>CAJHZI010000907.1:1152500-1385000 GCA_905160935.1 Enchytraeus crypticus
ATTTTGAATTAGAATAATTCGAATATATTAGAATAATGATAATATATTGAAAAGCGATAACAATAAAACAGAGCCATGCAATAAGCTTCCAAATCAGTTAGCCTTGTTTTTCTAGTCGCAAACTGTCGAAGTTGAATGAATATGATGTCGGTTTTGTTAGAAAACGTTAAGGAAATGTAAAGGGGTTTCAAGTTGAGTAAGTTTTATTCATAATAAAAACTTACATGTATTCCTTTATTTCATCAATTCTGCATATCTGCATATCATTTACAAGCAGCAATACAGCCGATAAAAAGAAACGGGAGATGTGAATTACAGTAGTACAATAGCGCTAGAGGTTGGGCCTTATGCCCAATAATATAATAGATTCCTACGAATGGCGTCTTCTGGTTATTTCCTATAAAAGCCATTCGTCGTGCTTAGAATTGCGTTATCCTCTCCGCAGCTGCATTGAATGGAGACTTGATTTAACCCTTGGGCGACTTCTTAGTCGATCCTATTCGAGAGAATTTCGGCCATTTGAAAACTTCAACTGATTCCTCCTGCGAATAGTCGAAATTCGTTGAATGGCTAAAGGGCGGGTTGATTTTTCAAAATTGCTATACTATAGAGAAGAGCGAGAGAACCTTTGTCATTTCCATAAAAGTAATTCAAATTGGCAGCAATTGTATAAATTTAGGTAAGAGAGTAAGCGGATTCATAAAAGCAATAGTACTAGTGTACTTTCAAGTTGCATACTGATACCATATGGTACTTGTACTTTGCGAATAGTATCAAATGGATCTTGTGGTAAGCATGCGATGCTTAAATATTTTAATTGTTAAATATATTAAATAGTTAAATATTTTAATTGTTAAATATATTAAATAATTAAATATTTAATTGTTAAATTATTAAATAGTTAAATATTTTAATTCGATACAATTCTAAAATAATAATGATATAGAATATACATGTATATTGAATATTTTGATTTTAGAATATTTGGAAGATAATTCTAGTTTTCACAAGTAAAATTGATTTTGAGCTTTCAAAATGGGAAAGTGCATTTAATTAATAATTTATCTTTTTCCTCATTGCTCCTTATTTTTCCTCATTGATCGTTATTGCTCCAATTGTTTCTCATTGCTCCTCATTTCTCCTCATTGATCTTCATTGTTCCTCATTGTTCCTCATTGTTCCTTTATTTATTTTCTTTATGGTGATTTATGTTCTGTTTGATTTGTGTTGTAGGCTATGTGTTTCATACTGCCATGAATGTAGTGAATACAGATTACATGGTGATGTGTTGATGTGATGATTATGATGATTAAACCATGTGATGATTATTCATCACCTATGTTATAGTGCAATATTATTATTATTATTGTTGGTTCTCAATATCTAAGATGTTGACAAATAGACTGTTTACAAAATTTCTTTAATGACGTGTTAACGTCACTTCCGGTGAATCGTTTCTATTATTGATGACGTGCTGAAGTGTGGTGTGCAGGAGAAGCACGTGTTTTAAGTGATACGAATAGTCTTAATATGTCGATTAGAGCAGGGGTTCTTAAACTTTATACCATGACGACCCACTCAAAATAATTTTTGAAACCGACGACCCACACCATACAGTTTATCAAAAGATTGTAAAGCAGACATTTCAGAAACTTCTGTTTACTGGTGTCATTGTTACCATTTTATTAAATATTTTAATAGAGGGCGAGCAGATAATTTACGGAATTAATATTAATTATAACAATAATAATAATGCTAATAATAATAAAGCTTTGACGTCCTTTTCCTCATCCAAGGAAGATGTCAGGAACGTCCCCGCAGCACACATCACTACAGATCAATTCACCCAAACCAATCTGCAAAAGAAATATGCTGAGATGAAGTAAGTCAGAAAGATACAAATATTGACACCGTCTTCCTGAACAAACTAAACTGTCACGTTAAAACTTGTGCTGAACAAGATACATAGTAAATTAGTTATAGCTAAGTAAGCACTACCCATTCTCTCTCTCTCTCTCTCTCTCTCTTAGTGTACTGCCTATTGGCAGGTCTATGGTACATAACGCCTCCACTCTTCTCTGTCTTCCGCCTTCCTCTTCATTTCCACATATGAGTGGGTCTTTAAATCATCTAACATACCTAATCTCGGCCTGCCCCTGCCTCTTTTTCCTTCCATTCTACCTTCTATGACCTCTTTTAATAGACCTTCCACCTTAGAATGTGTCATATCCAAATCTTCTTCCTATTTCTTAATACATTTATCAACTGGCTATCTGTGCAACTCTCTCCAGAACTTCCTCGTTTGTACCCTTTTGAGTCAAGCTAATCCTCTCCATTCTTCTTCAAATCCACATTTCCAACGCCTCCAGTTTCCTAAGATCTTCCTTTCTTTAAGGTCCATGTCTCACATGCATAGAATAGCGTGATCCAAACCAAAGTTTTCACTATCTTTATCTTTGTGTCTTTCTTTAGACGTTTTGTTAATAGTTCTTTTCTATTACCAAAGGCCGCTTTTGCTTGTGCAATCCTGCTGCATATTTCCGTCTCACATTTCCCGTCATCGGTTATAGTATGACCCAAATATTTGAAACTCCTGACCTGTTCCAATTTCGTACCATTTATATATATTATACATTTATATATATTATACCATATATATATATTTATATTATATTAACTTCACCTTTATTATTGGACGCCCATATTAGTCGCTAATTAGCCAGTAGTAATCAATTGTTACTAGTGGGATGGATGCGCTTGCTTAGCATTAATAAGGAGCTAAATGCTTGGAGCAACTGGTGACAGATGCAGCCGTAGGTCGTCAGAAATATTCAGCCTAGCTCTGTACTTTGTTTGCATGGCAGACATTGCAGAAAATCCACTTTCGCAAAGATATGTGGTAGTAAATAAAGATTGTTATGGCTATTTGTGACAATTTTGGATATTCCGAAGATGCATAAATCCAAAAATCTTAAAGTCTCATAGCGTCAAACTTCATTTTCAAGGACCTCTCGCTCGAAAGCTCTATTAATTTTGCCTCAGTTCCTTCTGAAAGTGATAGTAAACTGACATCTACATCGAATGGATTACATATTCACTGAAGACCGGCTCTGTCAAGATATTTTGTTCGCATTTGTTGGAAAGCAAATGTAGATGGTTAGGGATTACTTTATTTATGGAAGTTGATATGGCAGCAGTTTCTGTTTGAGATATCTCTTTGTAAAGATACGTGACAAGCAAGAAAACATGCCCATTCTACCTTCTATGCGCGTTTTCCAAGGCAATTGTTACTGGAATTGTTTAGTTTGGCAATTGCTCAGTTTCTTCAAAAATGCTGGTATTTAATCTGTGTGCCGAAACAGATTACTTTCTCTTCCATGTAGGCTCAGGTTTAGATATTTAAGAACATACCAAAAATGTCTACCAGATAGGCCAACTTTGACAACCAAAGTTGATAGTCAGGCAATCAGTTAGCGAATGATAGGAATTCTTGTTCTTGTTCAGCAGGAAATCAAGTACTTCATTTCTCAGTTCAAAAGGTTTTTGCAAAACTTTCCCTATTGATAACCATGTTCCGCAGTCTTTTTTAAACATAGAGCTTGAAACAAATTCGTATTCATTGCGCTAGCTCTAATGGCGTTTAATCATTTTAACAGCCTTGCAAAACACGTCATGCAAATCTTTATTTAAATCTTTAGTTGATAATGCTTCGCTGTGAATGAAACAGTGATATGACACTGCAAGAGGAAGAACGTTTCTATTGCGTTGAACAAATCCAGCACGAACGCCAGTATTTGAGGCTGCACCGTCTGTAGTAATTCCTACACAGTCTGACCACTGCAGTTTGTTTACAGTTGTTCTTGTTCGGAGTTCACAAAAATTATAAAGATTGACGTAAGGTTTTATAATTTTACAATCTTTTGGAGACCCTTGGCGACCCACTATTGCCAGCCTCGCGACCCATTTTCGGGTCGCGACCCACAGTTTAAGAACCCTTGGATTAGAGAAATGATGAAACGTCAGAGCCTCCTTTGATCTCCTAGACTGCCTATGTGGAAGATAAGTGGAATGTTATTAATTGTGATTTTGTAAAGGCATTTGGAGTGATTGAATGTTGAAATATTCATCAATATTTCTGTGAACAGTCGTTTTCAATGTGCTAGTGCAGGATATATTGTAATTTGTAATAAGCTGTTGAGTGCAGCGTGGTTCCTTGTAAATGTCTACTTGAAGGCTTAACCTTTTATAACCTAAATCCTTTAATTAATGTTAATTTGCACTGGTCTCTAAATATTGTTCTCAGCGGCCTACACTTGTTAAATATAGAGTACTTCGTAGGTTGGCTGAGTAGAGATCAAGGCGACTTGATATTATATTTTGGACCTTGTATTATTATTATTGTATTATTGTAAATGTCATTTCTATGTTTGAAATGTTATTAAATTATATAGAAAACATGATTTAAAGTAGTCAGCGTTTGTCTTGCATTAATAGGTAAATTAGGTATAGTACTTCTTTGTAGGCACATTAATTAATGACAGACAAATTATTATAATAACTGTTAAAAACAGATTATTATACCTACGAAACACTCTTGGATTTCTTGTTAGTCATCTTAAACATATTCAGTAGCCAGCCTTCGACAATTCTGAAAATACTACAATGCGAAGCACTGTAATGTAAACCATTATAGCAAGAAACACTACAACGCGAAACACTAAGATGCGAAACAATACACTGCGAAACTTTGAGTGGCACACTCCTCAATGATTGCTTGGCAGACAGATCGTAGGAGCTACAGAATTGTTTTATTCTTTTTGTGCACTTCCTCAAATGAAACGATAGCCTGATGTGACTTTTAGTTATAGAATTTCAAGATTGTCAAAACGGTGTGCAGTAATTCCCGAAAAATGTACAATTTACTTTAATGCAGATAACAATTGCAAAAATGTCAACCTTTTCTTACTATAGAATTAGACTATTACTAATATTGGCACGGTATAATCGCAAATATAAATCTTAACTGAAGAATCAAAAAGATAACCCTAGCAAATAGAAAATCTTGAACACAATCTCTGACTTAAAGCGACTATTATCAAAATGCTTTAAATGTAGAATTATAATTGTCTAAGAGTGAAATAATTATAAAATCTGCTGGACGAAACCTGACCAATAATAAAACATATTTTAGTCTCAATCTTGAATTCTAACTTTCAACACAGCTGTATGATTTATGCACAACATTATAAATATCCCAATATCAGTCCCATTTGTAGAGTAAAGCATAATAATTAAGCAATTTTCATTGCATATTTTTATTTTGGCTTTCACGAGAACATTAAAATTTTCATCAGAGAATTGTAGTTTTTGGCATATTACTGGCCTATATCAATATGCAAAGCAACTGTGTACTTTACAGCTCAATTATGTCATTTTTCAGCATAGGTATGTATATGCTTTTAAAAAAAATTTCAGCAAACGTGTACGATATAGCATTTCTTATAGAGTTGAAATAGAATCCCCATGAGACTTTTCTGAGCATTTTCAATTATCGGAGAAGAAAATTTAATGCATCCAGTCTTAATATTCTGCCCAGCGGTAACTTATGATAAAATTTTTCGCGTAGGTCACTTCAAGTTAATTTTTATAAGATTTGAATAGAAATCATCGTTCTGTGTCCAGGTTGCTGAATAATTGACCAACTGTAGTCTGCACGAGTCATAAAACACAACAAAAAATTAAGATCCAAAACAACGTCAGAAAGCTCATTCGGTTGGTGAGCGCCCGGTCTCCAGAAAATATTAGAATATTTACTAAGAACGAACCTAGTTAACTGGGATTAAAGGGAAGGGTTCTACTATGAAGGTACCAATAAAGGTTATTACAACAATTACAGCAGATTAAAAGCTAAAAATTAATCTATTTTCAGTTTTCAGTATCAAATGTATGCCAGCATTCGGAGAACTCCGGATTTGAACCCTGCACCTACTGATCCACAGTCTGGCAGCTTTTTAACATAGGCCTACTACCTGAGGAGCTCTAAGTTAATGTAACAATATATTATTAATTGCTAATTAGTATTACAATCATCATCATCATCATCTTCATCATCATCGTCAGTAGAAGGATATAGGGAGTACTAGGACGACCTGGAAATTGACCTCCAACTGCGTCACGCGCTGACCCAGTCAATTTGCCCACACACATGCTTGCCCGTACTAATTAGCCCGAAGTATTAATGAATGTATGCGTCACGTGTGCACTAAAGTGGATGTTACTAATTAACCCGAGGAATTCATTGAGCACTCACTCAGCAGGTCATGTGACAACCAGATGTTACTAATTAGCTCGATGTGAACTCTTATGTGGGTGTTACTAATTAGCCCGAAGAGTAATTGCAAGCAGGTTAAACCAATTTTTTTGACAAACTAAATGAATCGTTGTTATTAAAAGGAGCAGGGAGTTTCTCACCAGATGATTCACTGTATAATAAATAATTAAACTATTTCATCCTGACTAATTAGGCCAAAGTTGCAAAGAAAAACTGAATAAAATGCGAGCTAACTTGCTTCAATCATTCATTCGCACAAAAGTTTTCAACGTAATCGACATGGCTGCTATTCAAGTAAGTTACTATTTTGTAACTTTTTGTCTTTACTGTATTATTTTATTGTAACTCTTTTACGAGTTGCAGAGCTTGTATAAATAACTTTGCTGTACCTAATAGTATTTTATCTTTGTAATAATATTTTTGCTGTGTTTTAGAAACTAGAGTTGGGTAACAATCGCTTTGTTACAGTAACAACCTATAATGAGAAAAAGTATGTGCACATCAGAGAACACGATGCGATTCAAGGTTTCCCCAGTAGCCCTAACTCCTTCGCGTTTCGCCATCCTATCGATGATATCGGACTAAGTTTGTGAAAAGCTGGTTCCAATACAGGATTACGGGCACGTTACATTTAGCGTAGGTTATCTCTATAAAAATAATAGCCAACAAGCAACACAAAATTTCAGCTAACGCTATTTTGAAGAGCAATCACTTCTTTTCAAAACAAAGTAAAATACGTGCTGATATGTTTTTAATTGGTAAAGTTATTGAACTTTTTATGCATGCATTGCATGAAGAGAATAACGACGAAGAGGACGCCGCTGAAGTGGCTGCGGTGATAGTAGTTGTACCCAGACATGCAATGCGCGTAAAAAGTTAAATAACTTTCTCAATTAAGAACATATCAGCACGTATTTTGCTTCATTTTGCAAAGAAGTGATTGCTCTTCAAAATAGCATTAGCTGAAATTTTGTGACCTGTTGACTATTATTTTTATAGAGATAATTTTACGCTGCATGTAACGTGCCCGTAATCCTGTATTGGAACCAGCTTTTCACTAACTTCGTCCGATATCATCGATAGGATGGCGAAACGCGAAGGAGTTAGAGCTACTCCGACGTTAGTGGGGAAACCTTGAATCGCATCGTGTTCTCTGATGTGCACATACTTTTTCTCATTATAGGTTGTTACTGTAACAAAGCGATTGTTACCCAACTCTAGTTTCTAAAACACAGCAAAAATATTATTACAAAGATAAAATACTATTAGGTACAGCAAAAGTTATTTATACAAGTTCTGCAACTCGTAAAAGAGTTACAATAAAATAATACAGTAAAGACAAAAAGTTACAAAATAGTAACTTACTTGAATAGCAGCCATGTCGATTACGTTGAAAACTTTTGTGCGAATGCATGATTGAAGCAAGTTAGCTCGCATTTTATTCAGTTTTTCTTTGCAACTTTGACCTAATTAGTCAGGATGAAATAGTTTAATTATTTATTATACAGTGAATCATCTGGTGAGAAACCCCCAGCTCCTCTTAATAACAACGATTCATTTAGTTTGTCAAAAATATTGGTTTGACCTGCTTGCAATGACTCTTCGGGCTAATTAGTAAAAATCAAGTAATTAGTGAAATCGTTAGAATCTGCCTTGATGTACATGTATGTATGTATATATATATAAATATATATATATATATATATACATATATATATACTATATATACTATATATATATATATACTATATATATATATAGTATATTATATATATATATATATATATATACTATATATATATATATATATATATATATATATATATATAATTATATATATATATATACTATATATATATAAATATATAATATATATATGCACATATAAATAAAATCTATGTATATATAGATGTATATATATATATATATATATATATATATATATATATATATATATATATTTATATATATATATTGATGTATATATATTTATACATAGGCCAATATATATAGAGGCCTACAGTACGCTGACTGGAGCCAGTGGCGATGTCGGTAAGATATTCGACCGCGGACCAGTATGTGCGGGGTTCAAATCCTCGGCTGGCCCGTCACTGACGTCGCTTTTGAGTGAGGAAACTGACGTTAACCATAGCTTTACCATCTTTGTTGCGCCGTTCGTACTGTATATATTAATTTTTCTATATTAATTTTTTTTATGTTGTTTATATTTATTTTCGCCATTCGTTGCTCGTCTTTCGTAGGCCTATGTGATAATAATTAAGTAAAAATAATCCACATTGTAAATAAACAAACCTAGTTTTGTATAATGAACTATCAATGATCCATCTATATGCTGCTGAACACGAAACTGCATTTTCAGCAGCTAAAATTGATTTTGAATAGTCCGTTAAAATCCGAAACCTTAATATTGCTGTTATTTAAATTTCTATTTCTCTCTCTCTCTCTCTCTTTCTCTTTCTCTCTCTCTCTCTTCCTTTTTCTCACTTCATTTCCATTTTAGTCTCTCTCTCTTAGTGCACTGCCTACTGGCAGGTCCATGGTGTATAACGCATCCACTCTTCTCTGTCTACTGTCTTATTCTTCATGTCCACAAACTACAGAATCTTCAAATTATAAGTATAATTATAATTATTAATAATAATTAATAATAATTAATATTAATAAACATTAATTAATTATTAATATTATTTATTATTATTATTTTAGTCTATCACTTTCAAATTTGTCTAACCACGGATTAAATAAAGCAATGTTATTCGTTAAAACATCGGTTAAGTACAAGCCTAAGTAAAACGGAAGACCTAGAACAAATTGTATAACAGAACATCATAAATGCTGTACAGTATAGACATGTACGTCTAGAGAATATATAGTTTCGGCCTAGATATATCACACTCTCTCTCATTCTCTATCTCCTAGATTCTTTTGACTTTCTCTCTTTACAAAGAAAAATGTGAACTTCACTCACTAAATTCAACGCCTACACTCTGATTTACCAAGTAGTCACGCCATCGTTCTTTATGAAAACGATATCAAGACCTCTGTAATCGCGCCATTCTTCTAGACTCAATTTCTTTCCAGTTGATGCATCAAATGCCGAATAGTTCATAGCAATAAGATACGCCATGAAATGCAATATTTTCTTTTTCTGATATTCATTTTGCTCTTTATATGTGTAGCATTCCCACTCCATTAAGATCAGAGGCACGTTGTTGACGCTGAAGAAAATCGACGACGTTTTTGGATTAAAGGCATCGATCTCAGAGCATTGTATATCCATCTTGATGACAATGGTTCTGTGTGGAAAGAGATAGGCGAGGTCATCGAGTAGAATGGAAGAGATTGAGGCGCTCGCCAATACATCTGTAAAGATGTTCTTAGATATAGCTGGATGACCCGGTGGCTGCATCAAACTAACGGTCGTGCCTCGAACAATTCGAGTGTCTCCGAGGTTACCTAGGTGTACATCCAACTGAAATGTCTCGCGCTTATCAGATATGGGAGATCGCAACAATTTCACTCTGTCTGTTAAATTTCCTTCGTAAATCGAATAAGCCAACCGAACCAGCGTTCGTTTGTTTGGTTCGACAGCCACCACAGGGTATCCTAGATGAGCTAAAGCAAGAGAATATGCGCCAATGTTTGCTCCGGCATCTAGAAATCCTACAGATGTTTTGTATGACGAAGCGATTCTACGAATAGAGCGAATCAGACGTGTAACGAGGTGTTCCTCCCAATAACCACCTTTATGAAAACTTGCTGATACGTATATATCTTCAGAGGCCGTGTAGAGACAGATTGGAAATTTAATGTCAAGTATACCAGTTCGAAGACATGTAAAATTTCTTTCAGACTTCAAATTCCTTCCAAATTCTTCTTTAAGAATTTCCGTAGCCTTCAGTATGCGCGGTTGATGATTAAGTTTTTCATGACTAGAATTGTTCTTTCCAGATATTCCTCCACCTGTAGCGCGAGAAGATATCCCAGGATACTGCTCAACCTCTTCTAAAGATAACCTCGACCCTGATCTTCTCTTCATATGAACAATCGACCAAGGACTGAAATGATTTGGGCGGCTTGCAAGTTGATAGACAATGAATAAGCCCCCCGATAGTAAAATGATGATAAACAAATGTTTCTTGAAAATGATTCTTTTAAACATTTCAGCGGTTATGCTAGATTCGATCTGCTAGTAGGTAAATAATACAATTGAAGTATCCTGATTATGAGGAAGGAATTTAGTGCATACTCTAAACAACACAAAAATTACAATAATGCCAAGATGTATTATAAAAGCGTCAATAATCTACCATGAGAACAGGAACTACTTCAAAACTATAATGCATATAGGCAATGATGAATGATGATGATGATGATGATGATGATGATGATGCTGACGATGACGACGACGATGACGACGATGACGAGGATGACGACGATGACGACGATGACGACGATGACGATGACGATGACGATGATGATGATGACGTTGTTAAAGAAAAGTCTAATTAAGCCAACTCAAGGCAAATGGAAAGCTTTGATCCATTACAACAGCCTGCGCCAGCCTTTAGGCATTCAGTGCAACTTCTTTCATTATTAACTGTCCATTTAATAATGGGAGAATTCGGGTAATCAATGTCAAAGTGCCACAATTTCTGATGCTAATGGCTAGTTTGTGTTGACCCTTGTTACTTCTCTTGTAGAGGGATTATAATGTTAAGGGCAGAAGCTTTAAGAACCTTCTATAGATTTATTAGTCGCCCCTTACTCCAACAACAATGTAAACTAGTGTTTTATAATCAATACAAGTGCCATCCAGCAGTAGTTACTGTTGTTTTAACATCATTGCAAAGCAACGTTTTAAATTCATATAACAAATCAATAGATAAATATAGCAAATTAAAACATAGCAATATGCCTTGAAGTTTAGAACAATCTAGTGAACAAAAATTAACAGTTGTAGCTCGATAAAGCTTTATTTGCATCTTTATCTAGCTCGTTACAGGAAAAGCCACATTAACTTAATCAGGGAGGATAAGATGGCTGGATAAAGTTTTGAACAATGATTGTGATTCAACCACGGCCAAGTGGTACGCCAGAATCCTTAAGCTTTAGGTTACTCCAAACTATCCTAACCCAGATTATAATACTATATCTACGGTTTACTGCACATGTCTAATTACATTCTAATTATATCATTCGTATGTCTCAGTAGCGTATTTGTTATAGAGGCATAAGGTAATGTGTTATGAAGTTTAAAGCGATCAATTGAATTGAATTGACTCAAGTGAATTTAACTCTCGCGGGTTCGAATACCGGCCGCACTGATCGTAGAATAAGGGCTATCACAGGACTGACTGCTTACAAGAAAGATGGAAAAAGTTGCCTAACGGTACAATCATGTGGTGTAATAAGTGAATGATGATAACTATAATAGCAACAACAACAAAAGCAATAATAATAATAATAATAATAATAATAACAATACTACTATTGTCCATGACAAAATCAAGCACTATTAGGCAAATCCAAACCGGTGAGCAAAACGAAGGTCCAAAACGGTGAAAATACTAAAATCTAGAAAATCAGTACAAACGTAAAGGAAATTAAAGAAAATTAGGTTTTCGTGCTGGTCGCAACTCATAGAAACTGAATATAAAAAATAGATACTCAACTGCCTATGGAACTGCCCATAGGAAGGCAAAGGCCGATGTGATTCAGAATAGGAATTTCGAAAATTGGATGGAAGAGAATTTCAGAGCTGCAGTGCAGCATGCTGAAAAGAATGATTATTTAGCTTAAAAGGTGAAGAAGTATTGAATTTAGAAGACCGAGTAACAGAAGGTTTCATCACTCGAATCAAGTGAGATAATACATGTACAACTCTGTCTAGGGGTAATGAAGGACATATAGGTTAGAGAAGAATTCTTGTAAACGAACAAGCTCTTTAATCTTTAACCAGGGCAAAGACTTTGAAATAGGCGTAACATGTGAGTAATTGGTGCTTAAAGGAATTGCTCTCTCAAGATAATTTTGAACAATCTACACCTGATCATTCTCACAGTCGTGACGATTTAAAAAAAGGAATTGCAGTAGTCCAACCTGGATTGCAGAAGAGCTGCCCCAAGTGTAGCAGCCATGCCAAGTGATAAATATGCACGTATTCGGATAAGGAAGAAACATGCCAGTGAAGTTTTAGTTGTGTGTTCATGAAAGGTTAAATGTTTATCAAGGATAACATCGAGATTCCTCACCGAGAAAATGGGTGATATTGTAATACCCGAAGATACTGAAAAGGTTTTCCTACTCAGCTTTAGAAGTAAAGTAAGTAAACACGCATTATAGCAAAGTGATCAACTGTGTTGATGTCTATCAATTTTAATACCACACGTTGATACTCTTAACCAATTTTGACCATTTTCCGTATAACCAGTCCAGTGAATGTCCGAGATTTTACTCTCAGATCAGCGCGACTGGGATTCGAACCCATGTGGGATAAATTCACCTTACGATCTGTCATTTAAAACTTCATGACGTTACCCCTACGCTATTAAGACATTCTAGAAGCTGTTGAGGTGTCCATATGAGGTTTCAAGAGTGAAATATCAACATCGTTAACATCAATTTCATTACATAATAACGTAACAAAAATTAGAGTGCTACTGTCGTCCATGGCAACTTCGAGCACTATCCAGACAAATCAAAGCCGGTGAGCAAAAAGAAAGTCCATAACGATGCAAACACCAAATAAAAAATCAGTCCAGAAGTATTTCATTTCACTCTTATCATCAACTCCTTGCGTTCTAACTAGAACAAAGGGCGGCATCATCCCTCCATTCTTTTCTCTCTTTAGCAACCTCACTGCATCTTCCCATGCAATGTTCAAAGTTTTCAAATCTTTGCTGATCGTGTTAAACCATGTACTTCTAGGTATTCCTCTTTTCCTTTTTACTTGACTTGGCTTCCAATTCATAGCAACCTTTGCATATCTATCATTAGGTATTCTTAGTGCGTGACCCAAGAACCTTAAACTTCATTCTGCAACTATAATATCTAATTTTCTTTCTCCAAACCTTTCAAGTACTGTTTAAATTTTGATGTGCTCCCAATAATGAATTCTTAGGATTCTTCCGAGACATCCATATTGAAAACAGTTAATTTTGTGTTTTATTTGATTAGTACTTTCCCAGGTTTCACACGCATACATCAAGACGGGCTGAGCAATTGTAGAATAATTTTATTTCTTCAGTCCCACATCAATTCTATTGCTTTTCCAAATATTTTATAGTCTTTGAAAGACGCCATAAGCCATACCGCTTCTGTATTCCATATCATTTTCATTTTAATACCTGTTATTATTACTACTAATATAATCCTAAATTCATCCCCAAAACTATCCTATGACTTATACCATATAGTCCTAAACTACTAGATCTTTGTGATACGTCTGGATGTGGCAAAAGAATACAAACAAATTATGCCTACATAATATGATAAACAATTATGAATATTAATAAAGCGACTTTTGTTTGGCTAAATGACGTCAATAATTGTGATAGAAGATTCGGAAAATTCTTCTTTCTCAATCTGACAATACATTACAAACAACAGTAAAAAAAAGTAAACACGCATTATAGTGAAATGATCAACCATCTTGATATCTATCACTTTTAATACCACACGTTTCAACCGTTGGGCAATTTAGACCATTTTCCGTATAGCCAGTCTAATAAATGTCCGAGAATTTACTCTTAGATCAGCGAGGCTGGGATTCGAACCCACGAGGGTTCAATTACCCTAAGGATCTGTCATTTAAAACTTCATGACTTTACCCCTACGCTATTGAGACATTCTAATAACTAACGTTGTAATAACTATGACAAAGAAATATACAATTAACGTTCTAATGTCGTCCATTACAACATCGACCACTCTGAAACTAATGTCAAACCGATGAATAACAATTCCATTAAATGTCTCAATGGTAAGCACATAATTTGAATTTTTGACGTCCCTGACATTGCCATATGGCGAGGAACCGGGCGCTAAATCCTAATTGATTAATTGATTGATTGATTGATTTAAAGTTAAACACATACATTGTATTAGAATCTACAGACTGCATGCGTCAAAAATACTTGACCCCCAACAGAAAATTTTCTGTAACTTTTTTATTTGATGTCTCTTTATTATGGAAATTTTAGCGATATTACATGATCCAATTCCACACATATGCTGAAACTTTCATGGAAATATAATAAATATTTAATATATGCACCACAATTCGAGTTACATATATTCTTGCGCCATGTCCCTACCTCTTATTGGTTCTCTAAGCAGTTTGTCACTGAATACTCCTGATTAGAGTCCTTCATTGATTCTTTGTTTTGATAGTAGCAATCATGCAAACTGATGCGGCAGAAACCCCTAGTACTTGAGATATCTGACGAGTATTACGACTTGTTCCAGGTTCTCCTTCCTAAGAACCAATTAGTTCCTCAACAACAGCAATATTTGCAGGTATTCTGGCACTTTTGGGCCAGCAACAGCCCGCCTTTCTATCAGTTGCTTTCTACCCGCAATCTTCCGACATATACTCTTAATATTTGACAAGGACCATCCTTTCAGAGGATAAGTTAGCTTTATTCATTTCGCTCCGTAACCTTGCTCATGGAGTGTTTGTATCCGCAACTTATCGTGACTTAGAGTGGAAAACTGCTTAGAGAATCTATGAGAGGTAGGGGCATGGCGCAAAAATATCTGTAACTTGAGTTGTGGTGCCTATGTTACCATATACATGTATTTTTCAGTACTTGTATGGAATTGGATCATGAATAGTCGCCTCAATATACATGATAAAGAGACATCAGATGCCAAAGTCATAGACATTTTCTGTTGGAGAATCTATAAAAGGTAGGGGCATGGCGCAAAAAGAACTGTAACTCGAATTGTGGTGCGTATATTTCCATGAAATTTTCAGAAAATGTGTAGAATTGGACTCTGAATTATTGCTTCAATTTACATGATAAGGAGACATCAGATACAAAAGTTATAGAACATTTTCTGTAGGGGGTCGGTTTTTTACGCAGTCTGTATATTGAGTTGATCATGTAATTAATTTACTTTAAAGTTAAATTATGCATTTTTAAACTCTCCAAGTGAAATTGTCCAAGTTAAATTGTCCACGTTTAATTGTCTTCTTTAAAATGTCTACGTTAAATTGCTCACTTTAAATTGTCTAAGTTAAATTGTCCACGTTACATTGTCCACGTTAAATTGTTCACGTTATATTGTCTTGCGTATATCCACGGCTCTGCCTCTGATCACTCTACTCAACCTGAAGAATCGATCGAACGACCTCGGAAACAAAACTTTAAATTTTATTAATATACCGGACGCTTGATAAATGCCTCAAATTCTATATTCGTAAGCACAGTCCAATACGTTATCAGGCACACATACGACATACCACACTCGTTTCGGTGGATTTCGACATTTGTATAGTTTAAGGAAAGCCAATTACTACTTATAAACGAAGAATCTCAGGCACGGCTTTTACTACAAAAAAGTTAAAAAGTAAAGTAAACACACATTATAGTGAAATTGTCAACCATGTCGATATCTATCACATTTTAATACCACATGTTTAAACCGTTAGGCAATTTAGTCCATTGTCCGTGTAACCAGTCCTGTGAATGTCCGAGATTTTATTCTCAGATAAGCGCGGCTGTGATTCGAACCCACGAGGGTTCAATTCACCTCAGGATCTGTCATTTAAAACTTCATGACGTTATCCTACGCTATTGAGACATTGATATGGTTTCCCGTTGTCGTTCTCAGATCTAACTCGGTCTCCTCTTAAGACGAAAGCAGTTTATGAACGGTTTATTCTTCTGTGTCCCGAACACAACATAATTCAGACTCAATAACAGCAAAATAATCATTGACATATTGGCAAGGTCTACAAGATATAGTTGTAGGTTCATGATTTAGGCTTTTATATTTATACTATCGCTATTAAATAGAGCAAAAATATTATATTATGAATAAAGTATATTTTTATAGTTTTATATTTGTGATAGTTCACTACGAAAACCTAAAGTTCTCTACAGAAGATTGTAAAATTGGAGTCAAATCAGTCAACACACAAATCAAAAAGCTATGATGTAGATTGGCTATACATGTACTGTAGGCTAAATGTCTGATGATAAGTAACAATATATGAAGATGACTATTCATACAAATTAAATAAATACGTTTCATGATATATATTTTGGGTTAGCCCCGTTGCACGGGTATGGCCGATGGGGGGCCTGAAGAATAGCAAGGAGGGCACATGTTAAGGAGTTAATTCCGCCGCGAAGCGGCAGGTGGGGAGTTCCGCAAATTCGACTAGGGGTTGCAGGGTATTTGGGGGAGCGTCGTAAGCTACTCTAGCGGACCATAGGGGTCCGGGATTTTGATATTTCAGATTTAATTTTCTTAACTTAAAAATGTTGCATTTAGCCTTTTGTTTATTGCACCAACTGAGGCATTTTTCGGGGAGGGCGCTATTAAACCCCTCCCCGATGGGGGAATTTTGTGAAATTATAGTCAAGAAACCGTATATTTTCTCAGCATCTTATAATAAAATATAGGGGATTATTTTTCTTTTTGGAATTTTTCATTAATAAATCTTTTCTATTATATATCATCTTCAGCATCATCACATCTGTCTAAATAAGCAAAAAATCTTGAGTGCATGCAGTGATTGCAGTCCCTGGCCACATCCAACTATGATGTTTTGTAAATTATACTAAACAAATAGCTAAAACAATTAACGTAGAAATTTTGCAAACTAAATTAGTAAATTTTTAAAAGTTCTAAATTCGCATTAGAAGGAAACGTTTGTAATTTTCCCAAATCATTACTTAAAACGAACTTAAACTGAACGAAACCGTCATTAAATAACCTATTTAATATATGAATTACATCTATATATTTATTGTCATTGCGTACTTTAGTCCTAAATGCTACAATTAAAGAATATAATATCTTAGCTGTATTGTTAAAGCTCATAAAACAATCTAACGATTATAGTTCATTCAGATGAAGCCCAAAACTGAATGAGAAATAGAATGAACAATCTACCGACTCGAAGACTCCCAGCCAGATAGTGAGCGCCCTTATACGAGTTAATAAATGTGGTCATTGTCTTATCATACCCTTTGAAGTCGGCCTAAGTTTGACTTCCAGTTAACGACGGTGACCTCATTATGCATTATATAGATTCAATTACAGTGTAACAAATTGACGTCTAAACAACTTTCAGATTCGTAATGGGAGATTTTGCACTCAACTACATAATGTTAGGATGTTTTACGAGAGTTGGAGAGTGTGGGACTCCTTAGTAAAATCAAACAGATTTACAATTCGATGGAAGCAGCATCGTAAAACAATTAGACAATTTGCACTTAAACTACTACAGCGTGAAGGTAGTGAAGGCCGCATGTGAGTAGTAACATGAACACATTGGACCTGCTACCTACTTAATAAGACTCTGGAGAGAGAGTCTGAGGTGACCATGTTAATTAAACTTAATTTTGAATTCAAAATTTAATCTAATGCGCATGTGGGTCAAATATTGTTTTAGTTCAGAAACTTCAGACACTAAATTTATAGTTTCCTTTGGTAATATGAATTAAATCGAGTAACTAATCTATTTTAAGAACGTGTAAAACTTCCTGTCAATGCATAATTTGCTTTCTTAAAATATTCAGAGTACTTTTACTTTTTACTTAAAAGTACTACTTCTTTGTCGAGCACTATTACTTTTTACTTAAGTAAAATTCTGATAGAGTACTTTTTATTTTTACTTTTATTAACCATTTACTTTTACTTTTACTTAAAGTGTTTGGCTAAGTACTTTGTACAACACTGTTTAAACCATCTTTTGTGCAAACTGTATTGGGCTACTTTTGGGCCAGTAGCGCAATGTTTTACGGTGATAAAGGATAATGACGTCTGGCAACCCTGTTTACATTTCATAATGTGTATCTATTATCGCTCCCTATTACTCAGCTGATAAAAATAACTTAACATAATTATACTGGTTAAGGAAGTCACAAGGACCTGTAACACCAGATTTTTTATGTAATTTCATACCTCTATACATAGAAACCGTAAAGGGAACAGAAGATACAAACCTTGACAAGTTGATAGGCTTCAAAGGAAGAACGTAAGAAAAAATTAAACACTCACCAAAATACCACACACACACACCACATAACCATCTCATATATAAACCTACATACAGGTACACAACTATGCACATACACATACATTATGCATCCATGCATGCACACATACATGTACATGCATACACACACATGCACATACGCACATACACTGCTCTGAAAATTTTAGGGTATTATCAATAATGACAGCTAGATCTTTTTCTTTAATAGATGATTTTAGTTCTGCAGTACCAAGTTTATATTTATTACAACTATTATTGCGACCTACATGCATAACTGTAAATTTATCAACATTGAAGCTCATCTGCCAGGTAGTTGCCCAATTATGCAAACTGCCTAAATCTCTCTGAAGTGATAGCATATCTTCTAGATTACCTATATTTTTACATAATTTGGTATCATCAGCAAACTTACTCATTTTGGATATTATGCTGTTGTCTAAGTCATTAATGTAAACCAAAAATAAAATTGGACCCAACACTGAACCCTGTGGAACCCCACTAGTGACATTGCGCCAAGCCGAGTCATGATTTGAAATGCAAACTTTTTGTCTCCTGGAGGTTAACCAACTTCTAATCCAATTCAGGACAGAGCCAGTAACTCCATGAGCTTCAAGTTTACAAAACAATCTCTCATATGGCACTTTATCAAACGCCTTTGCAAAATCCAAATAGACAATGTCTACTGGATTACCGTTATCAACATGCAGTGTGACAGATTCCATAAAGCTCAAAATGTTTGTTAGACAAGATTTATTTCTGGTAAATCCATGCTGATTATTTCTTATTAATTCATAACTATTTAAATGTTTAACTAAACTATCCTTAATAATGCTCTCGAACACCTTACCTATGATACTAGTCAAACTAACTGGTCTATAGTTCTCAGGATTGTCTCTTCTACTTTTCTTGAACAATGGAGACACCCTGGCCTCTTTCCAGTCTTGAGGTACAATCCAAGTGTCAAGCGATAGATTGAATAATTTAGTAAGGGGACCTACTAAATGGTGTCTCAGCTCAAATAGTAACTTAGGATGAAGATCATCTGAACCTGGACTTTTATTACAGTTAATTTCACTAAGTTTCTTTAAAACTATTTCCTTATCAATGACTAATTCACTTAAACATTCTGATTCTAGACCTGAAAATATTCTATCTGCTATTGGAATATTATCTAGATTTTCTACTGTAAAAACACTGCTAAAATAGTCATTGAACATGTTTGCTGTGAGCTCATCATCAATGATAATGATACCATCAGCATCCCGCAATGGACCTATTTTAACTTTAAACAAAGAAACTCTTATTGTCATTTTTTACATTATTAGCTAATTTAATCTCAAACTGTTTCCTTGCCTCATCATTTGCCTTAGTAGACTTGCTTAATTTCTACTTATACTTATTGTAATATGACAATTTTCTACCCGATTTTATATATTTATCCCAAGCTTGTCTCTTTGCTCTCCTTAACTTTTTGCATAATTTAGTTGCCCATTTGCATTTTACTTTTGACCTATATGTTAAAGGGATCAATTTATTTCTGATTTCTAAAATATCATTCTTAAAAATTGACCATATATCAGTAACATTATTCAAGGATATGTTGTCCCAACCCTTTAGTTGAGCAGCTGCAATTATAGCTTGATAGTTAGCTTTGTGAAAATTCAAATAAAAATGAAAATAAAAGATCTAATAGACATGAGTGATTCTAACCCCAGTAATGAATCTAAGGGCGACAGAATAGGTAAGGATATTGTAAAAGGTGTATTTAAGTTTCATAAAGACGACACTGTTATTTACAAGTATTGTAGGCTTAATAACAAACTTAACCTGCACAACCGTAACTCGTCACTGTCGTACCACTTGTGTACAAAGCATTATTTTTCAGAGGATAACACTATATTACTATCTCCAGTTCTAGGGCTATAGCGTCAGCCACAACAGAAAATGTATAGCACATGACCAGCGCACATTTCTTCCGGTAAACTAATTTGTTTATGGCACTAAAATATTACGTCCGTCAAGCTAGCACCACATTCATCAACACATTCGTTACTTGTTCCTGTTGTCAGGTTTTTCCAGAACAAGAATTTTTAATTACAAAATTATATCATGACAGCATAAGCTTCAATAAAAATCATTTACGATTATAAATGATGCAGTGCATCATTCTCTACCTAAAAACTTCCTTTTATGAACAATGCTAAAGAAATCGTCGGGAAAAGCGAAAATCATCTCAGATCCAAAATATATTTTAAATGTGTATATTTTCAATTATTTCTGATGCAAAGCATCATTTGCCATCTAAAAATGTCGATTTGAATCAATTCTGACCAAAATGACTTAAGTGGCAGCAAAAATTGTCAGAAAAAGGGAAAAATCACCTCAGAACCAAAATATATTTAAAATGAATACATTTTCGCAAAGCATCTTTCTCCACCTAAAAATGTCGATTGGAATCAATTCTGACAAAAATTGACTAAATTACAGCAAAAATTGTGAGAAAAAGGAAAATCACCTTAGAACTAATATATAATTAAAATGTAAACATTTTCGATTATTTCTGATGTAATGCGTAATTCTACTTAAAAATCTTGATTTGAATCATTTCTAATTAAGTTAATAAAATGACAGCATTTTTAAAATTCAATTATAAATAATGCAAAAAGTGGTCTGGAAAATCACTGCAGAATCGAAATAAAATTAACTTTATGTATTTGCTTTTAATTTGGGAAAAGTAAAAGAATGAGAGGGAGAGAGATACTTAGAGAGTAAAAACAAAAGGAGAGAGAGAGAGAGAGAAACTAGAGGAGATAGAGAGGGAGAGACACAAAGAGAGAGAGAGAAAGAGAGATAGAAATAAAGAGAATGGTTGAATGGAGCGAGGATAACGGAGGAAGAGAGAGAGTAGAGAATTGTTTCTGTAGCATTGCTTGTTTTATGGTGTGGTGGAGCTAATCCCAAGACCAACCCTCCTCCTTCATCAAGGCTTGGGACTGGCACTAGGAATCTCAGTGGTGGAGTTAGAATCCAGAAGAATCCTAAAAATTTGTTATTGGGAGCACATCAAAAGTGAAGTAGTGCTTGAAAAGTTTGGAGAAAGAAAATTAGATGAAATAGTTGCAGAATGAATAGTAAGGTTCTTGAGCCGTGTAAAAAGAATGCCTGATGATAGCTATGCAAAGACTGCAATAATTTAGAAGCCAAGTCAAGAAAAAAAGAAAAGAGGAAGACCTAGAAGTACTTGGTTCAACATTATCAATAAAGATTTGAAAACTTTGAACATTTCATGGGAAGATGCTGTGAGGGTTGCTAAAGACTGAAAATAACGGAGGAATGTTGCCACCCTATGTTCTGTTCAGAACACCCGGAACTGATGATGATATACATATATATATATATATATATATATATAATATATATATATATATATCTATATATATATATATATATATATATATAATATATATTTATATATATATATATTTATATATATATATATATATATATATTTATATATATATATATTATATAGATATATATATATATATATATATATATATATAGACGGGATTAGCGCACTTGGTTTAGTTGTGCGTCAATTACCAAAGTTAAGCTGCATCGACCTCGGTTAGTACTTTGTGGGTGACCACCCTGGAAGATCGAGTGTTGGTAAAAGCTTAGGAAGGAAAAAATTCCAGGGTGATGGAAGGTTATTCTTAAATCAGCGCCGGCTGCAATTGATGCGCCATCAAAAGGCAATGATTACTAATAAGCATGGAGAGGAAGGAGGAAATGAGTCTTAAAACAAGCGTCTGTGCTTCCTGACCCAGTGTGCCGTAATGTTATGTTATATATATATATACTATTTACAAGTGCACATATGATACAAATATTTTCCAGTAGGCTAAGGAATGTTGAAAGGAACAAGGACATTTGTTGAGCTGGTTATGATATATATATATATATATATATATATATATATATATATATATATATTTATATATATATATATATATATATATATATATATACATTTTTATACACATATATGCTATTTACAAGTGCACATATGATACAAATATTTTCCAGTAAGGAATGTTGAAAAAATAAGAACATTCGTCGAGCTGGTCTTGTTTGCTTTAGCAGACTACAACGCTGTTCAACGCTGAAGGTAAATGCAAGTGTCAAATATAGGCCTATAACAACAGGAACAGATTATCTTTAATATGAATATGCATAAATTTTAATTAATGAGAAATAAGGCTAATTACAATTAATGAGAAAATTTTAAGAACCTCTAAAGTTAAACTGCTATTTAGCAAATACAATAAACTTGTAATTGTAGATTCAGTTCAAATTGGTTATTAATTTAAATTTTGATTCTCCATCGTTTCACTGCGTTATAAGCGACTTATTTGTTAATTTTATATTTTCAAGAGCATTTCATTATACTGTAGCATTCGCATTCCAAATTTGTGAATATTTTTCTATAATGTTAATCTCACTGTTATTACTCATAGTCGATAATTCTCTTTCAGCTTCTACTTCAACCCATTCAATTCATACAGTAACTTTCCATTTTTTAAGATTTATACTGCTATTTCTTAGTAAGTTTCATTCCTTCTATTACATTTTTATTCATGTTGATTGACAACCAGTGCACAATTTTTTCAAGGTATCCATAGATGGCAGTAAATGCAAAAGAATAAAAATTAATTTATTTTAAATTCTTCGTTTATCATCAGAATAGTGTAGTAATTTCTTCCTTAACGAATCACATGCATTACAATTTTATTTGCAGTTTCTCGTCAGCCATCACTCTGTCCTCTAGCACCCCTCTCACATTTGAATTGTTTGTCATTTATTAATTGCTCATTAGGTTGCATGCGTCTGACAGTATATGACGCATTGGAATCCCTCACCTTTATTGTTCTTTCTGCTGTCCTTGTGTCTCATAATTCCGTAAAAGTCTTCTTTATATCGAGAAGTAATGAAAAATCTGCATATTTTTGCACGTAAGCTTGTTTGTGTATGTCTTCTTTCAATCACTTTATGTGTAAAATTATTGGTATTAATATGTTACTTTGCATATGTTTATATTTCAGGAGTCAAGTGATATGTATTCTACAGTTAATACTTTATTTACTGTGAAGAGGATCTCAGATGTGAAGAAGGGTTGGATTACTGCAGCAATCCTCACCATATCAAGTGAATATGGCAGTGTAGATGAAGAGAATGACTCAAGCAAAGCAGAAATAATGAATGATTAAAACACAAAAGATAGCTTAAAAAGTAAATCTCCTTTCACTTCAAATTTCCTAAGAGCTCTAACTGACGATAATGAGCAAAGCAAGGGCGACAATAATGCTACAACAAGAATGACTTGTTTTCTCCCGCTTGTTTCTAAGGTTTTTTCTGATATGATAAATCTCTTTCCTCTGTGGGATGCACCTCTGCTAGGATATACACTGCAAGAACATGAAGGAGATACAATCAAGACTCAAACGGAATGCTACAGTAACGCAGCTGTTAAATCGCACTTTAAAAGTGTTAAGCATGGTACATTTGATAGGGTGAAGCTTCGGCCAGTGAATTTTTTAAACTGTCATATAATTTTTGTACAGGGTAAGGTTAATGAACAGAAATTACCAACAAGTAAAACATGTTCCAAAAAGCAAAGTAAAGGGGTTATTCAAGACACATCTGAAAAGTGGAGAAGAAGACGAAAAGGTAAAGGCTACAAGAAAGAAGTTACCACTACTGCAATTTTTAGCAAGAAATTCAGAGTTAATCTGAATGAAGCTGCAACATCGGTTGAAGATAATGTTTCTTCGAATTCCGCAATAAAGAACAAAGGGGAGATTAGCCGACTTTTGAGCAGTCAAAGTGAAATGATCGACAATGACATATACAGTGCCACTACTATTGTGAAAAATGTTTACGGAAAAACCATTGCTGGTCTTGAAGCAACATATCATAACATATCTTATGTTCATGGAATTTAGAGGCCTAATTATGAAGCAGCCAATGGCATACGGTTCATCCAAATCATCAACACAGGAGACCATTGGTTCTGTGCTAGCAATGTGTTTGGAGAAACTTTCCTTTATGTCTACCTCTCTCTTCTCTTCAGTGCACTGCAAAATGGGAGGTTCAAGGTACATATTCATACTCTAAGTCTGCTTTCTCGCTCCTTAAGAGCACTCCTTAGATCAACAAGTTAATCCCTTCACAAAGGCTATGCCTTATCCATACCTTATGCAGACTATAACTTGGGAAAAGTATGGCTTCTGAGATGGTTCCCCGTTGCCTTCCTCAGTTAGATGAATTAACCGAGCACAACACCTCCATGACAGCATATTTAGTAACTTATTGAAAAGTGAAGTATAGAAATAACGGCAATTCTCGGGGGTGAAGACGAACCGGACATCATTACATTTCACAAGAGAAATTGTAAACAGCAAACTCCAGAAACTCGTTTCTTTGGCTTCTATGCAGTAGCAGTTGCATTTTCTTGCTGCTCTAAAGAAAATCCCACAGGTGTCATCTTCGATGAGTCTAAATTTTCCGCGCTTCTACAACAATGCTTGAATGAGGGAAAGGTTTAACTTTTCCCTTCTGTAAGAATTAAATGGAAATCTGAAACTAACAGTCTTAATAGTCTTTGCCACTGGCTCGAGCCAGTGGCGAAGTCGGTAAGATACTCGACCGCGGATCAGTTGGTGCGGGTTCAAATCCTGGGCTCGCTCGTCACTGACATCGCTTTCGAGTGAGGAAACTGACGTTAACCTTAGCTTTTTAGCTTTTTTGCTTTCTTACAAAAACTGCATTGCATATTCTATTCCCTAAGCAACAACAACATGATTCAATGCAACCATTGTTTGCATTGGTATCACATGAGATGTGCTAAAGTTGATGCAAACTCAACCATAGTTGACGGCGACTGGTACTGTTCCTTCTGTGGATATCAATGCTTCACTGATACGTTTCAGGTAAGCATTAAATATACTTTTTTCTAACCTACTACAAGCAGTACTAATATTTGAAGACATTACACCTATCGAAATTATAGGACAGAGTTGTATGAACATATATCATTAATTTATCAATGGGAAAATGCACGTATTCAATCATATTTTTATATTACATTGTGTGATTAAAGAAAGTTTTGTAACACGTTAGTTTTGTGAACTTCTATTAATATAGGCCTATATTTAGAATTAGTCCTATTAATTTAGAAGATGGAATATTTTTATGGTTTTTAGTACTCTAAAGAATATTTCTGAATCCTACAATTGGATCTTTCAATTTCTCAATGTGTAACAACCACACTTCGTTTTTTTACAGTACTACTTAACAAATTAAAGAAATTCTGCTAACACTGGGCATGCTGTGTTTACCTATTTTACAGCAAAGTATCAATGAAGAAGTTAAAGATTTTTCACCTGAAGTGGGTAAAATAATGAAGTTGTTAGTAAAAGTTACGAAATAAATGAAAAAAGGCATCCATGAACTTCCAACTAACCCTTGCAGAAAGAAGATTAGAAGAATCCTGATGATTGTATCGATGACGAGGAATTACAGGAGAAAATAAGTAAAGTTCATGAGCTGAAAGCTTCAGATTTAAGGAGATGGAAGATTTTAAACCATCTACTGTTGGCTTGGACAAAGATGGGCTGTGAAGCACAGATAAGCATTAGGTTAGATATAAGTGTAATACGCCACTTGCTATTTTGACATGATTTATGTATTGGTAAATGAGATGATTTTTCCTTTTCTTGGCAGTTTTTGCTGTAATTTAGTCACTTTTTGTCTGGAATGATTCAAATCGACAAATTTAGAAAAAGAATGACGCAATACATCAGAAATAATAGAAAATTTCTACATTTTAATTATATTTTGGTCCTGAGGTGACTTTCCCTTTTTCAGACAATTTTTGCTGCCATTTAGTCAATTTTCGTCGGAAATGATTCAAATTGGCATTTTTAGATGGAGAATGATGCACTGCCTCAATAATAATTGAAAATTGATGGAATTTAGGATGAACTGTGTGTCATTCCTCAAAGCGACAGCCTTAAAGATCATGGAACAGAGTCCCATCAGATATAAAATTATACGCGCTATTTTATGCCTTTCTCCTACCACTATCCTACATGCACGGACAACCTCAGAAGCGAAAATAAAGGAATTAACGAAGCTTGTGTATGATCACAATCGTATTTCTGCAATAGCGTCTGACCGATGCAAGCTTCAGTTTGGCATATTGCGCACATTAAGATTAAGATATTGTGTTCCTATCTGATCAGAACAGAAATGATGAGTATTGACTGCTGCATTATAATTTCTATGCTGTATCCAATGACATTGAATTTGATGCCATTTAGTGTAACGGTGTGCTGAGAAATGGCGGTTTTCGCGTTTAAATTGTCTGGAATTTTTAAAAATAACTCTGGAAAACCTGGAAAACTCAGGGTATTTCATTTTAGGAAACCCGTGGCCACCCTGTAATGACCATATTATGATATAGATAAACCGCAGTTTAATGCTCAAAGTCGCGGAATAGTTAAAATTTGGTATTAAATAATCGTAAACCGCTGTTTAAAGTCTGTACCGCTCTTTTCGTAGGTTTACCTGGTGGTTTACATATTCCAGGGAACAAATAGTAAAATTCTAGTTTTGCTTACGAAGTAAGCTGATTGGCTGATCAGCTTGAAGGTCCGCTGTCATTGATAAAGCGATCAAATTTTGGCGTTTGACTTTGTAGTTAAATAACCACACAACATTTTTTTTATATCATAAAATTCCTGAAATTTTTATTGCGCGAATTAACTATACGCCGAGATTTAACTAAACTGCAGTTGAAGTTGTGTTTAATTAATATGGGCATAAGTGAAATTCGACAGCAATTCTAATAATATGTGTATACTAATTAATTAGGCTAAAATTATACTACTGATATGTGTTATCTCCGTAACGAGTGTGATCATATATTTTAAATTTGATATGCCGACGACGTGTAACTATTAAATATATTTACACAGGAGGCTCAGATTTCAATATAATACCGTCACTGTTCAGCTGCTCGGTTGTACTGAGACGTTTAGATGTCACTTTCACTCTGAGAGCAGGTTATTGTTTAACAAACTGTATGTAATTCTAAACAATGATTACTTATTCTCTTTGATCTTGTATGTAATCTAAAAAAGATACATGGCAGAGTATTGTCAACTATTCACTAGATAACCTGTGTAAGTTTAGTTGACATTTTTTTATAAATAATGTTTATTTTTTGTCAGTGCCTTGAGCTTTTCTATTCTCTATTTAAGTCAACTTTGCTGAGTGAGATTAGTCAACATGAACTCTTTTAAATCTCATAATTAGATCATGACATTTTATTTATATATACAGAATTTGTAATCAAATAATTGATATTTTATTGAAGAGATAATATTAATATAAGTCTTAATTATAAAATTTCTGACAATTAAATTTTTATAAGTTTTTCAAATCAAATAGAAATATTTGCACTCGCAGTAAGCCCACTGAAGATGCATTGAATATATATATATATATATATATATATATATATATATATATATATATAATATAAATATATCTATATTATATAAATATATATGTATATATATATATATATATATATATATATATATATATATATATATATATTATATATAATGAAGGACTACAGAACAACAGGGTTAAATGAAAGACGGTGTCAGCTAAAGGAGGCTATTAAAATAGGTGCAAAAGAAGTTTATGGCTTAAAGCAAATACAGCTAAAAATACTTTGGATCACAAGCGAGATGCTAAACAAAATGGATGAAAGGAGGAAATGGAAAAGTACAGATACCAGGGATGGCCGAAGGAAATATAGAAGCTTAAACAGTGAACTTAGAAGAATTACAGACAAAGCAAAAGATGACTGGCGGAGTGAAAAGTGTGATGATTTAGCAGAGTATGATAGAAGAGGGAGGTCGGATCTATTATACCAAGAAGTCAGGATATTAACAAGAACAGATAAGAAAAAGAAAGGAGATCCAAAGAACATTAGTATAATGGGTAAAGATGGGGAATTGAAGACAGAGCTAGAACAAGTAAAAGAAAGATGGAGAGAATATGTAGAGGAATTGTATGATAAGGCTGGGAAACCAGTTCAAGAGGATTTTAAAATAGAAGAAGAAAATATCATAGAAAACGATAAAAGGGGCCCTGATTTAATGAAGGAGGAAATTTATTCTGCAATTAACAGTATGAAGAAGGGGAAGGCAGCCGGAATAGATGAAATCCCAGCAGAATTCTTGAAAATGTTGGAAGGAGAAATACTCAATAAGTTAACGGAGGTATGTATGGAAGTGTACAATACAGGTATTTGGCCAGACGACTTTACCAAGTCAGTGATGATCCCAATTCCCAAAAAAGCCAATGCTGTGGAGTGTTCGGATTACAGAACAATCAGCTTAATACCTCATGCATCGAAGGTCTTATTAAAGATAGTAAATAATCGAATTCAGTCTAAAGCAGAGATGATATTGAGCAAGACACAATTTGGTTTTAGGTAAGGATGTGGCACAAGAGAAGCAATAGGGGTAATGCGGGTCTTTTGCGAAAGAAGCTTAGAATATGGAAATTACGTTTTTGTATGCTTTGTAGACTTCGAGAAGGCCTTTGACAGGATTGATTGGATAACGATGATGAATATCTTAAAACGAATAGGAATTGACAGGAGAGATAGAAGACTAATTTTGAACTTGTACATGAATCAAAAAGCAGTAATAATCAAAATCCAACAAGAATACTCAGAAGAAGGTGAAATAGGACGTGGAGTAAGACAAGGTGGTAGCATTTCACCGCTGCTGTTTAACATTTACGCTGAGGCAATGATGGATGAAGCTATGGAAGACTTAGAAGAAGGAATAAAAGTAGGAGGAAATTTGTTACAAGATGTACGATTTGCAGATGACCAAGGAATGGTAGCGGGCAACGAGATTGGATTGCAGAAGATAATGGATAGGCTGAATGATACGGCTTTGAGATATGGCATGAAGATTAATATAAAAAAGACCAAGGCTATGAGAGTGTTCAATAATAAAGGTAAAGTTAATATCGCAATAAATGATACAAAATTGGAACAGGTAAGGAGTTTCAAATATTTGGGTCATACTATAACCGATGGCGGGAAATGTGAGACGGAAATATGCAGTAGGATTGCACAAGCAAAAGCAGCCTTTGGTAGTAGAAAAGAGCTATTAACAAAAAGTCTAAAGAAAGACACAAAATATCACTATCTTTATCGACAGATAAAGATAGTGAAAACTTTGGTTTGGACCACGCTATTGTATGGGTGTGAAACTTGGACCTTAAGGAGGGAAGATATTAGGAAACTGGAGGCATTGGAAATGTGGATTTGGAGAAGAATGGAGAGGATTAGCGGGACCCAAAAGGTTACAAATGAGGAAGTCCTGGAGAGAGTTGGCACAGATAGATAGTTGATAAATGTATTAAGAAATATGAAGAAGAGATGGATAGGACACATTCTAAGGGGAAGGTCTATTAAAAGAGGTCATGGAAGGTAGAATGGAAGGAAAAAGAGGCAGGGGCAGGCCGAGATTAGGTATGTTAGATGATTTAAAGACCCCACTCTTATGTCGAAATGAAGAGGAAGGCGGAAGACAGAGAAGAGTGGAGGCGTTATATACCATGGACCTGGCAGTAGGCAGTACACTAAGAGAGAGATATTATATATATATATATATATATATATATATATATATATATATATATATATTAAACATACAAATTATGAAATAGCCAGACTAAATAAGGAATAGTATTCACAGGTTTTAATCTTTAGCCATTCACATTCATCATCTTCGTGGCAGTTCATGCTCGTTTTATCGCCTATAGGCATCATCAGCGTCACACCTAAATGCTGATCAGAGTGAATATTGGACTGAGCCTGTGGCAAACTGTTCAACGTCGGATCAGTTGTTTCAGGCTTCAAATCCAGAGCTCTCCACGTCACGGACATGCTATAGTGCAGGAGACGTTTTCCCTCTTTCTGTATTTTCTGCCATGTGGTAGGTCTTAGCCTCCTAGGTAGCTAGATCCTAGCCTCCTAAGTAGCTACGTCCTAGCATCCTAGGTAGCGAGGTCCTAGCCTCCTAGATAGCTAGGTCCTAGCCTCCTAGATAGCTAGGTCCTAGCCTCCTAGGTAGCTAGGTCCTAGCCTCCTAGGTTGCTAGGTCCTAGCCTCCTAGGTAGCGAGGTCCTAGCCTCCTAGGTACATACTCAGAGTTTGTTTTCATGCTCCATAAATAGAGCTCTATAGATTAAAAAAAGTTAATTCTTTCAAAATTTCAAAATGGCTATGCCTTTTTTATACCATATGTAGAATATGGGCATAAGAATTACACAACAGATAAAGATAATGCAGTCCTTGGTATGGCCTACGCCATTAGATGGATGTGAAACATGGACCCAATATCTTCCTTAAGGAAGGAAGATATCGGGAAACTAGAGGCACTGGAAATGTAGATATGGAGAAAATTAAAAGGATTAACTGGACTCAAAAATGTTACAAATGAGGAAGTTCTGGAGAGAGTTGGTACAGATTGACAGTTGATAAATGTATTAAGAGATAGGAAGAAGAGTTTTATAGGACACATGATTTGGGGGGAAAGTCAATTAAAGGAGGTCATAGAAGGCAGAATAAACGAAAACAGAGGCAGAGACAGGCCGAAATTTGAAATGTTATTGTATTAGATGATTTAAAGATCCACTGAGGAAGGCAATGGGAAGCCACCTCAGAAACCATGCTTTTCCGAAGCTATATGCTACATAAGGTATGGATAGGCATAGACTTTTTGAAGGGATTAACTTGTTGATCTAAGGAGTGCTCTTATTGAGCGAGAAAAGAGACTTTTAGTATGACTATGTACCTTGAGCCTGCCACTTGGTAGTGCACTAAAGAAGAAGAAGAAAGATCCACTCGTATGTGGACATGAAGAGGAAAGCGGAAGACTGAGAAGAGTGGAGGCGTTATATACCTTGGACCTGCCAGTAGGCAGTGCATTAAGTGAGAGATGTCGCATATAACTAGGGAATAAATATGGCGTCAGAGGCGGGTTCCTGTTGCCGTTCTCGTTGTGTCAGGTGCTAATTGATTAAAATCCATTGTTACTTTGTAAATCTGCAAACTTCTAGATAAACGGAGCGCACATATATGATCAAATGGGTTTTCCATTGTTGCTGATGTACTTTTTGTTAGGCTAGTCTTATATGATAGGTACAATAGTACCATTGCTTTATATCAGGCCTCCGGTGCGACAGATAACTCCAGTCTGTCTGTCTGTCTGTCTGCTGAAAATACTTGAGATCAGCTTCAAGTTGATTAACTGTTTCGTTTCCTTGTAATTTTGTGGTGTTTGGTGTTTAACAGCTGTGACAGATTCCAGTAGAAAATCGTCAAGTGAATCAGGTCCTGCAAGACGTGACAAATGTTCTCAGTGTGAGGTAACTGTGAGTGAAACAGATCAAGTGAAGTCAAGTACACAGTGTAAACACTTGAATGACAGTCGGATTCATTGTACTCAGTGTGATAAAACATTCAGCAGGAAAGACAGTTTGAAGCATCACATTCAGCGCAAGCATGAGAACAACTGTTGCGTACAGTATCGCTGTACTCTGTGTAATGAATCATTCAGTCGTAAATCAGATCTCACTCAAAATGTCATACACGTGCATGGAGGTAAGAAATTTAAGTGCAACCAATGTGAATACAATTGTAAGTACAAGCAGCGTCTAAAATATCACATCTCAGCTGTTCATTTAGATGAGAAACCTCACAAGTGTCCACAGTGTGACTACCGCTGCACGCAAAAGACTCGAATTAAACGTCACATACGTTTTGTTCACAATCTAGAAAAGTCTTTTGAATGCTCTTCTTGTGATAAGAAATTCTCAACACTTCCGTATCTTAAGTGTCACTGGAGATCAGTTCATTCAGGGGAAAAACCTTTCGCTTGCGATCAGTGTAATTATAAGTGTTCTGACAAGGGCTGTCTTACTAAACATAAGAGATTTGTTCATGAAGTACTGCGGCGTTTTGGCTGTGCTCAATGTGAATACAAGAGTTCAACGAAGAGACAACTCAAGATTCATTGGATGAGTGTGCACTACCTGCCGAAACCTCACTCCTGCAGTGATTGTGGTAAATCTTTCGGTCGAGTCTCAAGTCTTAGGGCACATATTCTTCGTGTACACAAACGGCAGAACCCTCATAAATGTGCAGAAAGTGGGAAAGCTTTCAGTACTCCAAACCTCGTCATAGTACATACTAATGCTGTACACAAAGGTCTTAAGCTTCACTCGTGTACCGAGTGTTGTAAATCTTTCAGTCAAGCCTCAAATCTCAGGATACATCAGGACACTGTTCATAGACGACTTAAACCATATTCATGCACTGAGTGCAGTAGAGCCTTCAATGCAAGCACAAATCTCAAGAAGCATGTTGATTCTGTACACAGATAAATTAGACCCCACTTGTTTGCAGAGTGTGGTAAGAGCTTCTCAGAGAAACGCAGTCTTCTCAAACACGTCTGTGCTTCTTAGGGACTGACCTATTCATATTTTATGTAAAATAAAATGCTATATGAAATGTTATCTGTGAAAAAATAACATTTCATTGCCAATGCTCAATAAAATTAAATTGCACTAATACTTTCAGAGTCTGTCCATGAATTTTATGGTACTCTCTCATCTTACTGTAGTCTTCAACAAAAGAACAAACCTCTGCAGCTTTTTCAGTAAAGTCTGATTTATAGTTTCCACTTGAAGAAAATATTAAATATATTAGAGACGTTGGAGTGTGTCATAGGTGAACAGTAAAGAAGTCGGTTGATAGTTTCTGTTCTGCGACTGAAATATAGTGCTTGCAGTTTGCCTTAGAAGTTGTAAAGCTGGTAAAGCTAAGGTTAACGTCAGTTTCCTCACTCGAAAGCGATGTCAGCGACGGGCGAGCCCAGGATTTGAACCCTGCACATACTGATCCGCGGTCTAGTATCTTACCGATATCGCCACAGGCTCCAGCCTATAAGATGTCGCATGCAATAATGCATGCAACAATCAACACAACTGTCTTTGCCTAGTTACAGTTTTTGTGTGATTAGTGAACACTCTGCATCCATATGTACTCGTTTTATTTCGCATGTTGTTGTTGCTGTGGCTGGTCTAGTACTTCTAGACCCATCGTCATTATTAGGCGATACGGCCTTAGGCTAAGGTCTAAGGACTAACTAACGTGTGAATCGATGTGACACATCGATATACCCTTAAATTTAAATATTTAGCATTTACAAAGACATATAATTAAATACTTGCAAATGCTGGAAAATATTCTAACTGGCTCGAAGCTTAGCCTACCTATCGATACCCTGTATGTCAATCTAATCTGCCGAAACAAAGACTATTAAACAAAGCTTTATTGCTCAGTGTTATTGCATCGATTATGCGTCTAATAAATCAAACCTAGCTTAGACGTGCTCCAATAACAAGTCATAGGCCTACATGAAATATCTATTCGCGTAATCTTAGATATTGTATTATAATAACTTTAGTTAAGAATATCTTGTATTTTTTATTTGTTTCCTTTACTGTTTAACTTAACTCCAATGATAACTCTGGAATGTGATGGCATTTCCACAGTGCATTAGTAGCTGTAGGGTTCAAATCCTGTACTGACCCTATCATTGACATGCTGTAGAGTAGGAAACTGACTTTAAACATTTCTTATCTGTGTATCCCTGTAGAGTAGTCCTATATGAGTATTGTTATGATTACAATTGTACAACTGATGCCGCTTCCTTTTCATATCCTAAGCGTTAGATTCTAGTCCAGTGCTCCTCAACATTTTATGATCCGGCCCAAATATATTTTAGCAAATAGAGACTCGAACTCCGCCATAAAATAAGCCTAAGCCGAAAGTTTTATTTAAAAAGACCGCCAAATAGTATTGACATAAGTTTTCTTTACAGCATTATATATCACTTATATACTCTTATATACATATAGGCCTATACATACATACAAATATTCAATGTAGATCTATATAAACGTTACAATAGGCCTACCATTACAGCTACAGCAACTCCTTCCCACTCTAGCTTATTTTTCTAATTTTAAATTTCACGGCGGTTTTTCAACACAGGGTAGTGAAATGGGGCATTTTAGAAGTGATGGCGTCCCACTGTGGGTCTGTGACCCACGGGTTGAGAAGCACTGTAGATCTAGTCATTCTCGCTTCAACTTTGTATTACTTATATCTGCTCGCTATGCACATCAACAACGTGACTATTGCTTGTTATATCATCTACTAAACACCTCGCATCAGCTGATGATGCCGACACGCTAACATCAACCTCAGAAGCAGCTCTAGACGCCTCGTCGACAGTTATCAGCACACCGGTTACGTTTATAGGACTGGACCCACGAGATCTCAGTTCAACTGGTTGTAGCGACACTTCTGCCACCTCGTTCTCCTCGGGAATATCTCTCGATGAACTAACGAGCGAGGTCTCAGCGACGTTAGTTGACTGAGTAAATTGTCTCATGATCGCGTACTCGCCACGCGTGGGGTACGGCGCGAAGTCGTCGCAGAAACTCGCTCGCTTCTCTTTCCGTGACTTCCACTTCCGGGAGGAGCGGCGCCTCTGAGGCGGATAGCGCAGAGAGGCGTTGCTGAGGAGAGCCAAGTTGTTTCTCTGAGGTCCGAGATCTAAATTATTTCCGTGCGATCGGTACGGCGTTGTATTAGAGCGAGTGAGCGGTCGACACCTCGCAACTGATGTGCCACCATCTTCTGAGAATTTATTAACCCGATTCAGACGTCCGTCCAGGATGGTATCTGGGACTCTGCGGTAATCTCTAAGGTCCGGAGTTCCATTATACCAGTCCAGCTGCTCGGCATCATCGAGAGATCGTCGAGGTCTACAGGTGGACATGAGCATCGTCATAGACACTGACAGACGAGCCACTGAGGACAGGGCGCACAGAGTGGAGTTAAACCTGCCTGTGTCTAATCAATCAATCAATCAGTTAGCATCATCATCGACACCGAGAGACAAGCAACATAGGGCGCATAGTGTGGAGTTAAACATGCCCGCATCTAATCAATCAATCAATTTCATTCAATCAATCAGTTAGCATGGTGAGAGAGGCTATCAGCAGTAGATAGGGCGCATAGTGTTAAGTTGCATCTGCCTGAATCCAATAAATCAATCAATAAGTCATTCATTCAGTTACCGTTTAATAGCAATCAATCACTTGTTTAATTTTTAAAGAAGCAGAAGGCAAGTTTAACGTCAGTTTCCTGTTCGATAGCAGGTCAGTGACGGACAAGCAATTAACTAATTAATTACTCAATTAATCAATCAACAAATAAACTATTACTTAGCATTGTCATATGTACAGATTGAATAAAGTGAGTTGAATAAAATAGAGTTAGGCGGAAATCTATCCTATTCTAAACAGTCAATCATTAAAATGGTCAACCATGCTGATATCTATCACTTTGAATGCCACATGTTTAAGCCGTTAGGAAATTAGTCAATATTTCTCGTAACCAGTCATGCGAATATCCGCGATTCAGTTCTGATATGAAAGAGAATGATCTAAATTAATTTTTAAGAAAGTAAGGCAATAAATCATTCAGTAAAAATTAGTAGATAAGAGACATCATCTCTACAATGAACGTAAATACATCAATCATTTAAATAATTTTAACATCAGATGAGTAGTTATATGCTATAACCATATATGTGTGTGCTATATATATATATATATATATATATATATATATATATATATATATATATATAGCACATATATATATATATATATATATATATATATATATATATACATGTATATATAGCATAATGTATGTAGTTATATGAGTAGTTATATGCTGAGACCATCAGACAGGGTACAGAGTGCCGTATCTAGCAGATCACCGCAGGAATTTTATCTACATTTATTAGATGACATTAAAAGAGTTGCCCGGGATGCTGAAAAATGTATCAACCGTGGCCTGCACGTAGTGTGAAGGCCAACAGAGCACTAAGAACCAAACCAACGCCAGAATGGGCATTCGATTGGTGAGCGCTTCGACTCCAGAAATTGCTATAAAATTCTCTATAACATTGCTATCTCGACCCTGGTTAAACTGTGATTCAAGAGAAGATAACAATGACGATGATTTATTAAGCTAAAAGACCATCTTTAATATTATAATTTACAAAACATAATCATATCGTAACAAAACATACCTTTTCGAAAGTCATTACTATAGATACTCATACAATTAAACATGTGCACCTATTATAGAATTAACTGTAAATTATTGTAATTCAAAGAATTAAAGAAAGAACAAAATGAAGACGTACGTCTTGGAGTACAGGCAGCTATGTCAGAATCATTGATACCAGCTCTGCTGCAAAGCGCCTTCAATGCCTCGATCTGCCGCTACAATCAAATCAACACAACGCTACTTACATCAAGCTTACAAATCAAATCAAACTATTTTATTTCAGACACATATACAGGTCCATAGCAGAACAGCAGACACTAAAGTGGTTGTGGATGAAACTAAAAGAACTCCCTAACCCTAACCTAACCCGTATGCTCAAGAATTCGCTCATAATGAAGATAAATTGCTAAAAAAAATCTGATTTATCAATTTTTGCCATCACAAAAAAACAGTAAATTTAAATATACTTTACAAGCAAATGAACAAATATCCGTGCTTCAGAATACAACAGTACCTACACTAATCACACAATTTAACTATCCCTCTCTCGAACAAAATTTCAATTTTATCTTTTATTTCTTGCTCGAGAGCATGTCAGTGACGAGGAGAGCACTGGATTTGAACCCTACACCTACTGATCGGCTGTCGAACAACTTGTCAACAAGTCATCGGCACAAAAATTTCAATTTTATCTTTCATTTCTTGTTCGAGAGCATGTCAGTGCCATCGGCACAGCCCAATACTATTTCATATGAGCCTCAAAAGATCTCTCAAAATATCTCTCAGAAGATCTCTCAGAAGATCTCTCAAAAGATCTCTTAGAAGATCTCTCAGAAGATCTCTCAAGCGATCTCTCAGAAGACATCTCAGAAGATCTCACAGAAGATCTCTCAGAAGATCTCTCAAAAGATCTCTTAGAAGATCTCTCAGCAGATCTCACAGAAGATCTCTCAGAAGATCTCTCAGCAGATCTCACAGAAGATCTCTCAGAAGATCTCTCAAAAGATCTCTTAGAAGATCTCTCAGAAGATCTCTCAAACGATCTCTCAGAAGATATCTCAGAAGATCTCACAGAAGATCTCTCAGAAGATCTCACAGAAGATCTCTCAGAAGATCTCTCAGCAGATCTCACAGAAGATCTCTCAGAAGATCTCTCATCAGATCTCACAGAAGATCTCTCAGAAAATCTCTCAAAAGATCTCTTAGAAGATCTCTCAGAAGATCTCTTAGAAGATCTCTCAGTAGATCTCTAGGGAGGTCGCTCAAAATTGGTATCTGAAGATCTTTAATAAATATCTTTATTAATAACATTAATAATGATAATAACATTAATCTTATGATATATTATTTGCGATGTTTATTAATAACATTATTAAATAAAGCTGTAAAGATTAGGTGTTGATATAGTTTAACGTCGATCTCGGAAGACGACGATGATGTTGTTTGGGGAAACTAGTCGTAGAACTCAGGTACCGGATCTGCTGTCATCATAGCCAGATAGGCCGCTAGCAATGTGAGAGACTGTGAACAGACACTTGACGCGAGAGATACTTTACTATTTAATATTAATTAACTTTATGATTACAGTTATTATCTAAATTAAGTTAAATCATTTACACTAGCAATTACACGACAGTAGTTTTCATATCTGCCGGCCCTGTTCACGTTGACCTCCGCTGTATAGGACGCGCCTCTTCCCGAAGGCACCATCATGGGCCGAGCCCGAAGGCCCCACTTCAAATGCGCTCAATAGAAAAGTTCAGTAGAGAGTAACTACAGAACGAATAGAACGACTGCTTTGCCTCGGAACACAGCATGGAATGAATAGATTGAACAGCAACTAACTAAACTAACTTTGCGGTCAACCAACACTCATCGCAACGCAATGCCGCAGAGCAACTTATTCCCAAAACATTGCCATAGAAGTAGCCAACTTATAACTTAAACAACTACGCAGCTCCTGGAGAGAATTCAGGATGAGATCAGCAACTTCCCGGAAAAGCTAAAGCTAAGGTTAACGTCAGTTTCCTCACTCGAAAGCGAAAATATGCAATGTTCTAGAAAGCAGCTAAACTTGATAACTTACAGAAATAATATGCTAACCCAGCACTACTACAAAGCAAATAATATATCAATCTCTCTCTCTCTCTCTCTCTCTCTCTCTCTCTAGCTCTCTATCTCTCTCTCACTTAGCTCATTGCCTACTGGCAGGTTCATGGTATATAACGCCTCCACACTTCTCTGTCTTCCGCTTTCTCATTCATGTCCACATATCAGTGGATCTTTAAATCATACAACATATCTAATCTCGGCCTGCCCCTACCTCTATTTCCTTCCATTATACCTTCTATCTTATATCACAATCAGATGTATCTAATTAACTGCACCAATGACTGATGAGCTACTCTCTAACTGACCGCTCGTGCGCTCCTCTCCTCCTCCGAGCTCTCGAGCTTCCTCTCAGCCAGTCGTCTCGCTCTCTTCTGTAGTCTGATCCTAAACTCCTGCCTCTGCTTCACCGTGATCACTATACCTGATAACAACAACATCAGCCTGATAACAACAACATCAGCCTGATAACAACAACATCAGCCTGATAACAACAACATCAGCCTGATAACAACAACATCATCATAACCTGATAACAACAACATCAGCCTGATAACAAAAACAACAACAGCCTGATAACAACAACATCAGCCTGATAACAACAGCATCATCATAACCTGATAACAACAACATCAGCCTGATAACAACAACAACATCAGCCTGATAACAACAACATCAGCCTGATAACAACAACATCAGCCTGATAACAACAACATCAGCCTGATAACAACAACATCAGCCTGATAACAAAAACAACATCAGCCTGATAACAAAAACAACATCAGCCTGATAACAACAACAGCAGCCTGATAACAACAACATCGGCCTGATAACAACAACAACATCAGCCTGATAACAACAACATCATCACAGACTGATAACAACAACATCATCATAGCTTGATAAAATCAGCGTAGGCTAATTACAGAGGCAAAACGAATCTTTAATGGTTTTTGGTATATATTCCAGCTCAACTTTCAACAATAACAACGACATCAATTACAGTAGAGTGCTGCTATTGTTAATGACAATCTGAACACTATTGAGCCAGATCCAAGACGATGAGCAAAAAGTTCGAAACGGGTGCCACAATTACTTTAAATTTTTTAGTAGGCCAACTCAAGGATGGGAAGCACGAAACAGGTCAAAATAGAGGAGAGCCACTAAGCAAAGAACGCTTTAATAATAATAATAATAATAATAATAATAATAATAATAATAATAATAATAATAATTTTGTAGCCGGGCGGCGATTCAGCACGTATTGCTTGAATCGTTTTTATCAAACTCCAGGTTCTTTACACCGGGGTAATAATAATAAATAAATAAAAATAAAAAAAATAAAAAAAATAATAATAATAATTATAGTAATAGAAATAATAATAATAATAAACATCTCAGTCAATTTCTATGGCAGTCGCCCCGGCCGGTGATCGGTGTTCGTGACTTCTGTACAGGTTGCTGGTAAGTTATTACTAATCCTTTCCATGGTTAATCTCATCTTTGCTATTGATAAAGCTGGTAAAGCTAATGTTAACGGCAGTTTCCTCACTCGAAAGCGATGTCAGTGACGGGAGAGCCCAGGATTTGAACCAATATTGATAGTGCTAATTGGCAGCCAGCTCGGATGCAATGTTAACCTTCCATGGGTCCAATGGCATATCCATCATTTTGTTGACTGACCTGGGTTTTGAACCCAGGTCAGTCAACAAAATGATGGATATCTTTTTAAATTTCTGTTGTAATTATTTCAAATTTCATCAACTGAAATCTCATTTACTTGTATTGCATGCTTATTCCGTTTGCCTAGTTATTTTTAAATTTGTATGATTGAGGGGTGGTCAGCTAGATAGGTTACTTGTGACCTCTTTGTCGGCCTTGTTTGTGTGTGGCACTGAATATTTTGAGTGTATTGAAATAAACATTGTTCTCTGAACCCAGGTCACTTGCACCCAAGGCGGACACACTAAACGCTACGCCATATCCCCTCCCCGATCGAGTAAGAAATGTTAAGTTTGCATGGTCACATTCGACCTACCGTCCACGACGCGTGCGATGCGCCACAGCAGCAGCACGACGAGCAGGGCGGCAGCTTTCTGTCCCTCCTCCCCCGACACTCCCTGTAGGAACACGATGTCTATAGCGAACGACGAGCCGATGATGATGGCGTCGAATATCTGCGCAATGGATAATTTAATTACTAATTATTAATAATTTTGTGTAGTGTAGTCATATAAGTAATGAGTAATGTAATTTTTAGTAATTTTGTGTAATTTAGTCATGTATTAATGGGTAATTTAATTAGTAATATTTTTTTTAGTTTAGTCGGAACAGGTAAGTGCCATTGTTGGTCATTGAATTTTTCCGTTCACGCGTACATGTGATATTTTTGCTCTTAAGAATTCAAACGGATCATTACATGTGTGGCGTGATAAATGAAATAAATAATTTTATTAATTACAGATCATAACATTATCATCATCATCCTCCCTGGAATCACAGTTTAACTAGGGTCGGGATACGAATAGAGTGTCTCAAATCCTCTCTCGTAATTAATTACAGATTATTTAATATAAATTAATTAATAAAGTCTCACATTTAAGAGTAATAATAGATCTGTTAAGATCCTATAGTTATAAGTTAAAAATTTCGTAACACAAATACCTATGAGCAATATAGGAACCACTTAATTCTGAACTCTTCAAATGAGTTTTCAAAACCAATTATCCAAAGAAACAAGATGGCTTAATATTTCTTTTGCATGACGCTCATGTTAAAACTTAGATATTCTTAAGATTTTATACTTTTTCATTTTCCAATCAAATTTCGACGACGACTTAAGAGTTAACTTGAAAGCCAAGTGTTGGAGATAATGAGGTCGTATGACGAGTAAAACTGTTTGAAAAAAATTCGAAAATTTGAATTTTTTCGAACAGTTTTAAAAGAAAGTTAGCAAAGAGATCCGGAGAGTTACATGATTAATTTTTGATTCTCCATATAAATTTTCCTGTATGTCGATGTTGTAATCTAGGTTTTTATTTTACTGTTTGTAAATGAAAAATTGTAGTCATTATTGGTTCATGTTATTTTCCAATAATTGCGGAATATTTAATTGCCACTCTTTTAGCAATTATAACCGCTTCACGCATTTTAGCAATTATAACCGCTTCACGCATGCAAGACATTTTGTACTGTACTTTTCCGTCTGTGTCTGCCTTCTTATTCTATAAGTTGTGGTAATTTGATTAAATAAATTATAAATAAACTATAATTTCAGTTGGCTGGAGCCAATGGCGATGTCGGTAAGATATTCGACCGCGGATTGGTATGTGCGGTGTCAAAATCTTGGGCTAGCCTATCACTGCCATCGCTTTCGAGTGAGGAAACTGACGTTAACATTAGCTTTTTCATTGTCGATATGTCGTTTTGGTCACTTTCTACATTCATTCAGCCTCAGACGCACACCTTGAATACGGTAATTGTATCCTTATTATAACATGTAAGTAACCAAATAATCTGTCACTTTACATCAGTCAATGTACTCTGCAATTATTAATCGAATCAATCAAAACATGAGCCAATGAATGAATGAAACAATCAATCTTCTTCGAGCTCTATTACACTATTTTATTGTGGACAGTAAAATAGTCCAACCCTCTTCCTTCACTGGTCTCCTTCCATCAACCAATCAATCCGTCAATCGATAGATTAATCATATCATCAAGTTAGCTACACAGCTATGGCAGCTAATAAAACTAATATATATATATATATATATATATATATATATATATATATATATATATATACATGTATATATATATATATATATATATGTATATTTTTACATCTTTTCAGTTTATTAATGAAATTATTATATGATTATTTCATACCTCAATTTTATGCTTGAAGAAGGTTTTTCCCATGGCAATTATTTTAACTAAATCCTAAAACAAAGTACAAGTACAAAAATCAGGTCAATATTAAGAAATACTCTCTCTATATCTCTCCCTCCATTTCTCTCTCACTCATTATCTTTCTCTCTCTCCATCTCCTTCTGTCTCTGTCTGTCTCTGTCTCTATCTCTCTCTCTCTCTCTCTCTCCTCTCTCTCTCTCTCTCTCTCTCTCTCTCTCTCTCTCTGTCTCTCTCTCTCTGTCTCTCTCTTCTCCCTCTCTCCTCTCTCTCTCTCTCTCTCTCTCTCTCTCTCTCTCTCTCTCTCTCTCTCTCTCTCTCTCTCTCTCTCTCTTGCAAAACGACAAGTCCTTTACACAAACAGTCATCCGGCTAAAAAATTTCAATGTAGTCCAATTCCGATTGTAAGTCTCAATTTAATTTCAGATAGAGTTTTTTTTTGTCTTCATCAGTATCTCTATAAGTATGTGTTCATAATTTATCCCCTTAATGCCCAAGTTTTCTTTTCTTCATAATTTTTGTTGATGACATGTCTTTAGGGTCACAATAATGGGATCAGGTGGTATTTCCAGATTTTTTTCACTTTTGCGAAAAATATCTTACAAAATATATGCGTCCCATATACGGGATCGTAGGCACAATGCAACTCAAACATACGCCCTTTCACTCTAGATCAACGCTTGATATTTTCAAGTCGAATAGCATGTAGGCTTACACGTTGGCAATTCGAGGTGAAAATTTGTGAAAGCAGAACTATCAGTCTAGCGAACAATAAAATGTTTGACTTATCATCCATCCTAAAGAATTTCAAAACACCCATTTTCTTTCGTATTCTTGAAGTTGGTCAGGGGAAAATTGGATACGTGGTTTACGCGGATGGTTCCTGTAGCACCAATTCCACTACAATATCTATACCTGTTGTAGAGAGTTCAAATATAAACTTTAGAGGGGTAAGCAGGTTGTCATAGTAGTGTTGGTATATCATCAGTGGTGGAAGTTCTGCTGTCACATTTATACTGTATGTATCCGGGCTGTAATACACTAATACACGGCAGATAGGCCTACCTAATTGAACAGACAAATTATCGCTTGACAATAATTCATAAAAAAATAAAAAATACTATTTCTGAGTGATATAGTGGCATATACCGAAAAGGTTTTGAAATCCATAAGATAGCAACAGAATTATATCATTTTACAATGATATGTCAAACCGTGTGTATTCGTGCCTACAATCCCATATATGAGACGCACAAAAGTGTAACAAATTTTTGTGGAAAATTTAAACCAACGATATTTTGATAATTAACAAATATCTAAGGGCATCTGGGAGTATCACTATCAGCAAAAAATATTTTAGGATTAGGTTTCCAAATAATGAATTTTAGCTTTCTTAATCTGCGAATGTCATTGTTTGTAAAATGAGAACAAGATGGAGAATTTATGCCTGAGAACTGGAGCGATGAGACGAATTATTTCGTCATTTATTGATTAAGCGTCTTTAATAATATCCTACAACATTGCTGTATAATCGTTATTACAAAAGCAATTGAATTGGTTGTTTTTCGCATAGGTTTTGCTAGCGTCCCTTATATTGGATCGTAGGCATTAATGGGTTAAGCAGAGTTTCGATTAGCCTAAGTTAACACATTCATGACCTAACAAAATAATAAACAATGGAAGTGATGACGATAACTATTATTTGCAATAGGCGATGTTCATGTTAGCTCCATCGATAAATCAAAACTTGCAACTGACCGACCGACTAACTGACTGACTGATTGACTGATTGACTGACTGACTGACTGACTGACTGGTTGATTTATTGATTGACTGACTGGCTGATTGATTTTAATGTTTGAATATACTAACGCTCACCTTTAATGGATAAGAACTTCATAATCAAAATTTTATACAAAGACTCTTATTAAGTTTTTAACTTTGACTACATGTTGATATCTCTTTCTTAACTGAACTTTCTATTTGTTTTTTTACTCTACATGTACATACATGTATGTCTGCAATTTTAAACGAACTAAGAGACTTATTGACTAGTTGATCGATTAATTGACTGATTGATTTATTGATCGATTGACTTTAAGATTTGTTGATAGATTGAATGATTATTGATTGATTGATTGATTGATTGATTGATTAATTGATTAATTACCTCTATGACAAGAAAGCCCAGCATGGCAATGCTAGCGAAGTGCAGCCCATGCGCCACCTCGTGTTGTATATCATGCTCTTCCTCCTCAGGAGGTCGTCCCTCGCCCCAAACACTCTCACTACTCTCACCCTTCAGAGCATCACCCTCTCCCCTCCCTATACACATATATAGATATATATATATATATATATATATATATATATATATATATATATTTATATACCCATCAAAAATTAGTCCTTTAGTAATTGGTAAAAATTTGATTTGAAAATATTAACAATAGCCTGAGATATTTAAACTTTTTTAGGTGTTATCACTTTTTTTACTCACCCTGTATGTATATATATATATATATATATATATATATATATATACAGCTGTATACTAGCTGACCCGTCGAACTTCGTACCGCCTATCGGTCAATAAATGTCGTGTAACCATATGTGTTGAAATGAAATTATTATTTTATGAATGCAATACAATGAATACATAAAAAGTTAACTTAGAAAGTCTGTTTGAATGTATGATAGTATGCATGATTGTATGTTTGTATTAATTTGTTAAGTTAAAATTGTATTCTTGTCTGGCTTCAACTTAGTAGTCTGCTCTATCTAGTCAGTCTATTAACTAGATTAATCCAGTACATAGGAGTACCCTTCCAATACAGCACGATAGACAAGGAAACTGAAAATATACGTATGACAGTTTGTAAGTGGCAAGGCCCTTTCAATATAAATACGAATCTAAGACTTTTAATTCCATCATTATACTACAATAGCCGTATACCTTTCAAAAGTTACCACAATAAGAAGTGATCTTGTAATGCTAGTGTTTCTACTGCAGAGATCATGAAACGGTATTGGCACCATTGTAGAGATCACAAAATGATAGTGTTATCAATGTCCATCATGTAATGTTAGTGTTTCCACTGTATAAATCATGCAATGCCAGTGTTACCACAACACAAATCTTAAAAGTGATAGTGTTACCATAGCATAAATCAAGGTAGCGGCAGTGTTATTATTTTATAAATCATGCAATGTCAGTGTTACCACAGCATAAATCATATAATGCCAGTGTTACTAAAGCACAAATCATAATAGTGACAATGTTACCACTATAGTGAGAAACGTTGACGAGCCTGACACCCGAGGTCCCTGAGCCGTTGAGGGCTGAGAGGTTGAGAGGAGCGGTGGACTGGTCGGGCGGGACGGGCTGCACCAGTAGGCGCAGTATCGTGTCGGTGTCTGACCCCGTGTAGCCGTGCAGTCTGCTCGAGTGTGTGTCCCTTATGTAGTCCAACAACCCGTTCAGCTGTGTGGCCCGCCTGTGTAGCTTCTCTTACATCACAATCAATCAATTAATTATTTAATTATTTAATTAATTTAATAATTGATAATAAAATAAATTGATTGAATAATTAATTCAATTAATTAAATCATTGATCATTGATTGATTGATGTAACAGGCATGTAGTAATTAAAACACATGTATAGTACAGCCAATCAAGCAATTTATCAATTATTCAATTAAATGATCATTGATATATTTAAGGAACAGCCAGGTAGAAATTAAAATCTGGAATGCTTTATAAAGTTGAATAAAATTAATCAAATTATTAATCAATCAATAAGATTTTTAATTCAGTTAATTTTTTGATTGATTTATGTATCTAATTATTTATAATAGAAATAGTGAGAGTGAGTTTAAAATTACTAAATTCTCATATATTAAGAAAAATGCATGAATGAGTGGAGACGCTATATACCATGGACCTGTCAGTAGGCATTGCACCTAGAGAGATATATAGAGAGAGCGAGAGAGAAGGAGAGAGAGAGAATAAAAAGCAATCTGTTATTTTATCAAATAGATCAAATTTCAGTTGTGTCCGGGTTACTGAAGACTAGACCATATGATATAGACATTGGGTAGACAGAATTGTTTTCTCAGGGAATGACGCCCCTGCCCAGTAAATGTTAGTCGAAGTTGAGGAAGGCATAGGGGGCCCATCTCTTCATAAGCAGAATCTCCCAAAAATATTGGTATATCATGTTAAATGATTTAAGGATTCACCCGTATGTTTAGATGAAGAGAAAACGAAAGGCAAAGAATAGTTGAGACGCTATATAACATGGACCTGCCAGTACGCAGATTAAGAGAGAGAAACCCAAGAAATATGATTGCGTGATTGTATTAAGAAGTTTAAAGTCTAGAAATTTGTAAAAAGAAGTGTCAGTGTTAAATTCCTCTTTGCAAAGTTTATAGAAGTGCTTTGAGCTCATCGGTAAGTCCTACTTAAAAAATTAAAATATTCCTTTAAATTCGTAATTCCTTCACACAGTATAAAGTAGGATCAGCATATAGCTGGACAAAATTTCAACAACCTAAGTAGTAGCAGAAGTGATATTAATGGTATAAAGTGTGTATGATAGTGGATATTGTTGAAATTAGTGACTAACTGGACACTAATTTACATATGAGCTAAGAGCTTCAAAAAATGTTGTAAAAAGCATATCGCTGCAAATTCACCAAAAGAATTTTTTTTAATGCGTTAAGAGAAAGAAATAGAACAAAATAAAATATTTGTAAAGCTGATGCTAACTTTAGTTTCAGCTCTAGAGGATTTCATCTAGCCCGTCACTGATATCTCTAGAGAGTTGGTGCAGAGAGACAGTTGATAAATGCTATAAGAAATAAGTGGAAGAATTGGTCAGGACACATTCTAAGGGGGAAAGGCTACTAAAGAAAGTCATCGAATGCAGAATAAACAAATAGAAAGAAAGAAATTAAGGAAAAGAAGGAAAATAAGAAGGAAATACAAAAAGGGAAAGTAAATAAATAAGAAGGAAAGATAGGTAGAGGCAGGCCGAGATTAAGAATGTTTGATGCATTAGGGATCCAATCAAATGTGAACATGAAGAGGAAAAGGAAGACAAAGAAGAGTGGATGCACTATTATACGAAAAACCTGCCAGTTATCAATGCACTGAGAAAGAGAATGAGAGAGAGAAAGAAAGAGAGCTAGTACAAATGAAACTTTTTGGCAGATCCAGCAAAAACTCTCTTCACGAAGAAGTCTATTACTGAGAACACAGACACAATATAGGCAGAGATATTGACAGAGGAAAATACTATTTGTGGGAGATTTTTTTAGAAACCAATTTTTTAAAACCATTTTCAACCTTCATCTCGTCATCTGTGATTAACGACATTGAAGAAAAGAAAGTTACACGAAGCTAAGTCCTCGGTGAAGTAGTGGAAGCAAAGTAAAGTTGTCTTAATATTTTGATTCAAAATTTAGGTTCCGCAGAAACCAATTTATTCACATGTATTTACAAACATAAATCAGGTATTCAGTGAAGACAGTACTATTCCTTTTAAGAAACAAAGTCCCAGCTACAAAGTAACAAAATGCTCCCTAGAAAACCTCAGTGCCCCATTCAGTGCAAAAGTGCAATATAAACTGCAGTGCTCTTGCATGAAAAGAAAGCGCTAAGTACCCTTTTGGGAAAAAAAGCTTAATTTAAATTAAATTAAATTAAATTTTAATTTAAAGAGCCAAACTGTTTCTATCTCGTGTGCTTTCTTATCGATTCTGAATCTTCAACCCTCACCCTCCCTTCCCAATGGAATTTTCATCAACGAGGCTATACGTTGGCTAACATCATTAAATTCTGTCGCAGTGTCTCTGAGATGTGAATGTAAGGAGAAGAAGTGAATGGAGTCATCTAAGCGTAAGAAGTGTCCAGTGACGCGGCTACAGTCGTTTGTTCAATTGCTTTCCTGTGACCAGAAGACGCTAGCTTCTGGGTTCGCTATGTATTATCAAATGAAAAAAGAGAGAAATGTTGTGAAAGTGGAAGTTATGCCATTCTGAAACAGAATAGAAAGAAGTGAACAAGGTCATTAGGTATACTGTGACAGGAAATGAAGTGAAAAATGACTGAAATTTTGTCTCTGTTTCTCAAAAATAAGCTAAGTGATTTATTACTTAATTTGGCACTAAGAATCTGAGGCAAATTTTAATTAGGTGCTCTATAAGTCGATGACAGTGCCTTCGAACAAAAATTTACGGCAGATTCTTACTGTATTTCAGTTGGTCACAGTCATATGTTGACAAGAAAAAATACAAAGAGTCTGAGAATCGATGTCAAAAGCTCTTTCTCTGCTGCACGCTACATATCTTCTGCACCCTAGACTTCTACACCCTACACTTCTACACCCTACATTACTTCTGCACCCTGCACTTCTACACCCAACACTTCTACACCCTACACTTCTACACCCTACATCACTTCTACACCCTACACTTCTACACCCTACATCACTTCTGCACCCTACACTTCTACACCATACACTTCTACACCCTACACTTCTACACCCTACATTTTTACACCCTACACTTCAACACCCTACAGTTCTACACCCTACGCTTCTACACCCTACACTTCTACACCCTACACTTCTACATCCTACACTTCTACACCCTGCTAGCTTTTTATACGACCGACGACCTCTGTCTCCTGCCTGAGGTTCCAATCAATCTCTGAGCTTTATTGAAAGACTTCCGCCCACATCACAGCCTGAATATTTAATAGCTAGGCTGAACTTAACCCGCCATGTTTGAGTGCTATCGTGCAAAGAATTAATCACAGGAGTATATAAAGTGTTGGAGTATATGATTCCCGATACGTTAGTAGTTAACTACGAAACTTGAGTTCAATCAGATCGGACAGAAATCCAATTAGGAAGAGTTCAAACCACCTCAGTGATAAAATATTCCGTCACTTATTCCCCACGTTATCTGCTATTCCACACCGAGCTCTCAGATCAATCCATGATCCGTTATACTCTGATCATTCAAATATGCCTTATATTACTGTAATATATTTATTCAAAGATTTCATCATAGCCATAGAGTAATTACAGTAAGTGATAAATAATTAAATAGATAAAATATTCATTCAGATCCGTTAAAAGATTGTATAGATGTAAAATACTGCTGCAATATTCTAATACTATTTGCGTCACTTATTAGTATTAGTTACCTAAGAAACCACATAAATCCTAAGATCGGCTTAACTAACATGTGGATAAATTACAGAGTCGTGTGAAGCGACTATCTTACTAAACGATAGTGTGCTCAAAAAGGAGCAAGAACGTATCATGTCAGTATGAAAATTTATATCGGACCTGCCGCTTAGCGTAACACTGAGAGAGAGAGAAAGAGAGAGAGAGAGAGAGTGAGTTAGAAAAGGGGAGAGAACGAGAGAGAGTTAGAGAAAGAGAGAGAGAGAGAGTTGTGTCACATCCCCGTGACATCTTCCATTAGTATTATCATTATCGAGTCCGCAGGCTAAAGAGAATTAAACCCTTTGAATTAGTTTAATAGTCCAATTACTGGACAAGAACAGCTACTTTATTCGAAGGACTCCAGACTAGAGTTGGAATTTACTTGAAGCCGTACAACTTAAATGTAATCATCTTTAGAAGATTGCATTACAAAATTAATGGTTGGTCTTGGCAGACCAATTTTAATTCTTTAGCATTAAAAATGTAGAAACTCATACAAAGACATGACAAGGAAAGCGAAAGACAAAGAAGAGTGGAGGCATTATATACTATGGACCAGCCAGCCATTTAGAGATAAAGACAGACAGACAGAGACAGAGACACAAAGAGTGAATTTTAATGTTATGATCATTAACTGTCATCTGGGCTGCGGGAACTGCACTGTTCTAAAGCGACCATTCCGCAAGATTAAAGATTAGGTTAAATACATGTAGATTCTAACTTGCTCTGACTTACTCCAGCCGCTGTACAATTATACCACCACCACCACAACAACAACAACAAGAGAGAGATAGACAGAGATAGAGAGAGACAGAGAGAGAGAGACAGAGAGAGATTTTTAAAAATATTATAATTTGGTCATAAAGATTTATACAAATAAAAATTTAATTTTAAGAAGTATATGTATGAATAATGCGAAAGGTCTAACTAGCCATGCATTAAGTAGATAATTAGGAGCTCTATACTATATACTTTTATTTTATTTTTGTTTATTTTCAATCTATTTGTTTTAAAGCACTGTTGGTCTTTTGTTTATTGTATGTAACTTGCTACCACATTTTGATGGTGCAATAAAGATTCCTATGCTAGTAGGAATGTGTACCTTGGACTTGCCAATTAACATATCACTAGAGAGAGCTGGCTCTGACGATAGCAAGGTCGGATAAGTGTCAGACTTCCAGTCGGTGGGTCTCATAGTACAAAAACATTTATTGCTGTCACATGAATTATTGTCAAGAAAGTGACTTTACATAAAAAGGCTATGCCTTTCCTTTTATCAAGGAATAAAGATTCATAGTAACACCTTTCACGGAGTTGAGATCGAGGAGTATCTGAGCGATGACGATGCCTGCGTCCAGCAGTACAATGGCGCAGAGTAAGATCTGTACAGGATTGCTCTGTAGAAACTTGACTGTTTTCTCACGCGTGCTGGGAACATGCAGAATAGAGCTAAACTATAGCTAACAGTTAAAGAAAGACATAAATCAATGAGCAAATAACTACTGTATATGACCTTATTATATATATATATATATATATATATATATATATATATATATATATAATAAGGTTATATAGTTACGTATTCATTGATTTATGTCATTATATATATATATATATATATATATATATATATATATATATATATATATATATATATATAGTGCGTGTGTCTGTGTGTCTATGTGTGTGGGTTAAACAAAAAATAAAAAGTTCTGATAGAATAAAAATGATAAACAATTTAGATAAGCAAATAATTAAAAGTTAAATGTGCATGAGTAATACGTATAATCAACAAACAGCTGTTGCTTCGCATACTGTCTTACACAAGCGCACTCTACTATACAGTACAGTCAAGTTTTGACCCTTGTTGATTTGTACATCTTGTGGCTAGCTTGACCATCATACCAGTAAACGTAACAAAATTACAAATATTACGATAAAACAACAATCTACATGTACAGTAGGCTTACATGTATACATGTATATCAGAGTAATGACAGATCCCAAGGTGCATTAAACTCTCGTGGGTTCGAATCCCTGCCGCGCTGATCTGAGAGTAAAATCTGGGACATTCACATGACTGCTTTACGAAAAGTCGACTAAATTGCCTCACGGTTTAAACATGTGTTATTAAAAGTGATAAATATCAACATAGTTTATCATTTCACAATAATGTGTGTTTTTATTTTATACTGAACAATACTATACTTAATTTAATATTATATATCCATCCTTATCGAATGCGCAGTACCTTAATGTCAACATTCCGATGCTTAGAAGTGCCACAGCCATCTAAATTACGCTTTTCATTCTCTGCTTAAATAGCCTTTGCCTTCTCTGCCTTTGATCTTAAAGCCTTCAAATTGGTTTATGGAGAAGTATGGAAAAATAAATGAGGCTATAACATAGTACTGCATGTGACTATTCGCAATGGAACTATCATAAAGTAAGTAGTTAATATAACGTAGCATTCTTTTATAGTATATCTCTACTCTTTAATATAACTTAATTTAGCTAATTTACGTACTGTAACCTGGAAAGCAACCTTAGTCAATCAATGGCTAACATAGCAACATACCTTTGCTAACATAATAACATATTTTAGGATTGATTTTCTAGATTTTGGCTTTGCACCGTCAATGACCCTCGTTTTGCTCACCGGCTTGGATTTATCTCAATAGCGCTCAATGTAGTCATGGGTGACAGTAGCACTCTAATTGTTGTTATATCTTATCATAGAACTGAACTTAGAACTCTTCAATGTTTATATTCTCGAGCAAGTCAAGCGACGCGTTTGGGACTTTGGCACAGGAATCCGATAATTGCATTAAGTCTCCATGGAGATCTTTTCTCAATGGATATTATTTCTCCACCCTACATCAGTTCTGATCACCGGCCAACCGCTTGCCAAACTTCAAGAGTGAAATTTTACTTAGTTTATTTTTGTGAATTTTGCGAAAATGAAAAATTTTAGAACCTAGCACATGTAGATTAACTATTGATATACCGTCAGCTTCAAATTTCCGGCATGTAACATGCCTGTATTCATTACCTGATGGGTGTTTGTCTGAGGGTGTATTGTGTTACCTGATGGGTGTTTGTATGAGGGTGTATTGTGTTACCTGATAGATGTTACCACTGTAATGCGCGGAGGAGGTATTGTGTTATCTGATTACATGAGTAATGAGGAGGTATTGTGTTATCTGATGGATGTTTGTATGAGAGTATATTGTGTTACCTGATGGGTGTTTGTCTGAGGGTGTTGAGCTCCTCCTCTATGATCTCGGAGTCGACTGAATCGTTCTCGAGGTCGTGCAGGAACTTTGAGTCCCTGAGGAACGAGAACTGATCCCTGTACTTGTCAACACTACGCAAAAATAATACCAGTTAATACAAGTTAAAACCAGTTAATACCAGTTAATACCAGTTAATACCAGTTAACACCAGTTAATACCAGTTAATACCAGTTAATACAAGTTAAGACAGTTAACACCAGTTAACACTAGTTAATACCAGTTAATACCAGTGAACACCAGTAACTAGTAGTTAATACTTCGAGACCCTGAGGAACGAGACCCGGTTTCTGTACTTGTCAACACTGCGCGAATATGTAATCAATCAATCGATAAATCATTAGCCTACATCAATCTATCAGTAAGACACTCGATTCAGTAATTCAATTAATATAATCAATCAATTAATTACGCCACATATTTAAGTCCTAAAATATCAAAAGGACTGAAATCCTCTCTATCGATATATATGTATAATAATAATAATAATAACAATAAAGATTTCACGTCCTTTTTCTCATACAAGGTTGATGTTAGAGACGTCCCCCAATCACATGTCACTACAAATCGATTCACCCAAACGATCTAAAAAAACATGTGCTGAAGAGAAAGAAAGAACAATCTAAAATATATGCAAATATGAAAAAAACATAAAAAATATGCAAATTAGATGAATGCAATTAAGAAATCTCTTGGGCCCATTGATTAATCAATTTATCAGCGAGCCAATGGAATGAAACAGAATTCGGAAGTTCGATGTAACGCGTATACCGCAACACCAAAAGTCTAGCTTAATTCATGAAGTAAGTTTTATTAGAGTTGCCCTGCAAATTCGGACAAAAAATTTATTTCCTTCTGTTCTGTAACTCAGACAACCCAAAATATTGTTTATTTAATACTACATACTAGTATTACTTATTATATTACTTCATAATATTTCACAATATTATTATAAATATTACAATATTACTATCTGTATTATTCACACAATAAATATACTCTGTATTTTTCTTAAATAAATATAAAATTAGGGCTCAAACTACACTGGGTCTTTTATAACCGATACTCTTGGGACAATTGCGATATAAGGATGCGACAAACGCCACATGTCTGCTGCTGCTACTTGATGTGCAATCATTTCTTTTCAAAACGATTCTAAATAAGTACTGATGTTTTTAATTGAATTATTTATTGAAGCTTTAAAGCATGTGGTATTTACGGAGAATCTATCATCTGTAATTCTTAAATTATCCGCTTAGAGCTGCGATCTCTACTAGCTCAATGTCACGTAGGTTAACTAATGCTTGACCGTCAACTTCAAATGTCCTGCATATAAAATGCCTGTAATCGTATTCTGGAAATTTCATATTTCACCCTGATAATCATCGCAAACTAATAACTCTACTGGTAATAAAGACATATTATCAGTACGTTTGGAAGAATTGGATGCTGTCCAAATCCTGTAAATATCGGAGCATCGATCTGCATCGTTATGTCTTTATTACAAAATATTACTTTATGCCCCTTTAGTTAATAAAGGGGCATAAAGTAATATTTTACATCGGTCTAAAAGGCACGTTGTCGTTTGCATTGCTAGGGTTCAATTTTATTTCATAAAGTTGACATAGACGTCTGATCTTGTTGACTGATCTTATTTCTCAAGCCTGGGATTCAGCTTCTACCGTATGTGCCCGGATACTATAGAATAGATCAGCCGTTTATTGAACATGTCGCGAGAAACGACTAAAAGAGCAAATGCAATGGCACATTTGACAACAACTAAATCAATTCCAGTGTCAAATATTTTGAACCTCATATTTTCTAATTCACTGTTTTAACCCGACATCGTCTGAGAGGACATTGGATCTACTGGACGATGATTGATTGAAGGAACGTCTGCTGAATATCGACAGAGAGCGTTAAAGCTTCGAGTATTAAAACACTGACACATAGTGGAGTCACTTTCACTGCACCACATATGAGGACCAAGATCCTATAGTACCTCTAGTGTGCGTTGTACCTTTAGTACCTCTAGTACTTATAGTACCTCAAGTGTGCGTTGTACCTCTAGTACTTATAGTACCTCTAGTGTGCGTTGTACCTCTAGTACCTCTAGTACTTATAGTACCTCTAGTACTTATAGTACCTCTAGTGTGCGTTGTACCTCTAGTACCTCTAGTGTGCGTTGTACCTCTAGTACCTCTAGTACTTATAGTACCTCTAGTGTGCGTTGTACCTCCAGTACCTCTAGTACTTATAGTACCTCTAGTGTGCGTTGTACTTCTTGTACCTATAGTACCTCTAGTATGCCTCTATTGTATCTCTAGAATCTAGTATCTGTTGTATCTTCAATAGGTATCTCTAATGCCTATTGTACCTCTAGTACTTAAAAAACATCGAGTATCTATTGTACCTCTAGTACGTTTTGTGTTTCTGTTATCTATTGTACCTCTAGTACGTATTGTACCTCTATCTATTGTACCTCTAGTACGTGTAATATTGATATAATATCGAATGTACCACTCTTATTTAATTAAAATACCTAGTACCTATTGTAGCGCTAATACTTCCAGAATCTCTAGCATATATTGTATCTCTGGTATATAGAGTATTTCAAGAACCTATTGTACCTCTAGAATTTATATATTACCTATATTATATATATATCAACTTCTTTATTCGTCAACACTTGACAGGAAGAATAGTAACAGAACATCATAATCATAAAAAGTAGGGCAAAAAATTAAACCACCACCAAAAAGTAAACACGCGTTATAGTGAATAATCAACTATGTTGATATCTATTACTTTTAAAATCACATGTTTAAACCGTTAGGCAATTTAGACCATTTTCCAGTGAATGTCGGAGATTTTACTCTTAGATCAGCGCAGCCGGGATTCGAACCACGAGGGTTCAATTCACTTCAGGATTTGTCATTTCAAACTTCAAGGCGTTACCCCTACGCTATTAAGACATTCACAATTACATTCACTCCCAATTACATATATATTACCTCTAGTATCTATATCACCTCTAGTATCTATAAGTAATACCTCTAGTATCTATATTGCATCTATTATCTATATTACCTCCAGTATCAATATCACCTCTAGTATCTATAAGTAATACCTCTAGTATCTATATTGCCTCTATTATCTATATTACCTCTAGTATCTATATCACCTCTAGTATCTATAAGTAATACCTCTAGTATCTATATTGCCTCTATTATCTATATTTCCTCTAGTATCTATATCACCTCTAGTATCTATATTATCTCTACTATCTATATTACCTCTAGTATCTATATCACCTCTAGTATCTATATTATCTCTACTATCTATATTACCTCTAGTATCTATATCACCTCTAGTATCTATATTATCTCTACTATCTATATTACCTCTAGTATCTATATTATCTCTACTATCTATATTACCTCTAGTATCTATATTACCTCTAGTATCTATATTACCTCTACTATCTATATTACCTCTACTATCTATATTACCTCTAGTATCTACATGTATATTACCTCTAGAATCTATATTTGGTCTACGACTACATGACTACGCCCATGAGGCCGGCGCCAATAGGTCTACGTGTAATCATTAAGTTTTATGATTTAATAAATTTATAATTGTGCAATAGTTATTCGTTTAATCTAACAAATCTGTTAATTTTCATGTTGCCAGACACAAAATTCATCTTTTCATCGTATCGATCGTGTCTCAATAGTGCTGAGTAGACCACAGATAAACTTGGCTTTTCGAAAGAGGATGCTAAGAAAGAATTATAAAGATATAAAACCCATCTGAGCCATCTCATTAGTTTTTCTAGCTATGTGAAAGTTAGTTTGATAACATAATGCGTTGGTAAGATTAACTATTCAGGCATCTGAGTTTTCTTCCCAGAATCCTATAAATCGTATTATATTTTGGAACAGACAAAATAATTATTTTTAAAGAATTCACAATTTTGTTTCATGGTAGACCGATATTTTTACGAAATTTTTACTAGGGAGAAAAATGGGGAATCCCTAATTGGGGAGGGGTCCGTTAATTCTTAAAAAAGGCAGAAGAGGTTCAAAGAAAGTCACAAAAATCTTCAAGGTACCTGATTTCTTGTAGTTTCTCTAGTTATCTTTTACTAAAAGCCTTGATGTTTTATATTCTTTCTGTTAGACATCCGTTTGATGTGATGATAGTTGGGCAGCTGGTTCAAATCATTGGGGGAGAAGGTAAATCGTACTTACTGGTTGGTAAAATCTCAAAATGGAGAGGGGCCAATATTTTATCTCTCTGTTAATGAGTTAAAAGAAGACACGACTGGAATCCTTGATGAAAACTGTGAGTTATTTCTTTGCTATTGCAATTTCATGTAGCATTTTTTATTATGGTAATACTTGAGCTTTTATGCCTGCACTAAGCTAATAAATCATGCCTAATTAAGTAGAACGTAAAGTTAGTAAACAAACCAGAACAAGATTTTCTTTGAAGGGGTTGTTATTATGTTGCTCATTCTATAGATCCAGTATTGAAATATCCGCAAGTATTCCACTTTGCCGTATAAAGATCTTTGATTGATAGAGCAGACTCAACGATTGATTCCTGGCTAAGTATTGCCAAGTAATTCACTTCTGAGAAAAAGTTCTTAAAAATGTAAAAACATTAAAATAATGAAAATGTATCCCCGTGTTGTGTCCGGGTTGCTTTAAGAATAGACCAACCGTGCAAATATGCACGTGTCGTAGAAGGCGACATAAATGCAAGATTCAAATCAACGTCAGAAAAGGCATTCGGTTGGTGAGCGCCTTGGCTCCAGAAATTGCTACAAATTTCTTGGAAAGAAAGAACTTTAAAAGTCCTTAGGACAAGAGAAGGTCTATTCGTATCCCTACCTTAGTTAAACTTAGATTTAAAGAAAGGTGATGATGAAAATAGCAATAAATTACTAAATCTAATTGTTAAGATTGCCTCTTCTATTTTGTGTTAAACACTTTTTATTCTTCAGCAGTTCTTGCATTTCGGTTCAAAATTTGAGCAACAGTATAGCACGAGATGATAAAATTTGTAATTCGAATTTCTATATTCCAGAATCTAAACTATTAGCAAGAAATATATTACAGTAAAATATGACATCAGTGTAATTAGTCGAGAAATCTCTCATGACTCTCAGACAGTTTGATGTAGGAATATGGCTTGCAACTTTTATTGCTACTAATTTTTTGGACCCTTTTATTAATCGGCCTGGATTTGTCTCAATAGTACTCTATGTCGCCATGGATGACAGTGGAACTCTAATTGTTGTTATGTTTAGAGTACAGCTTGTTTCTTACTTTCACTAAATCTACACATGTCTCGACGCTGTTGCTGATATATTTTCGAATACCCTTCTTTGTAATTTGACGAAATTTAAAGAACTTTTTAAATTTAGTTAATTAAAGTAGTTTAACTTCCACCGTAGAATCAGTGTTAACCAAACATGGTATTAAAACGTAAGGCAATCATTTTAGGACTAAACCCTTAAATTAAGATTAGATTAAGCTTTACACATAAATTAACTTATAAATAATTTTTGAAATCCCACACTTCTTATCTTCGTAAGAAACTGCACTGGCTTGCAGTCTCTAACGAATAAAATTCAAGATAGCTTCCTTGACCTTCAAAAGTTTAAATTATGGTAAACCATCCTATATATCTGATCTTTTATCAATCTATCAACCCTCTCGTAGTCTTCGTTCCTCCAGTAAAAACCTTCTCACTGTCTCAAACAATAAATCTGCCATGGGCAGACACACCTTCATGTTTTCTGCTCCGACAATATGGAACTCTCTGCCACAAGACCTTCGATCTTGTAACTGCATAACTACTTTCCTGGGGAAGCTAAAAACCCATCTCTTTCCACCATAGATCTAAATTTTGACCCGCTTGCCTTGGACTTGCACTGTTTTGATCTCGCTTTCTCTTGTGGTCTCTGTGTACTCAGTCGTCATCGTATTGTGCTTTGGCACCTGTTTTGGTAGGGTCTGCAAAAGGCATCACTGACATTGCCTTATAGCGAGGAACCAGACGTTACATTTTTATTGACTATTGATTGATTGAAATGGATATTTGTACATTTGCGTTAAACAATTTTTCGTAAAGAGCCTAAGCTGAGCCTAACGGATGACACTTTTATTTACAAACAATATCTTTCTATCATGCTTCTAGGCATGAGTAAGGCGTTTGACATTGTCAATAGAAATAAATTATTAGAGGATTTAAGCAAAATAATTGATCAGGACGAACTGCATATAATAAAACTTATCATTGATGATGTAATTTTAAGAGTTAAAAATGGAGATGTAACTGAAAATGAGTTTGAAACTAATATTGGAATACCACAAGGAGATTGCTTAAGCCCGGTACTTTTCACATTTTACCTTGTAAATAGCTTAAACAAACATGAGAACCAAATTCAAATAGCAAACCAAATTGAAAAGCACTCATACTCCAAAGAAAATATACCATATGAAGAATTAATCCCTAATCATATTATAGAACATAACTATAACATAAAGCGAGAAATGGGTATAATTGATCAACAGTTTGCAGATGATATTGCATATGTAAGCACATGCAAAAATAAAGCAGACAAAATTCAAAAGGAAGTCAATGATAAACTGAATAAGAGAGATTTAAAACTAAATACAGATAAAACAGAAAAATATACCATTGGAAACAAAAATGATCAGGAATGGAAGAAATGCAAATATTTGGGTTCTTACTTGGATACTGAAAGAGACATGATCCATAGAAAGCAATTGTGTAAGGCTATTTTTAAAATACAAGATGAAACTAACAAATAGCAAAATAACAATGAAAACAAGAATAAATATATTCAACGCTTATATTACGCCAGTTTACTTATATAATAGTGAGCTATGGACATTAACTTCAAAACAGGCACACGAAATTGACATATTTCATTGAAGTCTATTTCAATATACATTGATTTTCTTCTAATTTACGATAATGGTTTAAACATATTTGTTTTAAAATGTTCACTTTTTTTACCGCGCTTTTTATCCTAACATTTAAACACCTTTTTATCCTAGATTGTTTTCCTTTATTTTAATTGGTTGATTTCTTTCTGCTTCACCCACAGAAAGAAATCATTTCCCATTTGTCATGCTCTAGATGTACTTTCATTGCTCTTTCTTTCCATTTATCTTGTTTAGCCCTCAGTACTCCACAAATGACCAACCATTTCACTGGCAGTTCCATGAACCATATTTCTTCCTCATGCAAACTCACCAACCTATACCGCATGCCTCCGTTTGTGTGTGCCTTGATTCTTTACATTTGCCATACTTTTCCAAATCCTATCTTCATGTTGTTTCACTTAATCTCACTTCTAAACGACATTTAAATTTCATTCTTTCCTTTCTCTTAATTCTTGCTGGCGATATTGAATTGAATCCTGGCCCTGTTTCTTCCTCTAACTTATCCACTTACTGTCTCAATATTCGATCTGCCACCACATTTACAAAAAATGTAAACAAACTTGAGTTAATACAACAGTACATTCTTGATGAGTCAACTGATCTTCTTTTTTTTAACTGAATCATGGTTACCTTCTGGCACTCCACCCCCAGTCCTTAACTCTCTTACTCCTCCTGGCTATTCCATTCTGCACATAGGTCGTTCTTCTGGCTGTGGCGGTGGCATTGCGGCTATTTTTAAGTCCTCTTTTTCTGCTTCCCTCGTCAAAAGCTTATCTTTTCCATCTTTTGAGCACATGTTGCTTAGGCATACTTGTGCATATAAATCATATCTCTTTCTAACTGTATATAGACCTCTTTGCTTGTCCAAGTCTGACTTCCTTTCTGACTTCTCCTCACTTCTTGAGGATGTTGCCTCTTTACCGTCTGATCTGATCATTATGGGTGATTTCAATATACATATTGACTCACATATCGATCACTATTCTTCAGCTCTTTCTACTACACTCGAGTCTTATGGCCTCAAGCAGCATATTTCTTCTCCTACCCATACCTCTGGTCACATCCTTGATCTGTTAATTACCCGTGACATGACTAAGTTGATTGACTTCGGAGTCTCAGAGTTGTCATTGTCTGATCACAGTGCAATTTTCTGCAAACTGCCTGTGGTCATTAACTCCTTTTCTTCTAGAACTATTAAAAGCTATCGTAAAATCTCCTCCATCAATATTTCTTCATTTTCTGCAGATATTATGGCTTCTTCATTATATTCCAGTCCAACTTCAACTGTTGCTAATTTTACACAACAATTTCACTCTGTGCTTTCGTCTTTATTAGACAAGCACGCTCCTCTCTTAACTATTTCTTGTCGCTCCAACCCGAGGAAGCCCTTTATTTCTGATGAAATTCTCATACAAAAATCCTTACGTGCCAAACTAGAATCAAAATATAGGAGAGATAAGAAAAATCCTCCTGAAATGCAAAACCCCACGATCAAGGCTAACTACGTTAAACAACGTAAGTTAGTTGATCATATGATCTCCTCCGCCAAGGGTTCTTACTTTAAAAACTTGATCTTGCTGAATCAAAACTGCCCCAAAGAACTTTGGTGAACCCTTGATTCACTGCTTGGTCGCACTATCCCTAAGTCTCTTCCAAATTCCAATTCTCCGTCAAGTCTTGCCAGCAATTTTCTTAATTTCTTTGATGACAAAATTACCAGACTCTGTTCTTCTATTCCTCCCTGTCCTGAGACTATTTCATATCCGTCTATGCCAAATCATCCTCTGCTGTTAAATTTTAAACCTGCTTCTCTTGAAGAAAACCGTCATCTAATACTCTGCTCCACCGACTCATCTTGCTCGCTAGATAATCTACATGCAGCCATCTCGAATCTTTTCCTTCTCTATCTTGTTTCCAATTTGCATATCGAAAGCTTCACTCCACTGAAACTGCCTTACTTAGCATTCATAATGGCCTTTTCTTAGACTTCCACTCTCAAAAGGTATCAGCCCTTGTACTACTTGATCTTTCGGCTGCCTTCGACACTATCGATCATAACATTCTTACCAGTAGACATAAAACGTGCTTTGGTATCTCTGATTCCGCTTTCTCTCCGATCTCCTCGTATCTTTCTGGTCGCACTCAATCTGTTATTATAGACAATGAACGCTCCCCTGAACTACCTCTTCTTCGTGGTGTGCCCCAAGGATCTGTACTTGGACCTTTACTTTTTTCCCTCTACACTACCCCACTCAGTTATGTTTTAGACAATACTTAAATAAAATTTCATTTCTATGCTGATGATACTCAGCTGTACATCTCATTTTCTAGCTCAGATTCTGACTTGAAATTGCAACACCTTTCATCTGTTCTTGACAAAGTGTATTCATGGTTTTGCAGTAATCGTCTTTCTGTCAACCCCTCTAAAACCGAATTCTTTTAATCGGCACTCCCCAGCAAAGAACTAAAATTGCCAATTCCTCCATCTATTTTCAAAATCTTGCTCTCACTCCTACTCCCAAGGCTAAAAACCTTGGTGCCATGTTTGATGAAAATCTCGATTTTAAATCTCATATCTCATTTGTCTGTCGTTCATCTTTCTTCTAGATTCGTCAAATCAGACAGATACGGTATTTTCATATCTTGATAAAAATTCATCCATAATTCTTGCCAACTCAATAGTTAATTCTAAACTTGACTACTGCAATTCATTATATGGCTTACCTTCTTCTTCTCTCATGCGTTTGCAACGCGTTCAAAATACTCTAGCACGTGTTGTCTGTCGATCCTCGAGGCTTCAGGCCACCTCTAGTTCCTTGCTTAATAACCTTCATTGGCTTCCTGTAGTTAAAAGAATTAAGTATAAAATTGCTCTTTTAACTTTCAAAACACTCCTTTTTGGTAAACCTTCTTACCTTTCTGATCTCCTAATCCAATATTAACCTTCTCGTAAGCTTCGTTCTTCCGATACCAAACTGCTCAAAATTCCTAATATTCTCACTTAGTTAGGTAGACGTTCATTTTCTTTCTCCGATCCTACTGTTTGGAACTCTCTGCCTCCTATCTTCGCTCATGTTCTACTACTTCCACTTTCCGTTGTAAGTTGAAAATACATCTCTTCCCACCATAGATTTTCTTTTATCTTGCCTGACTGTTTTTTGATCTCCGGACCGGCACTGTTTAGGGTCCCTTATTTCTCTTCAGCACGTGCTTTTGTCAGATCATTTGGGGTGAATCGATTTGTGGTGACATGTGATGGGGGGACGTCCCTGACATCATCCTTGTACGAGGAAACGGATGTTAAACCTTAATTATTACTATTATTATAAAGTTATCTAAGCATATGCAATTGACGTCTAGTACGGTTTAAGAAATTTAAAAGAAACCTTTTTTAACTGCAACTTAGAATATAGCAAATCTAATCGCAAAATAACTTCAATTCTACTCAACTGAATGTGACATTTGAGATTACTCCAGTTAGCATCTTCCAATCTGCTTTCCTTTCTCACCAACCTATGCTTCTCTCTCCCTGTTTATCTATCTATCTCTCTCTCTCTCTCTCTCTCTCTCTCTCTCTATATATATATATATATATATATATATATATATATATATATATATATATATCTGCCTTTCTTTGTGTATCCCTCTCGTTGCATAGCCATGTAAACTTACTCGTCTAAACGAATATTACCTTTCACCTCTTTTTCTCGTTGTCTTTCTCCTTCTCTCTCTCACTCCCTCTCTTTCTCTCTCTCTCTCTCTCTCTCGCTCGCTCTCTCTCTGTCAGTCACTCTTTCACTCTTCTCTCGATATATATATATATATATATATATATATATATATATATTATATATATATATATTATATATATATATATTATATATATATATTATATATTATATATTACTATATATATTATATACTATATATTACTATATATATATTATATATATATATACATGTATTGACATTTGAAAATTGTTAAATAAGAAAATATATATACATATCATATATATACATGTATATATATATATATATATATATATATATATATATATATATATAAATCTATATACATGTATTTATATATATCTTCTTCTTCTTTTCTCTGCGTGACGTCACTTTGTTGACACCAGAGCAGCCTCTTTTACCTTCTGTCTACACTTATACCGGTCCTGGGTAAGATCATAGACATCACTCTGTGCTAGATTATATTTAGTATATATTTGTTTTATATCTTTATTATATTGTTTAATTAAAGTATATTTATTTCCCATACCTAGTTTCATTTTATTATTTGTTATTCTATAATTTAGAGATTTTCTTTCTGGAGTATTTTCATCCAATCTTAGCATATGTCCAATCCAATTGAGTCTTTTGAATTTTATGAATTCACTCCATGGTTTTTTTGTGTTCTGTCATATAGGTCCGTATTTGCTAATTATGTGTGGGTATTTTAATTCTTATTTTCAAGCTTAGTTTTTTATTTCTTAGTTTAGATTTATATTTATTAAATGCCATCATTGTTAATTTTTTCCTTTGACTTAAATCTCTTTCTGATTCAAGCATACTACCTAAGTATTTAGTATTTTGCCATTGCGCATCATCTATATTATATATATATATATATATATATATATATATATATATATATATATATATATTATATAGGCCTACATAGACATTCGGCTCCGTCTTCTTCCAACAGAATCTTCCAGTTTTCAACTGTTAAATGTATTTAACAATTTTCACTCATGATCTCTTTCTATTCTACATGTCCAACGTCTACTTTTCAAAGCTTAGCCTTTCTTCTGTGTTTCTGTATCTGTCACTGCATTCATAAATTTCTCTCTCGCTCTCTCTCTCTCCCTCGCTGCCTTTCTTTGTGTATCCCTCTCGTTGCATAGCCATGTAAACTTACTCGTCTAAACGAATATTACCTTTCACCTCTTTTTCTCGTTGTCTTTCTCTTTCTCTCTCTCATTCCCTCTCTTTCTCTCTCTCTCTCGCTCACTTCCTCAATTCTCTCTAATTTGTCTCACCAAGTGTCTGACTCCCGCTCTCTCTCTTGTCCATCTACTGTCATCTGTTACATTATCTTCTAAATTTTCCAAAAACGTAAGACATTCTCCTAGGAAATCCAAAGACATAGTTGAGTGGAAAAGTTATATGGCATGGACCTGCCAGAAGGCAGTGCGCTTTGAGAAAGAGGTAAGGTATATTTTCCCTCCCCATCTCGTTCGCGTCCTCTCCCCTCTCTCCGTTTCTCTCTCTCTCTCTCCCTCTCTCTCTCTGCCTCTCTCTCTCTATATCTCTCCTACCTGTCTATTTCTCTCTCAAATATCTCTTCTCTCTCCCAATCTCCTTTTCTTTAGCACAACTAGCACATCTTAGCTCCCAACCGGTGACATCTGGTGAATGCAATTAAACATGACTATCTCCTCATATCTACGTTAAATTATTTCCTATCTTATCTCTCTATACATTGAACTCTCTTTCTCTCTCTCTCTCTCTCTTCTCTCTTATCTCTTCTCTCTCTCCCCCCTCTCTCTCTCTCCTCTCTCTCTCTCTCTCTCTCCCTGTAGTCCTCTATTTCTCTCTCTCTCTCTCCGTTTCTCACTCTCTTTCTCTATCGCTATCTTCATATCTATAGCCATCTCCATATCACAGCACCTACAGCATTCATTCTAGAGATGGGAATTGAACCGAACCGAACCCTAAAATCTAGAATTTTGGCCGAACCGAACTCGAACGCAGACTCTGACCGAACACGAACCGAACCCAGACTCTGGCCGAACCCGAAACGAACCCGAACCGAGACTTCGTCCAAAACGAACTGAACCAAACCCTTGTAATTCCTTTCTTCTTCACCAGCCTGACATTAAATTTTTATTTAAATTTTTTTATATTTAAAGAATTAAAACTGGTCTGCTAAAACCAACCATTAATTTTGTCCTGACAGTCAAAGAGTATTTTTAACTAAAGATAATCCAATGATTACGTTTAGGTTGCAAAAGTAAATAATTTCAACTTCTTATGAAGTAGTTTTAACCCATTCGTGGCCATGTTCCAATATTGGAACATTTTTTATTTTAGTTTTTAAAAATATGTAAATACCTTAGAAATGCCTAAATTTGTGGTAACAGGTTGCCAATTGAATACACTGAAATATTTACTCACGCTCGCTTCAGTTCTTAATGTTTACAAACAATAGCAGACAATTTTAGTGAAATATTTCGAAAAATCCCAATAATAAATTTTTGAAATTTTTTAGTATTAGTTTCTTGCAGTTTAAAATTAATTAATTATGAATTTATGATAGAAAAACTTGTCAACTACGTATTATAAGTCATTACTTCTTTTAATTTGGTACTATGTCGATCTTATCCGGATTTAGGTAAATGTTCCCTTTTTGGAACATGGCGCTTTAGGCGTATGTAATGATGCTCTATGTTTTGTAATGATGCTCCATGTTTTGTTTTGGAAAGAAATGAATGTTAGCAAATTTTTTGTCTCAAAATGGACTGTTAGTGCCCCTCACTTAAATATGTTGTGGGATACTAGCTTCTCGAACTTTTACTGCTCCAAATGTGTACATGTGTTATGTACACATTTGGAGCAGTAAAAGTTCACCATCCGATTCGGAAGGAGACTCCGAAAAGTCCGACGAGGAAGAAACTGAGATCGAGCTGGTTGCTCATTTTGCCCCTAAAATCTTACGCGGTCCTGCCGAAGAGGGCAAGGTGGTACATTTGCGAAGGCTCGACCTCGTATCAAGCACTTGAACAATGTGGTTATGGAAAATGTTCCTACCAGTACCATGTCAGTTGATGTTGATGAGAGCATGGTCTCATACACAGCCACCACAGTTGCAAGCAAAGAATGCAGGGAAAACCTATTCGATATGGCTTCAAAATGTGGTTACTAAACTGCTCTAATGGATACCTGATACAAACAGAGCCTTACCAAGGCATGGGTGCAGCTTTGATGTATAGGTGCACCGGTGGATCAGTAGTCCTCACATTTCCTAACCGTCTTTCAGAAAATATCCTAACAGACGGTTCGAATTTTACATTGACAACTTCATTACAGGCCTTCCTTTTGCTACAGGAAATGTCAAACCTCGGGTACGGTTGCAGGGGAACTATGAGACAAAACAGAGCTGAGAACAGTCCTCTCGAAAAAAAACTTAGATAAGAAACCTAGAGGAGCTGCAGTTTCATATTGTACAGTGACCGGCAGTGTAGACAAAGTCATTGTTGTTCAATGGAAGGACAATGCTGTCGTCAGGATGGCCTCTAACTGCTATGGCGTTGCTCTAGTTCACACGGCTCAGAGGTATTCTTCTGTGGAGCAAAGTAAAATTATAGTGATGATGCCAGATGCAGTGAAAAAATATAATTTAAATATGGACGGAACAGACCAGATGGATTGGAACATTTCCGAATACTGGGCAGCACTGAGAAATAACAAGTGGTGGTGGCAGGTCTTCAGTCATCTTCTGTCGGCAATCCTTTCCAATGCTGGGATTTTGCATTGCTTAGGTGTTAATGAGACCTCCAATTCAGCACCACTTAACGAAGCACTGGAGTCACACCAGATCAAGTCATTAGATTCGCTGGGATTTATACGTGACATTGTATCCACCTATTTACTACTCTATGCAGAAACAAGAAGTAGTGGCAGACCATCCCAGTCAACCGTGGCAGTGGTGTTGCACAAGGTTCCTGACGCCGTGAGAACAAATTCAGATGTCTTTCATTTTCAAGTAAATTTGAAGCAGAACCGTTGCCGAATCTGTAAGAAGAACACCACATTTGATTGTGGTATGTGTCACGTCAACATGCATCCAGTTGACTACTACAAGACATTTCACAGTTCATTTCAAACCATCTAGATAGCAGTAGATTTGCCTATTTACTAAAGAGACAATATTACGTAAGAAACTTTTATAAAACTTAATTTGGAAAGTTTACACTTAGCTATATAACGATATCTATTTGGATTTGCTACTATTTGTATTGAGCTTTAATTGCTGCATTCAAAGCGCCATGTTCCAATATTGGAACAGAAGTTTTTCTTTCAATTGATCAAAAATAAATGTCAAGGTAGCATTAATAAGTGTATTTATTATGACTACAGGACCAATTTTATTAGAAAATTATGACAAAATTGCAAAAAGAATTGGCCACGAATGGGTTAAAGTATATTACTTATAGAAGGCTTCTGATCTAGTCTAGTGACTAAATTTTTAAAGTAGTTCGAAGGGCTTAGTCCTCTTCAGCCTATGGAAGCGGCGTTGTTGGTTCAGTAGTTGAAGAGCTTGCGGATTGATGTGATGACTAAGTCGGTCTTGATGTCTTGTTGCTGAGTTTCTTATTACTTCTACTACCAGGGGTATTTTCAGATCACGATGAATATCATTATTTCTGATGTACCAAGGAGCATTTACAATGTTTCTTAACACCTTATTCTGGAACGTCTGGATAATCTTAGTATTAGATGATTTGGTACAGCCCCAAATTTGACATCCATATAGCCAGACTGGCTTCAACACTAGACAGTATATTATAAGTTCATTATGTATCGAGAGTTTAGAATTTCGTACAATAAGCCAGTAGTATTGCCTATATCTGAGGTTGAGCTCATTTATTTTCTTCTTAACATGCTCTTTCCATCTCAGCTTGTTATCTAGATTCATACCAAGATATTTGGCATTATTTTCATATGGGACTTCTGTACCATTGATAGAGAGCCTTTTCGGATTCTTTATTCTTTTATTTGTAAAGTTTACGTGAATAGACTTCTGTTCATTTAACTTTATCTTCCAAGATTTAGTCTATTCCAGAAATTTATTACACCCTGCTTGTACTCTGCTCGTGGATGTGGCGAGATCTTTGCCAGTTGCGATTATTGCTGTATCATCTGCAAATGTTGCCGGAGTAACTCCTCTCATAACTGGGATATCGCAAGTGTAGAGCAGGTCTCTACCTGCTCTACACTTGCGTTATCCCAGTTGGTCCTATAACACTTCCTTGTGGGACGCCTGCATGTATATCTTTGAGATCAGAATATTCGTTTTCATATTTTACTCTGTATGTTCTATTTGTGACATATGACGTTAAAATCTCGGTATACTGTGGCGGCATCTGCGGCTTGAGTTTATGTACTAAGCCTTCGTACCAGACCTTATCAAAAGCAGCAGCTACGTCAAGGAATACTGCTGTGCAAACTTCTTTTTTCTATAGTGCATTCTCCATTATATCAGATATACGATGTACCTGTTCTATTGTAGTATGCTTTTTCCTAAAACCGAACTGAAAATCAGGGATTAACTTGCGTTCTTCAATGATCGGTTTCATTCTATTCAACAGTAGCTTTTCAAAAACTTTCGATATAACTGGTAGAAGAGAAATAGGCCTGTATGATTTAGCATCAGTGGGGGGTTTACCTGGCTTTGGTATCATAATTACCTCTGCCACTTTCCAGATATCAGGAACATATCTTAGTCGAAATGCAGCATTAATTAAGTCAACATGACTAATCCTTTCCTAGGCAATTCTTTCAAAATACGTCCAGTTATCAGATCAAAACCTGGAGCCTTCTTTGGACTTAAATTTATTTTTATCTCATGAGCCAATTCGTTAGGCGTAGTAAATGGAATATTTTCAAATTTGCCATTTGAGATAGAGTGAAGTAAAATATTGCTCTGTATTTGATTTGGTTGAAAAATCTCATACAGACTTTCTGCAAACAGATCAGCTTTCTGTTTATTGCTTCTGGCCCAGGGTTCAGTTTCCTTCTTGATTTTAGGAATTGAGACGACAGGTCTTTTAATTTTCTTTGTAGCTTTCCATAGAGAGTAATCGCCATCACGATTTGGCGTTAGATTACTTAGATATGAATCCATAGACTCTTCCTTTAATTTCTGTATTTCTCTTTTCAAGTTTTGAGTTTTATTGTTTAGAATATTTTTATCTCCTGGATCTCTCGTTTGCTGCCACCTTCGTCTTGCCTTTCTTTTCTCAGTCACAAGCTGCCTGATTTCAATCGGATAGTTTTTACCTGGAGTAGAGAAAGTTCTTTCTCGAGTATTTCTGAGAGCTGCATTCTGTACAATTCTTACAAATTTCTCAGCTTCTTCTTCTAGCTGCTCTTTTGTTTTTGAAGCAATTTCTAAGTTAATATTGTTTTGCAGACCGCATTTGAAACCCATCCAATTTGTAGTTTTATTTATCAATGTAGGTCGAGATTTAATTTTGATTATTAACTGACTTAGTGTGAGAAGTACTGCAGAGTGGTCAGAGTCGAGATCATAGTTATCATCCGTGTGGAGGAAATTTGATGAAACTTTCCTGGTGATGAAGAAGTCCTACAGATCAGGAAGTTTACTAGTATCTGTTGGCCAGTAAGTTGGTTTACCTGTTGACTGAAAGTTGCAGACCAGTTCTTTGATAGCTTTTCTTAGCTCACTACCTTTAGTTGTAGTTACTCTAGAACCCCAGTCTACATGCTTAGCGTTGAAATCACCTCCAAGAATAAATCTCTCACCGAGTTGTTGCAGAAGTACTTTATATTGTGCTGCTTTAAGGTTATGTCTAGGTGGAATATAGGCAGCGCCTATAATAAAAGTTTGTTTCATTGATTTGATAGAAACTAGGGTTAGCTGTCTTTCTGGCCTTTGCAAATATCCTTCTTCATAATGATCTATTGAATCCTTAACGATAACTGCGCTGCCTCCTCTCTCCTGATTTTCTGGATGCGTTGTATGATAAAATTTGTATCCTCTAATTTTTAGGTATGATTCTCTTGTATAATGTGTTTCCGTTATTAAGCAGACATCTATTGACTGAGTTTGTAGGAATACCTCCAATTCAGTCTTTTTATTCAGAATGCCGTTAGCATTCCAGAGTGCTATTCTTAAATCTGTTCTATCCATTATTAGAATTTAAGTTTTTAGTTGGTAAATTTGTCTCAGCCTCTAGTACATTATTCTTTCACCAAATTTCTTAAATATCTCCATCATATGCGTAAACATTTGTCTTAGATCAGATGCCTGGACGTCACTGGATACAGGAACTTTTTGCTGTACTTTAGTTGCCATGGGATATGTGATACCGTTCTGGACAATACCTGTAGGCTTCAATAGAGCAGTAGTTGTTTTAGGTGTTTGAGATTCTTGCCTTCGCTTCTGAAGTTCTTTGGCTATCACGCAGCCTCTATAGCTTGCCGGATGAGCTTCGCCGCAGTTTGAACATTTAGCTGGCAGATCATTTGCTTTAGTACATTGGGCTGAACTGTGCTTCCCAGCACATTTAACACACACAAATCGCGATAGCAAAAATTTTTAGTGTGGCCATATCTTTGGCATCTTTTACATTGAGGGATTACTTTATTTGTTCCTATGGCCTCAATCTTGACTCTCATGTGACATAAGTATTGAATGTTGAAAACTATTTTAATGTCCTCTGTCTGTTCAAAAACGAGAGTAAACATAGGTAAGGGAACATTCCCTTCAGATGTCTTCTTAAACCTAGGTTCAACCTGGATTATTTTGTAGTTTTGATTTTGCAATTCTCATTTAATTTCTTCTGGATCACACGAAGAATGCAAATTTTTGCGACAACTCTGAGAGGTCTATCTTGTTTATTTTCATAAGTATGCCATTGATACTAGTTTTGCTCAACTGTATTTCGCAGTGCTCTATATTCTTCTGGAGTATCCACATTAATTTTCACCTGTTCATTATTAAGACAAGCAGCCTTAAATTTAAGATTCTTACTTTCCAGCAATTTCTTGATCTCATCATACTGTTCTACTTTGCTAATGATCACAGGTGGATGCTTTTGAGCTTTAATGGGTTTCGGCAGAGAATCCACTGGTTGAGTTGAATTACCAGTTTTTTCCACTGAGTTTTCCGATGTTTTCAACAAGTTTTCCCTAACTTTCTTGCGCTTTTTCCCTCTAGGAAGCAGCCATTCCGTTTCACGATTTACTATTTCTTCTTCCTCTGACTTAGTGGGACTACAATCTTTCTTGTAGATTTCTTTATAGAAGGCTAGCTCAGATTCTAGTTCTTCTATTTTCTGTAATGATCTTTGCAGCGCCATCTCTATGCTCACCTCAGCCATACTGACTGGATTAGTAGAACCCTAACTGGAGAGGTGAGTTAACCGGAGACATGCGCCTAACGCTATGCGAGCGTATAGGGCAAAGTTCAACCAGTGTAAACAGTGGTACGTTAGAATTTAATTTCTGATTTTTCCTACTAAAATTCCGAATGATATGGTGAATCTAGCTATATATCATAATCGGGCAATCTAGTGAGACGAGATAACACTATAACTCGATAAATTAACTACTAATAAGTAGAGCTATTTAACAAGCAACCGCGTTGTTTTTGTTCACCATAGATATATATGACATTAAATAAAGATAGTAAGAACAATACAAATATATATATTAGTTTCTGCATTTACATGTCTTACAGTATCTAACAGCATATATTCAGGTATGGCTGGTTCCGACACAAATTTTTAAATGGTAGCGGTATAAAGGAATTGTAGCGGGAAGCGAGACGGGCCTACAGATGATAATGGATAGTCTGAATGATATGGTATTGAAATATGGAATGAAGACTAACATCAGAGAGACAAAAGTGATGAGAGTATTCCATAAAAATCTGAAAATGGTTGACTCAATCTAGGTGGATTTGATCTTGTTAAATTAAAATTATGAATTTTTTCTAATTTTAGTGTGCTACCTTATTATTTTTGCAGCCAGATTTAAATAATTAAATATGACATTCTATATGTGTTAAGACTATCTGGAATAAATAATTTTTCACCATAGCAATACAACAGTTTATAACTATTTTCGTAACTTCATAATTGATCTGAGAGTTTCAAATTTGAAACCCTTAAGGTAAATTATGAAGCGTATTACTGGCCAGTTGATAGCAAACGATCATTTTGTATTATGATCATTTTTCTATGGAAGTACATTTGTTTACCAAATCATCTTTATTGGACATTTTTATGTTACTAAATTGCACTTTGTCTGTGAAATATTGGATCAAATTTTAGCCAAGACGTTTCCACTTAATTATAAACGCATCTAATATACATGTATAGGCCTATAGTGACAAAAAAAATTAAAAATTGATGAAGCACTCTATTTGTTCGTTATAATCAAGGAGAATATTTCAGATACAATAATAAAGCTAAATATCTCTAATATGAACATTTGTTGGTCAACTTACAATATTTTTAGAAATGTACAAGAATAAATATTACTTCTGTCCTTTTTTCATTATCGTATTTTTACCAAGGTGAAAAAATGTGGCAGCTATTATGACTTAACGAATTTTTAAGCATACTTACCATAAACCATTTAAACATGTTTGCCATAACAAAGATTATTATAAGGAAAGTTAAACAATTGCAACATTATCCAAACCAAACCATTTCGAACTCGAATCGAACTCTTGCGAGTTGGAAAGCAAGCCGAACCCGAACCGAACCTGAACCCTTGTTAGAACCGAACCCGAACCGAACCGAACTTTCATTTTCAACGAACCGAACCGAACTCTCAAATTGTCAACTGCTAACCGAACCCGAACCGAACCGAACTTTCATTTTCAACGATCCGAACCGAACCCGAACTCTGGAAATTCATAAAATTCCCATCTCTAATGAATTCTACTCCAGCACAATCAGTTTCGTTATCACCCTGACTGGATAGCGCTCTGCCAAAGCGACGGGTCTAAAGGGCATGTACATATTCTTACATACTACTCTTAACTTCCATAAAGAGCACTCCATCGATGAACGATAAAATTTCCCTTCGCGAATTATATATCTATCTATCTATCTATCTATCTATCTATCTATCTATCTATCTATCTATCTATTTGTCTGTCTGTCTGTCTGTCTGTCTGTCTGTCTGTCTGTCGGTCGGTCGGTCGGTCGGTCTGTCCGTCCGTCCGTCCGTCCGTCCGTCCGTCCGTCCGTCTATCTATCTTTACCTTTCTGTCTCTATAGCTTTCTTTCTATTACTAGTTCTAGCCTCTCTCTCCTCTCTCTCTCTCCTTATCTCTCTCTCTCTCTCTCTCTCTCTCTCTCTCTCTCTCTGTCTCTCTCCCTCTCCCTTCCTACTGAGCAAAAGTTAAGAAATTATAATAAAGATTATTTGGTATTTCTACGAGAAAAGCATTCGCATGAACCCAACCACGCAATAATTTACTAGTTCACAACAGAAAAGCACACAGACAATAATGCACATCAGCATAGACACATAGAGCACATACTGACACATGTACATATATACACATACAGACACATATAAACACATGTACACATACAAACGCATAGACACATACAAACAAACGGACACACACAGACTCATGGACATACATAGGCACATCCTCACACCGGAAGTGCTTCATTCAATCAGTCAGGTCCTCGGATCTAATGGCAGACATTAACTCCACGTCACTGATGGCTGCGAGGCTGGAAATGAACTAAAGAGATCTCCACTTCACTGCAGGCCTGTGTAATCATAGCTGCCTCACTGTGTAATCATAGCTCATAGCTGCCTCACTGTGTAGTCATAGCTGCCTCACTGTGTAATCATAGCTGCCTCACTGTGTCTATAGACACAGTAAGATACTCGACCGCGGATCAGTATGTGCGGGGTTCATATCCTGGGCTCGCCCGTCACTGACATCACCTTCGAGTGAGGAAACTGACGTTAAAATTAGCTTTACCAGCATTTAGACGGCATTAGTTTATGTATAGAAATAGAACTGAATGGGATGCAAGCTCTCCTGGTGAACATAGTGCAGAATAAATCTTCAAAAAGCACAAAGCTTACGTCACTATGTCCGAGACACTGTATGCCAAAATATAATAATAATGGGGAGAAGTTATGGCGTAATGATTAGAGTGTTCGCCTCGCCTACAAGTGGCCTGTATTCAAAAGCCCAGGTCAGTCAACAAATGATGGATATCCCCTTGGGCCCATGGAAGGTTAATCTAGTATCGGAACTTGTTGCCGATTTGAGATAACAATACATTAGCAACGATATGATTAACCATGGAAAGGAATAATAATAGCCTGCCAGGAACTTGTAAAGGGGTCTCGAAGACCGAACACCGGTCATGCCACTGATATGGAAAATGTCGGAGTTTATAATTATTATTATTTTTTTATATTTTAATTTTTTTACCCCGGTGTAAAGAGCTTGAGGTTTGATAAAAACGATTCAAGCAATACGTGCTGAATCGCCGCCCGGCTACTCGAGGCCATCAATCGGCTTAAAAGAATTGTTGAAGCAGAATACAGGTGTGCGTAAACAAACTAACTACATCGAGCACCTCTAGCGAATATTATTATTATTTTTTTACCCCGGCTTAAATTATTATTATTATTATTATTATTATTATTATTATTATTATTATTATTATCATCATCATTATTATTAATTTTACCCCGGGTGTAAAGAGCCTGAGGTTTGACAATAACGATTCAAGCAATACGTGCTGAATCGCCGCCCGGCTACTCGAGGCCATCAATCGGCTTACAACAATTGCTGAAGCAGACTGCATTAAATCTTTGCAAAGTTATGGAAAGCCTTTGCCAAAGAAAAGAGGTCTCTCGCTTATCGCCGGTTCGCTCTGCAATTAGCCTTCCTATGCCATTAATGAAATCAACTCCATCGAGATTCATGGTTCCCATGGTTTCAATTTTTATTATTATTATTATTTATTATTCCCCGTGTTGTGCTCGGGTGTCGTTGAACCACTGCTGAATAGGACAACCGCAACAATCTGTTGCGTGTACGTAAGAGGCGTCTAAGGCAGGAGCTGAGGATGGCGAGAGGAGAACCACCTCACAACGAAATATTTTTCCCCAGGATTAAATGGAAATTAATCCATCTAACAGAGGAAAGCAATGGGAAACCATCTCAGAAGCCATACTTTTCCCAAGCTATAGGCTAAATAAGGTTTTGGATAAGGCATAAACTCTGCGATGGGATTAACTTGTTGAACTAAGGAGTGCTCTTATGGCGCGAGAAAGCAGACTTTGAGTATGAATATGTACTTTGAACCATGGAGAGAAAAGGAGAGTTTAATGAGGAGAGAAAGAAAGGACTAGAAAGAGAGAGAGAGAGAGAGAGAGAGAGAGAGACCGATACAGAGACAGAGCGACAGAGGGAAAGAGAGAGAGAGAGAGAGAGAGAGAGAGAGAGAGAGAACGAAGAAGAGTTAATGAAACTCTTTCATCATATGATCTAGTGATGGCTTGTGGCTTGCTTTGCTGCAGCATGCAAACAGTACGTGCCAGAAATACTCTATCAGATTTATTACGTGAATTATTAATGATATCTACATGTACATGGAATTATTACCTGGGCAAATCTTAGCCATTTTATAACTAAATTTCTTCAAAACGTTATTCGAGCTCTCCACAAAAAACTACCTAGTTTGCATTTGACAGAAGAAAATGGAAGCAGAATTTTAAAATCATTCAATCGCTATAGCCTTCAATTTGCCTCTGTGAATTGATTTATCCATATGTATACCATCCATTGACCTATACTGAATTGAAGCATCTACTGTATTTATTCTACATGTATATAGTTGTATATACTGTATAATGATATAATTGATGTTACATATACAATATATTATAAATATATACATATATGCATATATATATACATATATGTATATATTTATATATGTATGTATATATGTATATATATGTATATATATATATCATATGTGTATATATATATATACATGTATGTATACATATATATATATATATATATATATATATATATATATGTATACATATATGTATATATATATATATATATATATATATATATATATATATATAAAGGTGTCCATAGTGACTGCCACGATTGGCTAAGTGTGTAGGCGCGATAAGTCTTAGCATGAAATTTCAAATGAATGTTCCTGAGGTGCTGGGATCAATTCCCAGCAGAGCTGACCAGAGAGTAAAATATAGTATATAGTCAATTTTCTGAGTACACTAGTACACTTGACGTCTGGATGAGAAACCCTTTAGGCTCTGACTTTGACGTTAAACGCGCATTAAAAAGTGACCATAGTCTATCCAATTGATATTTGCAGGCACAGATTTACATTCATAATCTTCTAACTCCCTCAGTAGTGAGCAAAGCATCGACAAACGTAGTTGACACTGTAAAAAAATAACGCAAGCCATTTTTGTATGATATCGAAAGATATATTGTCTATTATTTCTATTTTCTATTATAGATATATTTAATGTCGTAAGATATATTTTTCAGAAAATATCCTGCAAAAATTAATTTGAATAAAGCAGGTGTATGTTAACATTAGTTTATTCTCTGGAAAACTCTCCTCCTTGGCTAGAAGCCTATAATTAAACTTGAGTCAGTACGTGGCGGGGTTTGGCGTTGTGGTTAGAAGAGAGTCACATAATCTCGGATTGAGATCCGGATTTAAATCCCGAGTCAGTCAGAAGCAAATAATCCCACTGACTATGGAATGTTGTTCTTATATCGGCGCTAGCTGCAAGGTACTGAGCTCCAAACGGCAATGATTAAAAATCATCGTGGAAAGAAGAGAAATTGTAAAAAACTACAAAAACAGCAAGAAAAGCATACATGTAACTAAACTCCTATATCACGTGCATTGTATCAATAGCTAACAGCTAACATCAGTTTCCTCACTCGAAAGTAATGTCAGTGATGGGCGAGCCCAGGATTTGAACCCCGCACATACTGATCCGCGGTGGATTATCTTACCGACATCGCCACTGGCGATGTCGGTAATCATGTGTATGAAGACGAACTAAAAACTTACGGCTTGCGGAGTCTTTCTATACAAAAAACATAACCGATCGAGCCGATTCTCAAATGAAGCGCTTTATAACTGAATTATTCACAAGAACTGATGATAACAAATGCTCCGATCTTTGGTCCAAACATTAGCAGATGAATTCCTCTGAAGGAAAAGCTCTGCATTTGTAATTTCCCTAGAGATGTCTCAAGCACCATCGTTGAGTTGGGAAAAACGGTACACCTGCGCTATGTTTTTGGCAACCGGTCCAGTTGATGGCGTGTGTTCATTATAAAGTAGACACGTAACTACGACCCAGAGTGGTCGTCCTAGACCCCTCGACCAAAAGTGGTCGTCCTATACCCCTCGATCCAGAGTGGTCGTCCTGGACCCCTCGACCCAGAGTGGTCGTCCTAGACCCCTCGCATTATCTCATATTTACGTACATGCACGTTTGTTTGTATACACGTACAACAACAACAGCAATACGATTAGAGTGCTACTGTTTTCCACGACAACATTGAGCACTGATAGATTCTACCTCACTGATAGATAACACCTCACTGTAAGATTCCACCTCACTGTTAGATTCACTGCCAATCCCTGAAGTAGCGACAGAGAACGTCTTACAATGCCCGAGGAATTCTCTTTGTAATTCAATTAACGGCGATACGCAAAATCTACGACCAATTGTTTGAATGGAGAGTGTGATATTACAGGACAGAACATTGGCCGCCATGTTAGCAGCCGTCACTGGATTAGTTGGGTGTAAGTGCTTCAGTGTTGTCACTATTGTGGGTGTCTGAGAGTCAATATGAATGCTCGTGAGGCAGGAGAGAGGGAGTGAGAGAGATTAAAAGTAAAAAACTCGGTCAAAATTAATTAATTTGCTCTTAATTTGCAGAAAAAGTTTCAATATGAATGCTCATATGGAGATTTTGCTCATATTATATCATATTTTTAAGAAAATAATTATCACACAGTCATTATATTCTAAAAGATTCACAGATCAAAATTAACTTTAAATTTTTAAATCACAAAATGAAAAACAAATTCAGTCCTTATATTAAAAAGTCTCAATAGAGAATGTGCCTTGACAGAGAAAGATGTTCTGATGTATGCTAGGCGGAGATACAGGAGTGATTTGAATAAAGGAGTGATGTAAGGAGTGATATAGATGACTGTTGTGGGTGTCATGTACACGTAACTGATAGCCGTATTAAACATCTACATCACTACTTCCATATAGACCTCCATCTCTACCTAGCAATACTAGCATACATCAGTATCTCTTTCTCTATCAAGGCATTATTGCCCCTGGTGTGCCCCATTGCCATGGGATCAGTGGGGCACACCTGCGGGTGTCAGTGATGCGTACATGTATGTGCATGCTCTGGGTTAGCTTGTATGAAGCTTAATTATGTGTGTGTATGTATGTGTGTGTGTTTAAATAAATAAGGCTCTTTCTCTCTCTCTCTTTCTCTCTCTCTCTCTCTCTCTCTCTCTCTCTTCTCTCTCTCTCTCTCTCTCTTATTGCACTATCTACTGGCAGGTCCATGGTATTTAAAGCCTCTAAAAGAAATAAGTATCAAGAGATATTTACTACCGTCTGCAGTTAATAAGGTTGTCTAAAACCAGGATGTAAGCAATAGAAGGATGGTTCAAATCAAGACAGGTTGCATGTTGTGTCTGAGACCCAACTAGTTGAGGGAGACAACAATTACAGCGATAAAAGCTAAAATGACTAAAGTCTAACTTCAGTTTTCTATTGAATAGCATATCAGTATCGGAGAGAGCATTGGATTTGAACCCTGAACCTACTGATCCGCTGTTGAACAATTTGCTAACATTACATCTGATCAGCCCATGTTCATGATGTGGAGAGTTGCTGCATCATACTAAAAGAATATCCTTGATTTCATAGTAATGCGCAGAGTAGATCTTAATTTAGAGCACAAAATGATATTAAGAAAACACCCACTTTATATCATTCTCTCTCGCTACAATATCATTTCCCATCCGTGCGGCATAGACTATTATTTGGTTCACAATTAAATAAGAATTAGTAGGGATCGATATCAGTACCATCAGAACACTGCAATATGAATAGACTGACCTTTCTTTCTGTAAAATGGGGACATTGCAGGGAAAATCATAAATTACGGGAACAAGTTAAATCATAGATTGGGTTTCTCTTATGTATTTAATTTGTTATTTATTCTTTAATTCTTCTTGTGTATAAACTAGCTCACTATCGTCATCATCTTCTTCCCTTGAATCCCAGTTTAACTAGGGTCGAGATCGGAATAGACTGACTCAAATCCTCTCCGTCCTACACCACACCACCAGCCAATACCCTATTTGAGACTTCCCCATTCGTTAAAATCTTTGAATCAATTTCTAGAGCCTATGCGCTCACCAACCGAATACCCTTTCTGACATTGGTGGGGATCTTAGTGCTTTAGCCTTCTCGACACGTGCAGTCACCGGTTGGTCAATTTTCAAACAACCCGGAAACAACACGGGGAATGTATAAAGCTAGCTAATAAATACAATTTGATAAAACACAATTAAAATAGCTGAATAGGTAGTGCGTGATGTACTGACGTACAGTGAGAGAGAGAGAGAATTATTGCAATTTTTTAAATTATTAAAACTAAAAGGTACATCAGAAATTGTTACAAAAAACTATTCCCGATGCCAGTTAAACTGGGATTCCGGGGAAGAAGATGATGATGATGCCAATGAATTAAGAGATAGTCAGCTTTACTTACACGGAATGCTCAAACTTGAGAGGTGTGCCCTCGTTGATATCATTCAAACTGATCTGAACTTCCAACTGCTTCTTGTTATCAACCACCATATCTACATATGCGTCCTGAAATCAATCAATTAATTAATCCGTGACTCAAATAATATGCTAATTAAACTACCACGTCAATTACTAAATTCTAATTTATTTACGTCACTGACATCGCTTTCGAGTGTGGAAACTGACGTTAATCGTAGCTTTATCAGCTATTACGAGTAATTAAAATTAATTAAATTGCAATTCATGAGTTAAACAATTATTCATTCAGTCAAACAACTAATCAATCAATTAACAATGCGTATTCAGTTAACTGTAGGCTAATTATATATAAAACTCTGCCGCGAAATAAGAAAATTTAACAATACATGTAAAAGACGCATTCATGTAAGTTGTGTTAATAATAAAAATAAAACACAGTATATTATAGTGAAATGATCAACTACGTTGATATCTATCGCTTTTAATATCACATGTTAAATACATTAGGTAATTTTGTCCATTTTCCGTGTAGCCAGTCCAGTGATTGCCCGAGATCTTACTCTCAGTTCAGCGCGGCCCGGAATCGAACCCACGAGAGTTCAATTCACCTCAGTGTCTGTCATTTAAACTTCATAACGTTATCTGCACCTCTAACCATTGGGCTATTGAGGCAATCAATTAAAATTCAATGTTACATCCGGATCAATGATGAAAGTAGCGTGAAGGAAGGTAAGGAAGCCACAAGAGGTAGGTAACGTGAAGCCACATCAGAAGCCATTACTCACAAGCAGTAGGCTACAATAAAGTCAATACAGTATGAATTGGCCTCTTCACGGAGCGTGAAATACATTAAGGATAGGAATATACATTAGCCATATATATATATATATATATATATATATATATATATATATATATATATATATATATATATATGGCATATATATTTATATATACAGTACATATATATATATATATATGTTACATATATAAAAATATATATATATATATCTCTTAGTGCACTCCCTACAGGCAGGGCCATAGTATATAACGCCTCCACTCTTCTCTGTCTTCCTCTTTCCTCTTCATTTCCACATATAATGGATCTTTAAATCATCTAACATAACTAATCTCGGCCTGCCTCTGCCTCTTTTCCCTTACATTCTACTTTCTATGACCTCTGTTAGAGGTCCATGTTTCACATCCATACAATAGCGTGGTCCAAACCAAAGGTTTCACTCTCTTTATCTTTGTATCTTTCTTTAGACTTTTGTTAAAAGTTCTTTCCTATCACCAAAGTCCGCTTTTCCTTTTGCAATCCTATTGCATATTTCAGTCCCATTTTCTCATAAATAAAAATATATATAAATATATATATATATATATATATATATATATATATATATATATATAACAACATCTGGCCTATTAATTTACTACGTTGGCCTATTCCTTATTAAATTTTAAATTTATCATTTCTAATTTATCTATCCTATGATAAGGTTTAGAATAATTGTCAGTTATAAAAACCTTTCTCTTCTAGCTCGCCTAACCGCACAATATTCATGAACTGAGCCCAATATTTAAATCTTCATTCCTCTACAACCCTTCCTTGGACTGAATTCCCGGACTTTCGCTCGTACCGTTTATTGGACCCAACAATTTGCTAATTAGTTGAATTTGGTTCTAGAGTGCTCAACGTTGTCGTGGACAATAATACTATAGCACTCTATTTGTGTCGTTGTTGTTGTTGATGTAGGGTTGTATATATAGTTTGCAGTATGAGATGGGTTTAATGGTTAGAACCTGTCTGTTAGAATCTGTCTGAAGCCTGTGGCGAAGTCGGTAACTCGACGAACTTGACCGCGGATCAATAGGTTCAGTGTTCAAATCCTGTGTTCTCCCGCCACAGACATCGCTTTCGAGTGAGGAAACTGACGTTAACCTTAGCTTTAGCTTTTTAATGGATGGTAGAACACGCGTTGTAATAGTCATTAGCTGTCAGTGAATTTGTCGTCTTCAAGGCCTTAGCCAGACTATCAGTGAAAAACAAGGCAAATTCCTCCAGGGAAACTTGGTCGTAGACAATAATTAGTATAATCTGCGGAATTCTTCGCATTGCTGCGCCGTTTTTTCTGCAATTATTTTGGGCAGAAAGCTGCAGGGAACATAAAAATCTGTAATGTTAAAACCCCGATTATAGCGTTAGATGTTTACCACTGTCTTATTGAAGTGCAGATATTAACAACAGATAAGAATGCTAGTTTATAGCTGGTAAAGTTAAGGTTAACGTCAGTTTCCTCACTCGAAAGCGATGTCAGTGACGGGCGATCCCAGGATTTGAACCCCGCACACATTGATCCGCGGTCGAGTAGTAAACCGACTTCGCCACTGTCTGGAGCCAGTGGCGAAGTCGGTTTAGTACTCTCAAGTTTCTTCCAACATATGTTGCCCTCTTTTTAGGATTCAACAACACGTACCCGAGACGAATGAATGCCCCTTTGTTGGCGAGTCTGTGAAATTTAAATCGGACATGTCTTGTCTTGAGTTCGATAATATATCAAGCAATAGTTTTTCTACTGCGAGACAGGGAGAGGGTTTGACTACACTTTGATAAACTGTAAAGAGACAGAGAAAGAGAGAGAGAGACATAGAGAGAGAGAGAGAGAGAGAGAGAGAGAGAGAGAGTGAGAGAGACAGCGAATGAGAGATAAAGAGAGAGCGAGCGAGAGCGAACGAGATAGAAAGAGTGAGCTGTATGTTAACGTTTTGTTTAAAGTTATTTTCCTTTCGACGGCTTACCAACAAGAAAATAACTATACCAATCTTCGTATTCTGCAAATACGAAGATTGGTTGGATTGTCTTACTTTTAATCCCTCTCTCTCTCTCTCTCTCTCAAGTGTTCAGCCAAATACAATATTCCACTCGCATGCTGCTTTCATGTTTCATAAAGAGCACACCATCGACCAGCAGGCTAATATGTTCACAGAGTGTGTCTTACACCGTAATGTATCCTAAAATTTGGGAATAGTATGGCTTATGATGTGATTTCCCGTTGTCATTCTTAGTTTTTTCCCAGTCGCTTTCTTACGACACGAGTGAAATATAGTGTGTATATAATTTTACCCAGCTATCTCACTGCTGACTCGGTCATCCTTTTCGTGATATTGGCTCGCACTATCTCTCTCTCTCTCTCTCTCTCTCTCTTTCTCTCTCTCTCTCTCTCTCTCTCTCTTAATGCACTTCTGTGACCTAGGGCCCCCACTATATTACGTCTGCATTCTATTCCAAAATCTGGTTAATAATGAGTGTTCCACATGTGTAGCTAAGACAATGGCGTGATGGGTTAGGTATGTCTGCAGGCGTATCTTAATCAGCATATAACATCTGCTGAATAAAATAGAAGTCCTCACAACGTGCACGCCTTTGAGAAGTGAACTGACGCATTTGATTTCTGAAAATGTGCCTTCAATAAAAAGCTGGTAAATCTAAGGTTAACGTCAGTTTCCTCACTCGAAAGCGATATCAGTGACAGGCGAGCTCAGGATTTGAACCCCTCACTTACTGATCCGCGGTCGAGTACCTTGCGGACTTCGCCACTGGTTCCATCCAGTGAACCAATAGTAAACGTTTTCTCAGAGTTAACGTAGCTCACATTGTCACGTGATCTGTCATTCGCTCAGTCAGAACTCGAGGGCTTTGTAAGAGAATTAACTCGTCGAGAGTCTAAGTCATTGTCCTGGTAATCCTCTAACAAAACCCGCTCCGTCATTCCCGAATGCGACTAGCCTTTACCGTCCCCTGGATTTATCTATCGCTAATGTGACTCAGCCTTCACAGTGCTGTATTTACAGCGAAGAACATTGGTGCCTAACTTTAGCTTACGTTTAATAACCGGACTTTCTTCGATGTATTGTACTACAAAGAATTACCAACTTGACTTCGCCCATAAAACCGGACTTTCAAAGCTGGTAAATCTAATGCTAACGTCAGTTTCCTCACTCGAAAGCGATGCCAGTGACGGGAGAGCCCAGGATTTGAGCTCCGCACACACTGATCCATGGTTGAGTATCTTACCGACATCGCCACTGGCTTCAGCCAGTCCAAAATTCAATTTTTGGTATAGTATACAAAGCACAGAGATATTTTATTATTGTCCATGCAACTAAAGAACAAACTAAGCAGAAAACGTGTATGAGTTTTGTGTAATTGACAAAGCTGACTACTGAAGTCAGAAATATTTCATGAAGCCAGAGGTCGCAAATTTGATACTAAGTTGCTTCAACATTATACATTTTCTCTTCAGTCAGATTTTTTTAGACCGTTGGGGTGAATCGATTTGTAGTGACATGTAATGGGGGGGGGGCGTTCACCCTTGTTTGGAGGAACGCCAATAAATATTTATTACTATTATTATTATTATTACGAAGAGTTTTATTTTACAGTATTATGATTACGATTATGATTATGATGATGATTATTATTATTTTTACAATTATTGTTATTTTTTTTTAATGTTTATTTTTTATTTTAATTTTATTATTATTGTTATTATTAATTTTAATTTATTATTGTTACTATTTCTATTACCATTATTCAAAAACTATAGTACAATAAATACCTGTCTGCATTTCAAAACAAAAATGCATTAATTTGCTTCTGGAAAAGAGAAAATAAGTCCAATTAATTCGACGCATTCTGCATGTACGTATGTAATCAAATAATAATTTTCACTTAAACTACTGTAAGATAAAGTCTAAAGTAATAGCTTCCCTACCATTGCATTTTGGAGGGGAATCGGGCGTTAAATCCGTAAATATTGAATGATTGATTGATTGATTGATAAGTATAATCTGAGCTCGCTAGCATTTATTGGACTCTGTTTAACGAGGAACTGCTCGTATCCACACAAGTGTTTGCAGGCGGAGCACGACCCTGTAGGATTCAATGCAATCACGTCACGCGTCCTGCCCTGGACTCTTAATCTATCCATTAACCCGCGCTCTTACCTAAGCACTGTTGTTGTTGCTGCTCAATCGTTGTACCAGGTGTAATGCTGACAGTAGCACATGTTTGTGGTTGTGGTACTAATACGTGCTACCGTATATTTATGATGCGTATGTGTAGCTGTTGTGATGCTAACACCTGTATTGGTGCTAATGCATGCTGTGGTGCTAACACCTGGTTGTGGTGCACATGTGCGGTGTTAGTGCTTTGTGCTGTGCTGTCACCTGGGGCAGTGCTAACACTTGTTGTCGTGCTAACGCCTACTCTTTTAACCTAATTCTAAAGATATTCTGTGAGAACAAATTAAGCTCACCTACGGTATGTTATGATGAAATACATATAATGCAGACCGTACAACACTAACAATGAAATACTTTTAGTTAAATTTTAGTTTCCATTCTCGGATGCAATTCAGTGGCGGACTAAAGAAATTGCTAGAAATGGAGCTTCTTACTTCAAACACATTGACTCAAATTTAATATTGAAACAATTTAACTCTGTTACTAAAGACTAACTTTATTTTCGTTTTAAAGAGTAAATTCTCTTAATTTAAATATGACCTAATATTTTAAGTTACCCGTGAAAGAGAAGTAGGCCTAAGCGGCGGTGTACTTGATCCAGAGGTACAGAGAGGAGGAGAGAGAGGCGGGCGCTAAAAAGAGTAAAGAGATCGATGGACAGAGGTTAACATTAATAGAGAGAGAGAGCAGACGCGAGAGAAAATGTGATAACATTATATGGATAAAATACATATTTTCTAGATTTCAATTTGTGAAATTTTCTTCTAACGACACGCGCACCATACGGTTGGTCTGTTCCACAGATCGAACAAGCCGCTGTTATTTCTGCCTCAGATGATGAATTCATTGTGGCAGTGTGGGTTTTAGTAGAGTTTGTTAACGCTTCAGAACGCGCCATGAATGTCGTTAAATAACGACCTCTTACAGAGCATCATTAAGCCTAAATAATCCTGGCTCTTAGCCTAACCTTAACTCTATCCTGATCATCAAAACCAAATCGTATCCATAGAATTTGGCAAAATAGTAAGATATTTCTTCAAAAGAAATTGACAGCACAATGGTATGATTAATGTTATATATATTTTTAATTTCGTCGCTATTTAACTCATCAGCGCGGCAGGCAGTGAAGCAGAATGGCTAAACAGTTGCAGCAGAAAGTTGTTCTATACATCACTGGGGCGTGATCATGCATTCTCTTCCCAATCAGCCTCAGCCTCTCTACACGTAGATAGGGCTGAGGTTGTGGTCTTGTTGTGCTAAAGATTGAGCGCTAGATTTGGGATCTGATCCCTAATGATATCTTGGGTTTTAGTTTTACGTGGTCCATAGCGTAGGGTGTATTTAAGCATGTCACACTTAAACAGTGGTTAAACTGAGAATTGAGAGCTAGGGGAACGGTCAGAATTTTTGGCCCCCTTTAATATATATGTATACAGGTCTCCTAATATCTAATGTGGGCCCCTAGCAGGGGAACGCACCTCATAGTAAATGAGAGCTGTGGAAAAGTAGTTCCTTTGCGACCGTCCTCCCCTTCCACCCCCACTTAAACTACCAACGCTTAAACTACGGAAGCCTCCCTCTCTTCTTCTTTCTCTCCATCTCTCTCTCTCTCTCTCTCTTCCTTTTCTTTGTTTCTTTCTAGCTTGTATTTGCTGTTAAATGGCAGGTACAGTGCTTTTTTTCTGGGTACTGCCAGTTCCATGCTCTCCAAAACAAAACTCGTTCGACTATAAAATGATCTTCCGTCGACAAATATTAGTTTAATTTATAGCTAGAGATTAAATAAGCTTCCCCTGAGGTTTTACATTGTCGTCTTCAGTTGCCGTTTAGTCAACTCCTTAGGCCTACGTAAGCATACTTGCCACTGAGGACCTATTGTATAGTGCTCTGAAGTCGAAGACCGCCACTCTTGACTGAAATCGTGGGCTTCTTCGGTTTTCGTCTGCCGAAACTCTCTCTTCACAAAGTATAGAACACTTGGTTGGTTGGCTTGACTATAAGAGTTATGTCATTATCTATGCTATAGGCCTAGTTTCATCGTCTGGTGCATTCACCACTAGGATGCAGCTCATGGATGTGGCTTGAGATGCTCTATCAGCGCTACTTGCCACTGAAAGAAATTTAATGACTTCTGAGAAATATACCTAAATAGAATTTTAATGACGAACCGACTTACGACTTAATAACAACAGCAATTAGAGTGCTACTCTCATCCACGACAATATCGAGCTCTATTACGACAAATACAAGCCGGTGAGCAAAAGGGAAGGCTCAAACGGTGTAAATTCAAAAATCCACAAAACCGGTCCAAAGATAAGTTGATACTTATTGACTGACAGATATTTGTTTCTATCTCAATTTTCGGTCAAATGACAGGCTCAAGGTATATAATAATAATAATAAAGGTTTTACGTCCGTTTCCTCATACAAAGATGATGTCACGTATATATTCAATTGTATAGTAACTTTAATTTATGCAATAATTACGTTCATTTGATGACTAACATATTGACAAATATACTATCAATTTGATTTAAACTATCAATTTGATTGAGTCACTGAGCTATACAATAACGTCCAAATCTCTTTCCAAAATCTACAACGGTGGCCTGAGCCTGTGGCTTTGTGGCCTGCGGCCAAGTTGTTCGATAACGGATCAGTAGTTGCAGGGTTCAAATCTAGTATTCTCCCCGTCACTGACATGCTGTCGAGCAGGAAACTGTCGTTAAACTTGTCCTTGGCTTTGATAGTGAGCACTCTCTTCTCTCCATCCAGAAAAACATTTCAAAGACTTGATTGATATGGCAAAGTAGATTTATAACAACCTGAACTATTCTACAGTGGTTCGAGCATAACATGCACAACACTATCATTACTTATCTCAGCTTCTGTTTCTGCAGAAATCCTTTAGCTTCTGATTTTAGTGTCAGATTTAATTAAAACAGGCTGCATTGCCGTAAAAAAACCAACTCGGAGCTCAACAAACAGACTTTTTCAATAAACAAGCTGATTCTGTGTAACGCAACATAAGTTGAGAAGTTTAAGTTTTAATATGTCTTGAAAATCAGTCTTTGAAAAAACACTTTGTAATTGTAAAACTAAAATAACTAAAACTCTCTATAACTAAAATCATTGCTTTTTTCTAGATCAGCTTCGGTTGATAAGCGGACTGATATAGCGTTGTTCTATCCACTCTATGAATAATGTTACAAGAGGCGTACCAGTGAAATTCACAAACTACGTACCTGCATATGATCATCGTAATTAGGTTCATTTTTGCGAATAATTTCGATGAAATTGGAAACTGTAGGTCTCGAAATTGCACGCTCTCTTAATTAAGAGGCACATTACATAGGTATTGGTTTAAAATTACAGGGGGGTTAGCGCAGTGTATAGACTTCATTTCATCAATACGTGGTAGATTCAAACAAACAAAATTAAAATACAAAAATGATGAAAAATACACAGAAACATTGCAACAGTGCAATCATTAATAGATTAACGCGAACAATAGGCCATCAAAGAGAACGCTACCCGTTCTATCTAGTTCAGTACCTATTATCCTGAGCTAAGATAAAGAGACGTATATACAAAGAAGGAAATATATATAAAGAAGCAGTTATCATTATTTTCCAATAGAGTTAATATCATTTTTATTTGTATTTTTGCAGTATCAGTAAGTATCAGTAAGCGTCAGTTAGGACCGGTAAGTACCAGTGAGTATCGATAAGTACCAGTAAGCAACAGTTAGGACCGGTAGGTACCATTGAGAACCGGTTAAATACCAGTAAGAACCATTAAGTACCAGTAAGCACAAGTTAGGACCGGTAAGTACCAGTGAGTACCGGTAAGTACCGGTAAGTACAATAAGTATGTTTCGTAGCATCTGTCATCCAAACCTTATTAAGCGATGCGATTAGCCAACTCAATAAGTAAAAGCGCTTCAGTTTGGCCCACTGTATCTTAGGATGGGATTTATTTGTATCGCCTGAGAGTAAAATCGTAGGACTTGGATCTGCTACGATCAGCTGCTTCTTAAACACAGCGTCCATAGCGCCAAGTGCCTTTCAGTAACTCATCAAATTACATCTGCAATCTAAAGGTAATAATAGCAACTACTAGAGTGCTGCAGTCGTCCGTGATAACATCGAGCACTATTGAGCCAAATCCAAGCCGGTGAGCGAAATGAAGTTTCAAAACGTTGCAAAACCAAAAATCCAGAAAACCAGTCCAGAGATAAAGAGAATGAAATTAAGGTACGAAGTAATTTAGTCATAATCAATTCTAGCCTGGACGGACAGAGAATTGAACTGAACTAAAAAGTTTTCTGCTAACAACTAAATACAAACCGAGCTACATTTTATCCAATAATCCACAAAGGTGTGTCAAGCTAGTCAGCAAAATTTGATAATAAAGGATGGATCACTAAAGCCACCTCAGCTTTTTGATGCATTTCAAAAGTTATATAGGGTATACGTTCACTAAAAGCTGGTTAAGGTTAACGTCAGTTTCCTCACTCGAAAGCGATGTCAGTGACGTGCGAGGCTAGGATTTGAACCCCGCACATACTGATCCACGGTCGAGTATCTTACCGACTTCGCCACTGGCTGGAGCCAGTGACGAAGGAACAAGACGCTTAACAAAACTGAGCCGAGTCAATGATATGGACGGATAGGTATCCGACAGCGGTTTGGCAAGTGACAAGATTCTAACCCTGTGTTCTCCCAGTCGCTGATATGCTCTCTAGAGTTAACTGGCACTAAATGCAGCGCTAACATTCTAATCCTTATTCTCACAAACCACTGCGGACATTGCCTTGACTTGCTGACGAATAAAAAACAGCGATGACGTAGATGACGTAGATTCATTCGATTAGATTTTAGTCAAGCTTCCGGAGATATCAAATACCGCCCACAGCGCTCCCCCCCCCCCCCCTTCAAAATCAACCTGACATCCCCACTCCGTATTTGCATACATCTAAACCACAATCCTGCCTGGAAGTGAGCTCAGTCCTGCGACTGTAGCGTCTATTACAGCACATGGACTCAGTCTGGAGGGGTGCTGCAGTGCTATTTGTATTACAATCAGTATCTGCGGGGCTCAAATCCTGGGCTCGCCCGTCATTTACATCGCTTTCGAGTGAAGAAACTGAGGTTAACCTTAGCCTTACGTTACCTTAAACGTGGGTTTAAAGTCACGGTCAGAAGCAAGAAGGGTTTCTCTTCAGAACGTCAGGTGTATCGGTGTGTCCTGAATGGTGAATGTCCGAGATTTTACTCTCTGATCAGCTCAATACCCGGAACTGGTCCCAGGACCTCAGGAACAGCCATTTAAAACTTCATGCTGTTATCTAACTCGCTTACACACTGAGCCATAAATACATTCAAATGTTTATGTACTAAAGTGAGATTCAAATTTCTATAATAGCTTCCCTAATTGTGTCCGGGCCACCGAAAATTAGACCAACCGTTAATTACACGTGTAGTAAGAGACGAGTAAAGATGAATTGCGAAGGCATCAGGAATGCCCCTCAGCAGTATTTCCTCAAGCTATAAGCTACATAGGGTATGGGTATATTGTTAAGTAAGTGGGTTAAGTAAGTGGGTAAGTGTAAGTGTGGGTAAGTGTAAGTGTAGGTAAGTGTAAGTGTAGGTAAGTGTAAGTTTGGGTAAGTGTAAAGTGATTAACTTGTTGATATATTGAGCGCTCTTTATGGAGCGTGAAAGTATGCACTGAGAGAGAGAGAGAGAAAGGGAGGAAGGAAGATGAAAGAGAGGAGTAGTATGACACAAGAACCCGCTCTCTAACGTCGATAAAGGTAATAATATTACTTATAATTTTTAATGTTAATTAGTTTTAGTGTTAATGTTACAATATAATTACATGATCCTTCCTGTATTTATTTCGTACAGAATTATAAAAGGCATCATTTAATGTATGTTTATATGCCGTAAACATTCCTTATTTGACGTCCCTGACATCATCCTTGTATGAGGAAACGCACGTTAAACCATTATTATTATCATTATTGCGCTCGATATTATCATTAACAACTAAAGCACTCTAATTGATTTTAAAATTGTAACGATATTTGTTGCTTTTGTTATTGTAAGGTTAATATCAGAGACGATTCAGCTGGTAATGTAACTCTAGAACTAAAACTTATAAGACAAAATGAATTACTTCAGCAAACTGTATCACATTATTATCAATGATCTGCAAATAGTAGACGCTTTTTCTTCCTTTATGCTTTTTACGGAATTCTCTGCCGCAAGATCTTCGATCTTTTAATTGTATTAGTACTTTCCTGGGCAATCTAAAAACCCATTTATTTCCGCCATAGGTCAAAATTCTGACCCAATTGCTTCGGATCATGGACTTGCACAGATTGGTCTTTTTATATTACATTTTTATCTCGCTGTCTCTTCTACATTTGTCTAAACCCAATGCGGTGCTTGGAGTACGTTGGTGCAGAGTGTACTTGGAACGTTCCTGACATTGCGCTATTGCGCGAAACCGGAAGTTAAATTATAATTTACTGACTGAAATATTGATTGATATAAAAAGCATCCATCCAAACTGTCAAAGAACATCTCGTCCTTAAACTCTTATTAGAGTAATCTGTAAAAAAGCGTAAACGTAAATTTCTCACTCGAAAGCGATGTCAGTGACGGGCAAGCTCAGGATTGGAACTCCGCAAATTTCGACTAACTTAGAGACATCTGTCATGACACTGTCGGCCACAATGTGCGACATATGATGCTACTGTTTTTATCATGTGCAAATTACTATCACATAATCTCTAGCTATGGTCATTGTACATGTGTACTGGTTACTTGGTCTGCTTTGGAAAAATGTAGTGTAAATTTGGTGGAGGAGTGAGGGGTAAGTAGATTTAAGAATATGGAGAATGGATCGGCTAAATGAAATATGAAAGAAATTCACGTTGCTTAAACAGAAATTATTAATTGGTATCTCACTTCATTCTTAACTCAGCAGTTAATTATTAGCGTAATAAACGGTGACATACTGTGTTAGTATTAAGGCAGGCAAGTGATGACGTCAATACCGGGGGAAGTAGTCGCTAGTAAATGCATATATTTTACATTAAAGGAGAGAGCGCGGATCAGTATGTGCGGGGTTCAAATCCTGGGCTCGTCCGTCACTGACATCGCTTTCGAGTGAGGAAACTGACTTTAACCTTAGCTTTACCAGCTTTTACGCGAGTCAGGTACAATGCCCCTTAGACTTTCAGCAGAATATTAAAATACTTAGTAGAATATATTTCATTTTGAGGACGTTATGAGAGAGCAGATGTTGAAGTCACGTATTGTAAGCTCTACTATCACAACGAGAACTACAACTTCCCACATAAAGAGCAAAGTTCTCCCGCACTTTCATAATTTATTATGAAAAGCATTGCGAGCGGATGTTTTGTGAATAAGAGAGTTAATAGTTTCCCGTACTGCCGTGTTGTCCGGAATACTGCAAAGTCAACCATGTTTTGTGAGTGTGACTGAAAATAGGTCGTTCGTAAACCGCAGGTGTCGTAAAAACGAGCAAGCATGAACTGAGGTAGACAAAGGCAAACAAGTTCAGAATCCATATATTACCAAGTTATAGGCTACATTAAAATGCGGATAGGGATTAGACTCTAACGAAATTATTGACTTGGTGATCGATGGAATGTTCTATATAGAGCGTGAAAGCATAATGTGAGTAGGGAATATGTTCCTTAGGCCTGTCACTTGACAGCGCACTAGAGAGAGAGAGAGAGTGTGTGTGTAAGAGAGAGATAGATAAAGAGAGAGAGAGATAGAGTGAGAGAGATATATATAGAGAGAGATAAAGAGAGATAATACGAACGAAAGATCGTTTCATATTAAAACTGTAATACAACAGAGTGAAGATTTAACGTCCGGTTCTTCGCTTTAGGCTGATGTCAAAGACCTGTCTAATGTGTTTAGTCAGTGTGCTTAATTGCAGCTCATTCGCAGTTCTAAAAAACTCTTTAGAAACTTTTGAAAATGTCAGAGAAGGATTTCATTTTTAGCGGGAAGTATATTTTAAGGCAAAAACAGCGTCATTCATCATCGGCAGCGTATTTAGAGGATTACCGGCTGACAGTGTATAACATATCACCTTACACTGGCAGCGAGTCGACTCAATTAGCTCCGAGTATTAATTCAATTACTACACGACGACTCGAGATTTCTAAAATAAAATGACGAAGAAAAGGGTGACAAATAAACTGCTGCGGTGCTAAATATATAATGCTACAAAAGCTCATGTCAACGTCAGTTTCCTCACTCGAAAGTGATGTCAGTGACGGTCGAACCCAGGATTTGAACCCCGCACATACTGATCCGCGGTCGAATACCTTACCGACATCGCCACTGGTGCGATGTCGGTAAGGTATTCGATATCGATAAGATATATATATATATATATATATATATATATATATATATATATATATATATATATATATAATTTATATATATATATATATATTGAGTCCAATTATACTGATTAAATTCAATTAAGCTATAATTAACTCAAATCTATAATTAAACACACATTATAGTGGAATTTGAATGTTCCCGTTTGAAAAATTGCACATATCAAGAAAAAATTGTCTATTTTTAACGGAACTTCGATATGAAATCTAACCTGTAAATCCTAAGGCGACTTTCAACTAATGTAGAATACGACTCTCAATAAATAATTGTCTAAATATATCTAATATTTTAAAAAAGGTGTTTTCATGATAGGCCAAAAAGTTGTAAATATTTTCCTACACTGCGTAAAATTTCATGTTTTCGTTTCAAATTTCATGTAATCGGTGAGGAAATTCATAGAATCGGGAAAGAATATATATATATATATATATATATATATATATATATATATAGATATTATATATATATATATATATAAATATATTATATATATATTGATCATATGAATGCAAGTTGAGAATGAACAAATGATAGAGCCGTAATATGCGTAAATATTAACGAATTTTTTACACAAAAATCATGACGCTACTTAAGACAGCGTTACTTCAGACGGAAAGATAGAGCCAGTTCAACATAATTATAATGGTCATCTGTGATGATATCAATCACTTTTAATATCACATGTTTGTCCTTTTGGCACTTTCGTCAGTTATCCATTCTACCATTAATTCTTACGATGTCCTGCTATCATCCTTACTCAGGTCTTTGTCGTACTGGCTGGAGCCAGCGTCGATGTCGGAAAAACATTCGACTGAGGATCAGTATGTGCGAGGTTCATATCCTGGGCTCGCCCGTTCTCTTTGTCGCATTACAGCAACTTGAACATAGACTCGTCGATAACATAGAGTGATTGAAGTCACATAACCACATAGCGGGGAAGAGATTTAGCGCACTTGGTCTACCTGCGCGTCAATGAACGAAGTCTAGCAAAGTCGAGCTCGGTTAATACATGGATGGGTGACCATCCTTGAAAACGAAGTGTTGGCGGCTTTGAATGAAAAAATAATCTCCAGGATGTTGAAAGGTTATTCTTAAATTCGCGCCGACTGCATTCAGTGCTCTGAGATTTCTAATAACTATTGCGAGAAACGGAGAAAATAACGAAAAACCTACAAGAAAAAAAGCTAAAGCCAATTTTAACGTCAGTTTCCTCACTAGAAAGCGATGTCAGCGACGGGCGAGCCCAGGATTTGAACCACGCACATACTGAACAACAACAAATCATGGAAACTATGTAGCACTTGCACTTGTCATGTGTTTAACCATACCAACAAAAAGAAATAACGCCGAAAATCTTGAGTGTCCTTGTTATGTCTACTACTGTACTCAGCGCAACATCACTCGGTGGACACCAGAGCAGCCTCCAAGTAGAGGGTACATCATTATTTAATTGTTTAATTAATGTGAATTTATTTCCCATTCCTACCCTCATTTAATTGTTCAGTAATCTTTAATTTAAAGCTTTTCTAATTGGATCATTTTCATTTGGTCTTAGCATATGGCCTATTCAACTATATCGTTTTCCTTATGATTTGACTCCAAGGAGTCTCTTTTGTTCTTTCGTATATATCTATGTTACTATTTTAACTATTTTCGTAACTTCATAATATGAAGTTACTAAAATAGTTATGAAATTAATGCATTGCTATGGTGCAAAATTATCTACTTCAGATAGTCTTCACACATATAGAATGTCATATATAATTATTTGTAAATTTGGCTGCAAAAATATTAAGGAACACACTAAAATTAGAAAAAATTCATAATTTGAGTTTAACAAGAACAAATCCACCTAGATTGAGTCAAGCATTTTCAGATTCTAATGGACTACTCTAATCACTTTTGTCTTTTTGATTTTAATCTTCATTCCATATTTCAATGCCGTATCGTTCAGACTATCCATTATCTTCCGCAGTCCCGTCTTGCTTCACGATACCATTCCATTGTACCGCAACCATTTTTAAATCTGTGTCGGAACCAGCCTTACCTGAATATATGCTGTTAGATACTGTAAGATATGTAAATGCAAAAACTAGTATATATTTGTATTGTTCTTACTATCTTTATTTAATGTCAGGCTGGTGAAGAAGAAAGGAACTACAAGAGTTTGGCTCAGTTCGGTTTGGACGAAGTTCGGGTTCGGTTCGGGTTCGGCCAGAGTCTGGGTTCGGGTTTGGTTCGGTTCGGATAGAGTCTGGGTTTGGGTTCGGTTCGAGTTCGGTCAGAGACTGGGTTCGAGTTCAGTTCGGTTAAAATTCTAGACTTTAGGGTTAGGTTCGGTTCGGGTTCGGTTTGATTCTCATCTCTAGAAAAGACTACGCGCATTTAGAAGATGTAGACATAAAAGAAAGATGTAAACATCCAGCATGTTCAAAGGTCCTTTCTTTGATAAAAAACAAACAAAAGAAGCGTCGTATCCCTGTTTGTCGCGTCAGATCACGCTCACAGGCGAGGTAAAGCTCGTGTCCGTGAAGATAAACGAGTCCATTGCAGCCTACTGTCTCCTTGTCATACACTGAGTCCTCTATCTGGGACAACCGCGAGTCTCTATCTCTCTTTCTTTCTCTATCGCTCTCTCTCTCCTCTCTACTATATCTCTCTTCGCTCTTTCTCTCTGTTTCTCTCTCTCTCTCTCCTCTCTGTTTCTTTCTCTCTTCTCTCTCTCTCTCTCTCTCTCTCTCTCTCTTACTCTCTCTACTATATCTCTCTTTTCGCGCTCTCTCTCTTTCTCTCTCTCTCTCTCTCTCTATCTTATATCTCTTCTCTCTCTCTCCTCTCTCTCTCTCTCTCTCTCTCTCTTTCTCTCTCTCAAATTATATTAGGCTCCATATGTATTTATTCTCTATTTGGAACTCTTTGAGACCCAATACAACCTTGTATGTCTCTCATTCACTCTTCTATACGTAACATGTTATCAACTCTACCTATTTGCTCGTTCTCAATATCTTTCACGTTGATTTTAAGTTTGTAACTAGTAATAATAGTGAAGTTTCAATAAGTCAACCTCTGATTGACCTGCGGTTGATCAGAAGTCATGCACATGGAGATTTCTTTCGCTATGATACAGCGGTAAACCATCATAATAATTCATAATATTCCATAATACAGCGGTAAACCATCCAAAACAATCAGTTCTTTCACGAATACTAATTTCGGCAAATCATCCACAACAACCATTTGATTAACAAATATTAACATCGGCAAACCATCTAAAACAACCATTCCTTTCACGAATACAACACGTAACTGCGGTAAACCATCCAAAACAACCATTTATTTCACGAATAAAAGTACTAACTACATGTACAGTTAACCATCCGAAAGAGATATATATATATATATATATATATATATATATATATATATATATATATATATATATATATACTATATATATATATATATATATATATATATATATATGTGTGTGTGTGTGCGTGTTTATTTCAGCATCAACACCAAATCACTGACAAATGCAAACAGAAATAAACATTGAAATGAAATTTTTAAAAATTTTAAAAATTCCCAGGAACACAGTGTGTCAAACAGTCTATAAACACCAAAACAACGGCTGTCTGGGAAGATGATACATATCTTATCTAGCAGACCACCGTCTTTAACTCATTAATAACATATACATGTATAATGCAAAATCAACCGAAATAAAAATTTATCTCAGAATTAATGAACAAACTAAAAGAAAGGAAAATAAATTACAAATTAATCTGATTAGAAAGCAGTTAGCTAAGTCACAATTCTATCTGAACATTTACACAAAAAACGAAAATATAGACATTTACAAACCATCAAACAATATGCATTTGTAACGTTTGGTGAATTCAGCTAGAGACCTCGAACTGCGGATATCAGGAGGTATTTGGTTCCAAGAATTGACATACTTATAGGCATAAGATTTAAAAAATTCTGAGGTTGTTCTAGCACACAAATAATTGGTCTCGGAGAGCCTGGTATTATATACAAATGAAATCTGATTGTCAATCAAAATACATCTCATGGATTCTGACATAGTCAGATCGGGAAAATTAATACATTTAAAAGCAAGTTCACCAGTATGTAATTGGAATAACTGAAAAATTGGTAATACATTATAATTCATATAAAGTTGTTTAACATTTTGAAATTTATGTTTATTCTGCAAAGTTCTTAGAATACGGTTACATGCAACATCTAAGGGTTGAAGCAACTGTTTGGTTGTATTAGCATAAACTTCAATTCGATATTGAGTCCTTGATTACACCAATGAAAGGTAAAAATTTCTACGACAATTCATAGGAATAAAATCTCTACGATTGTATAACATACTATTAAAATTATTAATTTTAAAGATTAATGATTTACTATGATCACCAAAAGTCTAATTATCATCTAATGTTAAGCCCAAGAATGTGGTAACATATGTTCTATTAATGCAGCAATTATCAAGGGATACAGTTAAATTGTTAGATCGAATAGTAGCTTCATCGTCTTTAGTGGAGTAGAATAATACATACGAAGACTTCGAGCAATTTACAGTTAGCTTGTTACTTATAAACCATTTACTCATTTTCAGAGCAAGCTAGATTCGCAGAGATAAACAAATCATCATCAATAGATTTATGTTTAACAAACAAATTAGAATCATCAGCATACAGTTTAATGGACCCAAATGTACAGGCATTATGAATATCATTCATATAGATTATAAAAAGTAAAGGTCCTAAAATGGAACCTTGAGGAACACCGATACCAACAGATAACACACTAGATATGCTGTCACCAATTAAGGTGTATTGTTTTCTTCGAGACAAATAAGAGCTAAACCAATCATAGGCAGTACCATGTATCCCATAAAAATGCAATTTCTGAAGCAGAATATTATGATCAACAGTATCAAATGCTTTTGAGAGATCTAAAAATATGCCAAGTGTCTTGTTTTTATGATTATGTTCAGTAGATAATAAATTAACACTAGAGAAAAGAGCATCAATGCATCATTGCAGATAATTGTAAAATTTTACTGGATATACCGTCATTGCCAGTAGAATAACTTTTAATCATGGAATGAATGAAATTTAGGACTTCATTGTTGGAAGTTGGAGTTAGGAAAATAGAGTGTGGTAGAGCCTTGTTAAGAAAACTCTGATATGATACATCATTTCGTGGGATCGCATCTGCTAGCCGTACACTATTTTGTATAAAATATTTATTAAATTCTTCCGCAACGTCCTTGTTATTTCTAATAACACCACCATTTGTAGTTAAGTGATCAATAGTCTGATTCTTAGTTATACCACGATAACTGGTATTCAACGTTCTCCAAATGTTCTTAATAGAATTAAATCTTATGTCTAATTTATTTTTATAATAATTTTGCGGAAGTTTTTGATATCTTTATCAAGTATTTTTCGGTAATTCAGATAATTAGTTTTATCAAGAGGTAAATTGGATTTTTTGAATGTATGATACAGATTGTTTTTTATTTTAATTCTAGACTTTAATTCTTTAGAGATCCAGGGTTTCTCCTTATATGTTTTACGAGAACACCGAATTAAAGGAAAGCTTAGCTCAGAGGTAGTAATTAAGGAATTCGTTGGATGAGTAATAGCCTCATCAATATTAATCAAATTATAGATTGGTGTCCAGCCAGTTTTCGAAAGATGGTCAGGGAAGTTGTTTATGTTTTGAGTGCTATAAAATTCTAATGTAAGGGCGATCACAGTAGTTAACTCTTTCAGTTTTAGATACCAGCAGTACAAGATTGGCATAGTGATCAGTAATATCGCTTGTAACCGTAAGGGACTTTACACTGGTGCCTTTAGTATAATCCAAACCGAAGTTCGCGAAGACATGGTCAATTATGCTACGCGAGTTATTAATACAATGCGTAGGAATTAACGAGAACGGGATAAAGTTCAAATTGGACAGCTCATTAACATAGCGATCAATGAAATTTAACGTACTAAATTTTAACAAATCAATATTCACATCACCACATATAAGACTCTTTTTTAAAGGTTTGCATATGGAGAGGAACTTGAAAAGTTTATCAATAAAAACAGTAGCAGATTGACTCGGATGTCTGTAAATCAAATAGAGTCTAATTTTACCATGCATAAGTAATATATCAACGACCAAGAATTCTAGTGTATTATCAAAGAAATTATTATCATTGGAAGAGTCAATGATGTTAAAGGTGATAGAATTATGAATTAATACCGCCACACCCCCAGCTTTTTGTATAGTCGGGGGTCAATATACAAACTTGTAATTAGGAAATACATCATCAAAAAATCGTAAATTAGTAGACTATATTTCAGAAAGTAATATTACATCAAATTTATCTTTGTATAAATTTAAGAGATCTATGAGTTTCATATAATTGGCATTTAAACTTCTAATGTTAACATGAAATAACGATAGATTGCAATTTTTATATAGGTCGTTAATAACATCATTAGAAGATTCAGGAGTGTAATAACCAATTTTGGCATTGGCTATTGATTCATTATTAATTAGACCATTAAGAGTAAGAGGAGTATCAACAGACGCCATTTTAACAGAAGCAATGTGTAACGTCATATTTAGTTTTTCACAGGATTAAACCACCATTCTCTCTGACTACTGAGTTTTCCGGCCAAATATCTTCATTAAATAACTTATCTCTGTATTTAAGTTCACATGAAATCACAAATGCACTGGACTTATACTCACGGCCGTCCTTACCAATACCCGAAAGTTTCTTACAGAGACAATCTGGAATGTCACTAGCCTCTAATAGCTCTACCAGATCCTCTGCCGTTGTAGATTTCTCGAGCCTTCCAACGAATATGGAATTTTTTTAGGTATTGCTTTGACCTTGGATCCCTCTGCTGTAGCTTTCTTTCCGATAAGAGGAGGGGGTCTAGGTTTCCTTCTTTGGATTAGGGTGAAACCTTCTCCGTCTATAGCAGTTTTAGATAATTTAGAGAGTGTTGACGGTATTACCAATGGGTTACGGGATGAACGATGAACCTTCTCTGATGGGTGGAGTGTAGCTTGCCATCTCCGCCCAGGATTTTTTTAACCCTGTGATAGACTTGCCTTGAGGGTTTTGGTCTCTCATGTTATTCTTATCAAGTTCATTTTGGTTATAGTTTTGGTGTACTGCGGCATGGCGGGACGGCAAGTAGGCGGGGACAGAGTTCTTGAACAGCTCCGTTAGCATAGATTCAATTTTAGAATCTAAGGAATTGAATCGCTTCTCTAGTACTCTATGCGAGTCGGGAGCATGGGTGGAATTTTTACGAGATCATCCATTGTATTCAACTTTGTTTGCATGAACTCGATTGAGTTCTCATTTCATAGACCGTGGCAGACAGTCCACAAGCGTCCTTCTCTGCAAAACGCGTTGGAGGGAGCCTTGAAAGGTCTACAGCCGAGAACTTCGGTAACTCTAATTTATTTAGGTCCACGATTGGCCATAAATCCATTAGGTCCTTAGCATCTCATTTACGTTTATTTTCTTAAACGCGCCTATTGATTATTCTCGGCAATCCAATAGATTTATAATCCTCATTGTCTCTAGATTTCTCTACACAACTGAATAAAACGCTCTTAGCTTTCACTATTTCGTCAGCATTGTAGAAGCCTATTAGCTGAGATATTATGGAAGAACCATTTATTCACAATAATAACTGCAGTAAACTACCTACAACAGGAGTCAGACAGAGCAAAGTCCATTTCCCATCCATTGACGGGTTATTTTATGCAAGTAGGCCTATATAATAAAGTAAGCATGCATACTGTGGATAATTCATTTTAATATATGACTTTACTCAATTGATTCAGTTATACACTTAATTCAGTTAATTATTACTTATATTCTTTAATTAATTCTCTATTTTGTTTGCTCCATAAATTTTTAAGATTCTGTGACAACCACAGACGCTGACCACGCATAATCATGACTTTTGCGCGGATATGAGATACTCGACTGCGGATCAGTATGTGCGGGGTTCAAATCCTGGACTCGCCCGTCACTGACATCGCTTTCGAGTGAGGAAACTGACGTTAACATTAGCTTTTACCAATTAGGTAAAAAATAACCCACAGAAAACACATTTTGGTTTTCATGCGACATTTTTACCAACAAAACAACATTAAAGACGTTCACATTTAAAACTCGGCTTCATTAATCCATTTAACTGAGTGACAGATGAATTTTAAGGACCTGAAGATAATTGTCTGGAGTTGGACCTCTATCGTACTGATGGACAAGCGGAAATCCAACCAATGGAAAGCCTGCACGCCACGGAGCATCCTAGAGGTATAATCACAGTGCTATAACATCCTTAAATCACGCTATTTGCTCATCTACACCTCTCATCCGCCCTCTTACTGTGTGAATGAAAAAGACTGAGCTGATGGCGTGCATGGGTTCAGTTTACTCCGGATAGAGCTCCATTGAGGTTGGAAGTGGTTGTAAAGCTGCTAGACGTGGCTGTCCCGTCAGACGTGATAGCATCTCTGACTCAGTGTCTTCGTCTAGTAGCGGTTAGATGGTCACTTATTTGGACAGAACTATTTGCTTCATCGCGGGGATCTTGTTTTGAGTCACTTTTTATCTTGAAGTGCTACTAAATTTTATTAGTTTCTTAGGAATATGTTTAGCGTTATAATAGAGGGTAGGGGTTAGGGTTAGGTATAGTTAAAAAAGTTAAATTTAAAATACAAATTCCCGCGATGATGTAAGCAAGATCCCGCGATGATGCAAATAGTTCTGTCCAATTAGGTGACCATCTAATCGCAAGTTCTTGGTCTCGACTGGTTTATGGGAGAAATAAAAGCACGTTACGTCATCGCTTCATGCTGTGCGGTGTCTTATTTATGCGCCTTCATTTCCATCAGACATTCATGAGTTTCTATGCAACCGTGTGACTGCAATCCAATTCCATACGTTCGTTTGATGTTTGTTGCTCAGTGATCAATTTAGTGAATAGTGTCATGACATATATCGGCCTTAAACTTACCCTTAACGCGAAGAACTAATTTGGTAGTCTTATTCTCAATTCCGTTTCCACTTCAACTTCAATTAATTCGATAGTTCTCCGGATATTGGAAATGTAGCATCCAAAAGACCTTCGTAATTTTGTAAAGTCGGATTGCTTTTGACTTAGCAGTGCTCGATTTTGTCATGAACGACAATAGCACATTAATTATTCCTTAACTGCTAATATGCATATATGGATGGAAACTGCAACTAGGCAGCATTCGTTTGACCAGAACTTGTCTTTATCTTTAATCCTGGGCTCGCCCATCACTGACATCGCTTTGGAGTGAGGAAACTGACGTTAACCTTAGCTTTATCAGCTTTTACAACTTCATTAAAATTTCTAATTAGACAACTTTATTAGAAATTTTTATTAGACGTGTGTAGTCCATATATAATCTGTCTTACATCTATAACTCTGGTTCATTAGGTTAGACTATAGCATCAAATAGGCTACCATGAATAAAAATTATCATTTGCTCTTCATATGTTGCTTGTGCGATAAGAATGATAAGATAGGCATCTATTATTTCTACTTAATATACTAAGATTTAAATAAATAAAATATTACACCTATAGAACTACTACATATACATGTATAATACAAATGTATATTATAATGCATGTATATTGCATGGAAGTGTAGTATAATATTATGCACAATATATAATCTTAAAATTTATTCACTAATAATTAGTTTGGTGAGCTGTTAGCCAGTTTGGCATGTAACCAATAGGCTATGACCAAACTCGTCGAGTCGTCTAATTTAGATTGTGTCAATACAATTAAGATCCGAAACAAAACGATTATCTTCGGTTTTAGCTTATGCAACTGTAGGGATCCAGAACGCTATTGTGTATATTTTATCTTTAAGTTATTACTGTACATATGCAGTGGCATTAGGTTACGTATAGTAACACTACAGCTTGTGGGGGAGTCATGCCTCCCGCTTCTCCCTCGCTAAGCCACTGCATACTGCATATGTATTGCATATATTGCATAGGTTAAATATGTGTGTATAAACCGTTAAATCTGCAGGTGCATGCTTTCTAAACAGCTCTTCACGCGTAAACACTCGCCTATCATGACGACATATGCGAGTCGATGTTCTTTTAATACGACTTTACTCGTAAACATGACAAAGAAGATGAAACGTGTTCATCGAAAACAGCAATTAAAAAGCTTTACTAGCTTTGCTAGACGACGCACATATTAGCTAACATGGGTTTTCATACATTAACGGTAAAGCAATAGGAAGCTAAGAACATTAAACTCTTCTTACGACCTTAGAAGTAGCTAGATTTAGTGACTGCTTCCGTACCACAAGTTACCTGCCTAAGACGTTCCTGGCTCAAAGCACTAAGATCCAACCTAACGACGGAAAGAGCATTCGTTTGGTGATCTTTTAGGCTCCAAAAATTGCAATAAATTTACTAATCTCACCCCTAGTGAAGATTTTAAAGTAAAATCCCATGGCCTATAATTTGAATAGTATTGACTCTCTGAGATTAGAATCAATGTCTATTGGTTCTAAAGCGCATAGTCTGATAAGTACTATAAGCTTTGAATGAGCAAGAGCTTTAGAAATTAGAAGATCCATAAAACGTTAGCAACTGTTAAATGCTTTTAATTAAGTAAAAGCTTTCAAAAACTTTACAGACTAAACAACTTCAAATGCCTAGAAATTTACATTTTAGTATGAAAAAGGCTTTGATAATTTTATCGCTATTACAGTTCAATGTATATATAGCTGTCTGTGCATCGTACTGTTGATACAATGTATTTCGTATCCCGACCCTAGTCAAACTGGGATTAAAGGAAAGATGATGATGCTGATGTTGTCAGTTCAATGTGTATAGGGTCAGATAGCCTAGATACATTTTACAGACCGATACTCTATGGGAATAAGTAGGAGATCAAGCAAGATAATGATTCATGATGCCATGGTGTTAATGTTATGTATAGTATATCATACATACACCAGTGTCAACTATTGGTTCATACATCATACATACACCAGTATCAACTATTGGTTCATACATCATACACCAGTATCAACTATTGGTTCATACATCATACTTACACCAGTATCAACTATGGTTCATACATCATACATACACCAGTATCAACTATTGGTTCATACATCATACATACACCAGTATCAACTATTGGTTCAAAAAGCATTTTTGAACAAACCTTGAGCCCGCTGGACATGTACATGAATATTGGGCTCAAATTAAGTATTTGTTATCTCTGTCTAGAGGCATTAAATAAATCTATATTTCAGAGAGACAAATACAAAGTGACAGAGAGGAAAATATAGAGATAGAAGGAAAGAGAGGAGAAAGAAATGTGTATTTCTATATATACCCTAGGTGTAAGTATTATATATGTATATATATATATATACACACATAATAGATGTATATATATACAGTAGATATAATATATATGCATATATGCATATATATATGTATATGTATATTAGTATAACTTGATAAAAGTATCTATAGCAAACCTCGTAAAGGGCGACCACAGTGATGGAGGCAGGTTAATCCAGCGAGAACTCTCTGACAGTTCACGATTGTAATAATATTAATAATGCATTCACATTTGTTCAATATCCAATGAACAATGAACTTTGCAGATGCTTATAATTAGAGTTGTATCCATTATTGTTGCGTCACTAACCTAAATCGTTGCGTCAATTAGTCATAGTCACTTCGTCAATTAGTCATCGCCCTGAAAATTCAATGGCTTTTGCACAACATGTTTAAACCGGTGGTAGGTGGACAACAATCCACTATCTATTAAACCAATCATAGGAATGTCCAAGATTTTATTCAGACCAGGAATCTTAATTCACCACATGTCCAGTCATTTAAGATTTTCCTGACCTACATTTCTAACACTAGTAAGATATGATTAAAATAGTACAGACACTTTAGCTAGTTCATCATAGCATGGACACTAGCTAGTTCATCACAGTACAGACACTATAACGTGTTCATCAGGGTACAGACATTAGATAGTTTATCATAGTATAGATACAATAGCTAGTTCATCATCGCAAAGACATTAACTAGTTCATCTTAGTACAGACACTATAGCTAGTTCATCATAGTACAGACACTAGCTAGTTCATCATAGTACAGGCACTAGCTAGTTCATCATAGCATGGACACTAGCTAGTTCATCACAGTACAGACACTATAACGTGTTCATCAGGGTACAGACATTAGATAGTTTATCATAGTATAGATACAATAGCTAGTTCATCATCGCAAAGACATTAACTAGTTCATCTTAGTACAGACACTATAGCTAGTTCATCATAGTACAGACACTAGCTAGTTCATCATAGTACAGGCACTGGCTAGTTCATCACACGATAACCTCGTCGGAAGCGTCTATGCCTCAGGAGTCGATGCTCCGCTCGTAGTCAGTCAACGATCTTTTAGCGCTACACTAGATGTATGCATACGTTCTACAGAGTGAGAATTATCTAAATCTCGCTCCGTGGAAACTAGAGATAGAATTTTTTTAATTTTCAGAGCTCGGGTTAGGTTCGGTTCGTTAAAAATGAAATTTCGGTTCGGCTCGGGTTCGGTTAGCAGTTGACAATTTGAGAGTTCGGTTCGGTTCGTTGAAAATGAAAGTTCGGTTCGGTTCGGGTTCGGTTCTAACAAGGGTTCGGGTTCGGTTCGGGTTCGGCTTGCTTTCCAACTCGCAAGAGTTCGATTCGAGTTCGAAATGGTTTGGTTTGGATAACGTTGCAATAGTTTAACTTTACTTATAATAATCATGGTTATGACAAACATGGTTTATGGTAAATAAGCTTAAAAATTCATTAAGTCATAATAGCTGCCATATTTTTTCACCTGGGTAAAAATTTGACAATGAAAAAAGGAGAAGTGGTATTTATTCCTCTACATTTCTTAAAATATTTTAAGTTGACCAACAAATGTTCATAATATAGATATTTAGCTTTATTATTGTAGCTGAAATATTCTCCTTGATTATAAGGTGAAAATAGAATGCTTCATCAATTTTTAAAAAGAATTTAGTCACTATAGGCCTATAATATTAGGTACATTTATAATTAAGTGGAAATGTCTTGGCTAAAATGATCCAATATTTCACAGACAAAGTGCAATTTAGTAACATAAAAATGTCAAATAAAGATGATTTGGTAAACACGTGTACTTCCATAGAAAAATGATCATAATATACACCGTTTGCTATCAACTGACCAGTAACAAGCTTCATAATTTACCTTAGGGTTTCAAATTTGAAACTCTCAGATCAATTATGAAGTTACTAAAATAGTTATGAAATTCTTGCATTGCTATGGTGCAAAATTATTTACTCAAGATAGTCTTAACACATATAGAATGTCATATATAATTATTTGTAAATCTGTCTGCAAAAATACTAAGGTTGCACACTAAAATTTTAAAAAAATCATAATTTGAATTTAACAAGAACAAATCCACCTAGACCGAGTCAAGCATTTTCAGATTTTTATGGAATACTCTCATCACTTTTGTCTCTCTGATGTTAATCTTCATTCCATATTTCAATGCCGTAACATTCAGACTATCCATTATCTTCTGTAGACCAGTCTCGCTTCCCGCTACCATTCCTTGTACAGCTACCATTTTAAAATTTGTGTCGGAACCAGCCTTACCTGAATATATGCTGTTAGATACTGTAAGACATGTAAATGCAAAAACTAGTATATATTTGTATTGTTCTTACTATCTTTATTTAATGTCAGGCTGGCGAAGAAGAAAGGAACTACAAGAGTTTGGCTCAGTTCGGTTTGGACAAAGTTCGGGTTCGGTTCGGGTTCGGCCAGAGTCTGAGTTCGGAATTGGTTCGGTTCGGCTAGAGTCTGGGTTCGGGTTCGTTCAGAGACTGGGTTTGAGTTAAGTTCGGTTCGGTCAAAATTCTAGATTTTAGGGTTCGGTTCGGTTCGGGTTCGGTTCGATTCCCATCTCTAGTGGAAACCTGTTGTTGAAATGCTAAAACACGGACAGTCTACAGTATCAATCTAGCGCAGTGTATACGCAAAACCTGTATAAGGTGTAATCAAATGGTAAATAGAGCGGCAAGAAGAGGAAAATGGCGAGGGAGAGATATCGCTCTAATATCAGCGCGACTGGGAATCAAACCCACGATAGTTCAATTCACGTCAGGATGTGTCATTTAAAACGTCATTACTCTACCCGACTCCCTAACCAGTGACCTATTGATACATTCAACTCTACACATGCAGACGCACTCGTACGGACGTAGTAACGACCACTAACAGAGCCTACATTAGATGATTAAAGAGATTAAACACTTCGCGAATCAATCAAGTCATGCCTGCATTAACTTAATTAAGCGACACGTGCAATTTGTGATCATTTTGTAATCACGACTTTCACATTTTCGAACCCAGATAATTTTTCTTGTTATGATTGAAGTAGCCAGGGGCGTTCACGCAATGTTAGTAACGACGTAAGATGCATTGTTGACAAAATCAGGGTGGAAGTGGATGAGGTACCGAGTTTTAATTAAAAAGGAAGGGGGGGGGGGTAAAGTGAAAAAATTGCGCAATTGTTAGTCGAGAGGGGAAATAAGCCTGAATTGTCGTTGTTTAAGGGTGGATGGACTCCCCTAACTGAACGTAACTTACATATAAAATGTATGTCCTTGCTACTCTCCTCAGTGCACTGCCAAGTGGCAGGTTCAAGGTACATATTCATACTCAAAGTCTGTTTTCTCGCTCCACAAGAGCACTCCTTAGATCAACAAGTTAATCCCTTCACAAAGTCTATGCTTAATCCAAACCTTATATAGCCTATAGATTTGGAAAAGTATGGCTTCTGAGGTGGGTTTCAAATTGTCTTCCTCATATACTTATTGCTACTATACTTCATATAATAATGTGGGTTTAACGGCAAGGTCTGAAGCTCGATGGCTTCTCTTTAATACGAAATTACAAATTAAATGTACATGCATAATTTAACCAATCATCATCATCATCATCTTCCTTTAAATCTCAGTTTAACTAGGGTCGTGATACGAAGAGACTGTCTCAAATCCTCTCTGTCCTACATCACATCATCAGTCAATCACCTATTTGAGACTTTTCCATTCGTTTAAATTTTGGAGCCTAGGCGCTCACCAACCGAATGCCCCTTCTGACGTTGGTATGGATCTCAGTGCTTTAGTCGCCTTCTACGACACGTGCAGTCACCGGTTGGTCAATTCTTCAAAAAACCCGGACACAACACAGGGAAAACATAATTTAACCAATATACGGGTATATAAAGCGGCCTCCTTGTTGAAGAAGGTATATGTATATTTATATTTTAGCAAAATTATTGTTAAAAGACTGATTTTGTCTTGTAATATTAAGCAGCACTGCTAAGTATATATTCATACATGTGTTTATATACATGCATGTTTATATCTGTTTATGTAAATATATATATATATATATATATATATATATATATGTATACAATATAATATATACACATATATATAAATATACAATGTATAAATATATGCATGCATTTATATATATATGTAAATATATATATATACATATATACTGTATACATTATATATACAATGTATATATGTACATGTGCATGTACATATATATATATAATACTATATATACATATATACAATGTGTAATATACTATACATGCATATATATGTGTAAATATATATATACACATATACAGTAAATATACAATGTATATAAATATACATGTATATGTATATATCTATATATATATATATGAGCCTACATACATATATACATGTATATATATATATATATATAAATAAGCTATATGTATATATATATAATTATATATATATATATATATATATATATAATCTTGTGGTGGAAGCGTGTCTTTTGAGTCGGTTTCAGCATGGCCTATGTTTACTAATAGGTTGTATAGTTTGATACTTAACTTGATAATTAACTTCCTTGGAAGTAGATCACATTCCATTATGTAGTCGGTTCAAATGATAACGTTTGCCTGTGACTTCCTTTAAATAAGTAGAATTAGTAGTTTTTCTTGCATGTCTATCTATTGGTCTACAATATCTACACATATGCTTGGACACTAGTAATTTTGTACGTATATAGGACATTATTAAAGCAGCATGCGCGTTAGTATTCTTTGTTGATTCGGTTTAGGAGATTTCTTTGGAGACTTAGAACTAAAGAATAAGAGTTGCAAGTCTATTGTGTCATCTGTCTTCTGTCTTAGACTTCTTTTTGAGGAAACGTAGGTATACTGATGCTTGATGTTGAATATATAGCTTCTACTTCACCACTACATTGTAGATTCAAACAGAAATTAAAAAGGAAAGTAGGCGAAAGAAATAACACATAGCATACATGCACAGTTAAGCTATGCAAACCTAGTAATTTACAATTGACAAAAACAAATCAACTCAATTATTCATTTGAATATTCAATACGGAACATTTTTCAACGAGGAGCCAAATTTGTGATCTTTTTTTAGCAGCAGAGTATATAGTTCAAGTTACAGAATGGTCTTGTTATCATTTGAATGGCTGAAGCCAGTGGCGAAGTCGGTAAGATAATCGACCTCGGATCAGTATGTGCGGGGTTCAAATCCTGGGCTCGCCCGTCACTGACATCGCTTTCGAGTGAGGAAACTGACGTTAACCTTAGCTTTACCAGCTTTTTTGCGAGTATTATAGACTTGAGACATAGGCAGCTTTCCCAGTACTTATCTCAGGTTTGGAACCATATAATAATCATACTGTCTTTCCAAATATTAGCAAAAGCTAAAAGCCAAGGTTAATGTCAGTTTCCTCACTCGAAAGCGATGTCAGTTACGGACGAGCCCAGGATTTTAACCCAGCAAATACTGATACGCGGTCGAATAACTTGCCGACTTCGCCACTGGCTTCAGCCGATTATAATATACCAGGAGGGGGTTCTGAGGTGGTTTTCAATTAGGAATATCCACATAAAGAAACGATCAACTCTCTCCTAGTACATATACATGTAGTAGTCGTGTAAAACCCGGTGGCTCGGTAAAAAATAGGTAGGAGAGTGGAAATTAGTATATGAGACCATTCCATATAGTTTTACAGATTTTAATTATTCTTTCGTCATATTCCCTTAAATCAAAGTTTAACCAGGGTCGGGATACGAATAGACTTTATCCAGTCCTCCCTGTCCCACACCATATCATCAGTCAATCCCCTATTTTTCATGTCCTTCTTAATTATTGCATCCCAAGTCAATTGTGGTCTACCTCTCTCTAGCTTAACATCCAGTTCTTCCCTCCAAACTCTCTTTACTACATCCTCATCTGCCTTTCTCACAATATGCCCATACCATGTCAATCTCGACTGAACCTACTGTCCCCGATCCCCTCAAAATTCAAATTCATACTCGCATATTTAAAATTACATTACACTCGAACTGTACATGGATCTTAGTGCATTAGTCGCCTTCTGCGACGCAATCACCGGTTAGTCAAATTTCTTCAAACGACCCGGACACAACACGGGAAATTTGAATTATACTTTAAATTTTTAAAATTGCATGCAGTTACTGTGTAAAATTTAAGTTAAGAGAAGCTTTACTGCCTGAACCGTAAAAGTTCGGTCAGTTTAGCGTTGACAATAATAAATGAAGGATTGAATAGAATGCAGGGTTAGAATTCAGTAATGCTGTGTGATAGAAGAAATGCGGCTTCTAAAGTCCATGTACAGTGCAAGTGTAATGTAATTTGAATATCGTCGGGTAAATATAGGCATTGGTAGCATAACATTGTGAATTAAAGTGTTATTTAGTGGTGTTAAATAGATTAGCGAAATTAAATACGCAGAAGTAGAAAGTGAGTAGAAGAAAATGTTTTTGAAATTGTGAAATGTTGACGGGATTATTTAAGAAATAGTCGTATATTTCATGAAATTTTTAATGAAGAGAGACATGAAGTTGAGTGCTAGTAAGTAAAGTTATAAAAGCTCGAAGTTTGTAAAATCAATTGTTGAATGTTTCAGTGGCATCGACACACAGGAGAATCCTGTAGTGTTATTCGACATAAAGTTTGATAAAACTTTCAAGTGGATTTGTTCATTCAGTTAGTGTTAACTCATGTATATTCAGTTAATTTTTTGGCCATTTTTAATTACTACTGCGGCAAACGTTGTTGTGCAATTGATCTGTTTCAGAAACCGTACAGGTACCATATAAGAAGGTGCTGTTTTAAAATACTTTGAAGTTGACCTTACGTTAACTGAACGCCACCTAAGAAGGCGCAGGCAGTTTAGACAGCGAGATTCAGTGAAATGCAGAGCGTAACCACCGAAGGCACATCAGCGACTGACAACGACCGAACGTGCTTCTACGAGAGCCCATGGAACAGGTAAGAATTATAGTTTTAGTCAAGCGAGCATTATTTAGTAACGGTTCTGGTAATTCTTCTTCTGAAGATATTTCTTCTATTTTAATTCACAATAGCTCAAGCCAATTTTCTTCTTCTTCTTCAGTGCACATTAAACTGGAGATGGAAGTCAAAACCCAGTAAACTTTATAGAGTCGAATATTCTTTGGAATCACTAGCCGGTCTTTCAGAAAAGGCTAATCAAAGCCAATTCATTATTGGCTTAAGAGTAGTTTTCTTGGTTTCTCTCACTTTCTATTGTTGCTGATCCATCTTCTCAGGCTCAATCAAATCCTTCAAAGATTTCAAGAAAGCATTTCATGTTAGGTATCAAACTAAGGATTTAGGCAAATGGAGGAATATTGCAAACTTCTTTAATTGTATGCAGCAACCTAACCAATATGTGGATCACTTTCTAACAGCACTATTCGTGCAATAGATACAGAAGCTAGTTCAAATTTGGTGCACAGAACAGCATTAAATGATTTAAATGAAGACATTGGTTATACTGTCTTGCCGCATCGTCCAAAATCACTTGATAATGTTCTGTATTTGCCGGGTCTATGCGATCCAACAGAAAGTTTTCAAGATGACAACAATGAAAATATTTATATCTAAATAATATTGAAAATATCCAGCAATTGTTGAATAAGTGTTGGAAAGCGTTGTCCGTGCCCGCACAACGGGCACTAGCTTGAATAAGTGTAATAAATTCGTCTAATCGTTCATAATTATTCCTAGTTTGATTCATTACTTGAAATAAAAATTAGCAATTTTTAATGAGACTTTTGGACGCCCATATGTAAACTGCACCCACCAGTACTTAGGTTTAAAATACTCAGTTGTTTGCAATAGCTATCATCGTCATCATCATCATCTTCCCTTGAATCCCAGTTTAACCGGGGTCGGGATACGAATAGACTGTCTCAAATCCTCTCTGTCTACAATAGCTATAAGAAATATAAATAAATTGCATAATAAATCAATTTTGTTGAATAACTAACAAATAAAACAATAAATATAATGTAAATGAAGCATTAATATATGAGTAATTATTTAGTAATAGATAAAGCTTTTATGTCCTATACTCCAGTTTGACATTCACATTCACATTCGAAATAAAGGTGTTTTTCTAAATTTCAACTTCAAAACAAAATTTAAAACAATGTAGTAATCGGAAATGCACCATTTAAATGACACATGAATGCTACATTATCCAGCAATATACAATCTGGTGCATTTGCACAAAAATATCTGCACAAGTGGCCGAATAATCTCCAAAAGAAGTGAGACTAGTCGACATTTTCGTGCATTTTTCACTCTGAAACAGACATTTCGAAGTGCACAAAAATAAGTGCAGATAAAATCTCTGCACCACTTACTTGTCGAGATTTTCATGGTTGGCACTGTAAAACAGACTTTTAATATCAGTATTTGCCTATTAGATAATACTAAACTGATACTGTTACGTTGATGAAAGGTTTAAAAATCACATATAGTTAATTTAAGGTTTACACTAGTTTTTATAGATAACATTTCAACATTGAATTTAAACTTTACGGCATTTTTACAATAATTACATAGCCATTTTTTCACCTTATCAACACCCTTTACATTAAATTCTCTCTTTGCACAGGCAAAATGACAGTAATTGTTACAAAGGGAGCAGACTAGCCATCGGTCTGAGTTAAACGTATTGGGGCGCAAGTCCTGACTATTTCTACACGTGCAACATCTTTCAGTATCTTCTTTTTAACGAGAGTATCCCAAATTTCCTTTCTTGCAGCTTTCGTGCTGGCAGCATCTGTCGGAACTCCTTCAATGCTAAGGCCTTCAGCAATATACTTGCCAAATAAAGATTTCACATTTCCGCAGCTTGACCCATCCCTCTGCATAGGATGCTTTATATTTAACGTCGTGAGCTTACCACCATGGCTAAATATATCGCTCAGATACAATTAAATAATTTATTCCAATTGGCCGTAAAGGCGCGACAGTCTTTGTCAAGTTTTATTTCATGAGCCAATGAATCGCGCAAGGAAACTGTTTTATTCACAATATTAATTACATAGCTGTGAAGTGGCCTCCTGATCATATTGGAATATAGATAATGTTAACTTTTTCCCAATTTACCCCATCCATGGAGGACAGGTTTAAATAAATTGGAATTGCGCCAATCTGCATCAGTCCACATCGAGCACTTCTCCGATTGAAAGAAATCTAGAAAACCATAAACAACATTTCTTTCTAACCAATCCCCTTCAGGTAAAACAGATTCTTTGTCATTCAGGGTCATTCGTCTACCACTCCGAATCATGAATTCCAGCTTTAGGCTAGGCTCTTTCACGTTGTGACTTTTGCTGGCAAAATCAGTCGTCACTGCTTGAGTTGAACCATCGATAGTTGAAGTGCTTATGACACTTGCACTTGCTAAACTCTTGACTTGCACAACAGCAATTTGCTCGTTACTGTCACTTGCACTCGATTCTTCATTCGAAGTGGGAACTTCACAAGATAAGGGGTTTACACTAACAATACTGACATTGCCAACAGAATTAGGAATAATACTTGATGCAGGAGATAAATCTATTTCTCCACTGGACGACGCTAGATTATTGTCAAAACTATGGGTCGTAGAATAGGTAGATGATGACGAAGAATTACTTTTGAATAACGTTTCCGTTGTAGCTGTGCAAGGCTTTACATATTTGTACGTTTCCTCCCAATTTTTCTTCTGCTTCATGAATATTAGTGCCTAAGCCTCCTCTCTTTGTAGGTCTTGTCTTTGCAAGTTTGAAACGTAGTAGGCGTTTTTTTATATTTTCACGTTGTTTACTTATGAACTTAGTGACTCTAATTCTAAAACTTAAACTACTATTTCTGATATGGCGAGATTTCACATTGTTAAACCAATTCTGACCATGGTAATTGGAAAAAGAAGATTTTAAATCTTTTATATCAAATATTTTTGCAACAGCCATGCACCATAAAGGAAACAACGACAGCCAGTGACGTATTAAGTAGTTAGTCATTGCTTCTGAATAGAACTTATTTAACTTCTTCGAACTGCCTTAACCATAAATTGTAATCTCATTGATCTTCGGTGTCTGACATCTTTTTTCGTTGAAATATTTAAACCAAGGTGAACTGGCACGAATAGCTTTCTGCAGCTTTTTTTACAACATTTCAATCACTTACATCGTGAAAGTCACTGTCACGGTCAAGCTCATCTGCCTCGTTTCCTCTAATTTTCCAATTCTTTATATTATAAAGCAATTGCTGTTTAGCCTTTTAGCAATCGTCGTTTCATACTTTCCACCAAAAACATTGAAAATTAAAGAAAGAGTATTTATAGCATTAGGAAAATTGTTGCTATACTGTAGAAGAACAAAGCTATGCAAAAAGTTTCTTTTATAGACATATTCGAATTTCAATTTTACCAAATATCTAGGCACATTATGTACCGCATGGTTATACCAAATAAATACCCCAACTGTCGGCTTCCAAACTTCATTGCATACTATTGATTCATACATACATGTATATTGCAGATAGCTTTAAATATCACCGGTTCGGATAAAAGAATGCAAAACTGAATGAATAAAGCCCAGGAAAAGTTAGTAACAATTAATTTGCATGGGAAATTCAATGAATGCATACCCTGTTTATTTATTCCATAGAAATCCATTCTGAAAGTGAACAAAATGTGGCTGATCATTTCCGTCTTGTGTTGAGAACAGATCATTTCACAAACAGGTACACAGGGTTCATCTCTTCTTATATTTGCCAATACAAGAGAATGCAAAAGCCTTCGTTTGTTAATGCCTTGCCTTTTTTAAAATTTGAGTCAGTCGCATCCAAATAAAGAATAGGTTCATTCCATGCAGCAACTGTAGTTGATCGCGCACGATACATTATGACAAAAATGGATTATTTCCCCTCTTCTGTATGAACAACAATAGCAGTACGATTAGAGTGCTACTATTGTCCGTGACAATATCGAACACTCTGGAACTACAACCGATGAGCAGAGTGAGGGTTCCATAAACGGTGCAAACCAAAATCCGGGTAGTCCGTCCAAGGAAGGGTATTAGCGGAACGGAGGTTTACGTGTTGGTCTCGGGTCATGGACATTTGGTGGATAGGAAAAGTCGAAGAGAAAAGCTCTAAACTGTTTGTATGAAACCCTTCACATCGACGCTGTCATCAGTTTTCACATACAACCGCTGCATGAGATCCAATTCTCATTCAATAACACTACGCAACTTCTCACAGGATGCAACTAGAGATTTCCATCTTCTCATAACAGCGATTGATTTTGGTTTATTGACATTTCCAGCACTTTACTCATATCAAATTTTGCTAGCAAGTCTTCAAAAACTTCCTCAGGCCGTCCATCTTCTAATATTTGTGACAGATATTTTTATTCCTCACGAATTTGAAGAAATTTAGTTGGCTCACCAACATGATTCACGTCACCTCTACTTCTAATGGTACAATACACACATTTTCTCAAGTCTTGCTTTTTATCGATAACAATTTTACATTTTCTGAAATTACGAAAAGAGCAGTGAGCATATTGTCTGATAAGTGAACATTCCTTCGTTCTACTGCTGAAAGTGCTAATTCTGTAATATCCAAATGAAACCACACAATTGCATTTTTTCTCAAATAACTTTGACATATAGTCTCTCCACGCAAGTCGCAGACGATTTTGATTCGGCGAGTCATCATTCTTCCCGTTTACTTAGGGAGATAGTATTTTTATCATCCGACCATTCCAAACCCAATGATTCTAAAATAGATAAATAATTAAAATGACAGTGAGCTTATGCATTTACCATGTTCAGCTTTATTCATTTTATGATCTATTTTAAAGAATCTTTTAAAGAATAAATTACGGATCAAATAATATTTAATAATGACGGATTAAATAATGAAGTACATTGGAAATGAAATGAAACTCAGAAATAATATTGAATTTCCTTAAGAAATTTTATTTGTGTTCAATAATGTCGTTGATAACACTCATTCCGCAATAGGTTGAAATACAGGTCAAATATGAAATAATGAAGATATATAAGTTATAGATTCTCCCGTACGAATATTGCATATTTCTGAAATAAATCAAGAGTCTAAATAAGAAGCCAAGGTTTGAGCCCATAACATGTTGTTAAGTTTTCCGCCGGCAAATATTTTAGGTCTCGAGTCCAAAAGCAATACTTGATGACATTAGTGACATGCTTGGGCAAAAATTGCTCTAAACTAGCATTTAGCCTTTATTCAACTACTGATATAAAGCAATTGCATTCATTGAAAATAAACTTGACGTAAGATTACATACTAATTTTGTTTGTACGATATTTATTGAATGTCGGCAGATCTGGCTTTGTCGTATTATTTTGGTCGACCGCATGGATAGAGGGAGAAGAATCACTTTCAGATTTGCTTTCCTTTAGCAGTTCCTTTCTGGGTCCTTAAACTGGAAGAAAATTATAATCACATCAAATAAAAGCCAAGTCTGCAGTGAATGAAAATAAAATAGTCCATTTCGTTTCTACTAGCACAGTTTGCGGTATAGAGAAATAGCTCACGAGTAGCAGATGTTAATTCCCTGTTGTAATAATCTTTCGTAAAAATATTTCCCGTGGATAAGAATGCATTAATAATTGTTTGTTTATTTGCATCGTTCTCTATTACTTACTTACTGTAGATATAATTGTAATCCTGAGCAACATAGTATTATGCTTAAAATTCTATACCCGTATTTGTTCACTAGTAGTCATGCAGACACCTTAAAGAAATATTAGATACAAGTGCAAATTCTTTTAATATAGCGTAATTGCACCGTTTGGTTCAATTACCAATTTTAACATTGGTTGGAGGTTTAAGGTATAATTCTTTAGGCATAAGGTATCAAAATAATCTTAGTCCTTAATCTTAGTACGGAATCTCGATTATCTAATTCTCACTGTACTGAGATAATGCTATGAATCGACTGTGAGTGATTAATGACAGTTTGTTGTTGACGATGAGGGTTTAACGTCGAGGTCGGAAGCCCGAATGGCTTCTCTTCTTCGTGGATGTACTGTACCAGCATGGAAGAAGCGAGTTCAAATCTGCTGGTTATTCTCATCGTGGTTGAGCTCAAATTCGTTCTGCTATTGCTTGATATCTGTGAAGGCTTAGTAATAATAATAATATTAACAACAATTAGAGTGCTACAGTCATCAATGACAACATCGAACAAAATCAAGCCGGAGAGCAAAAAGAAGGCCTAAAAACGGTGCAAATGCAAAAATCCAGATAATCAGTCCAAAGTAAAGGTAATTAAAGAAAAGGAGGTTTAGGCACCGGTCGCTGCTAATGGACACTGGATGGAAAAGAGAGATGGAAAAGATAGGTCTTCAACTGCCTATGGAGCTGCTCATAGGAAAGTAACGGCCAATGTGATTCAAATGAAGATTTCCGAAGATTGGATGGAAGAGAATTCCATATCTGCGGTGCAGCATGCTGGAAAGAACGATTAGATAGCTTAGAGCGTGAAGGTAAGCTAGGTCTCACAAAAGTAATTAATTTAGAAGACAGAGTAACAGCAGGCTGCATCACTTTAATCAAGCGAGACATACAAGTTTGTCCAGGGATGGTGATGGACTTATAGGTTAACGAAGATGATTTTCTTGAGGATAGCGAGATCTTGAATCTGTGAACTATTATTGCGCTGCCACAGCATGACAGCTCGATTCAAAGAAAATCATAGTTTACTGGTTATCACAGGTCCATTGATGTCCACTGGGCGTGTATTCTCATCGACTATGTAGAGATGAAGTTCAACTAGCTCACGGGCCGGGATTTCCTCTTCTGTGCCCTTGCAAAGCTTGCACCTCTTCTCTCTTTCTTAGTGTGTTCTCTCACTGCCTACTGGCTGGTCCACGATATATAACGCCTCTACTCATCTCTATCTTCTGTCTTTCTCTTCTTGTTCACATACGAATGGATCTTTAAATTATTTATAACAAAATTTTTGATATACCATTATTCTTGGGGGATTCTGCTTATGACGAGGTGAGCTTTGGCGCCTGTTTGTGAAGAGTCTGCAAGAGACGTCCCTGACATTGCCTGATGACGAGAAACCAGCCGTTAAATTCTTATTGATTGATTGATTGATTGGGTGGTTGGTGGCCGAGATTGAAGCCATAATGCTTGTAGACTCAGATTGTCAGGTGTCAGTGTCAGGAGGTTCTGAGAACACTTATGGTAAAGTGAATATTCTGCTGCAGTCCTACATCTCAAGAGCTACTTCCAAAGCCTTATTCTTCGTCTCAGGCACACAGTAAGCACAGAAATAACACCAGCAAGTGAAGTGAAAACGGAAATAAGAAAGGTTATGTCTACACCAAACATGTGGCAGAATGGTTTAAAGGAAAAGGCGCATAAGGTTCCGGAGATGAGTCCATCTAAGGTGATTAGACTTCCGGCCACAGCAATATGTGCTAAGGGCAGGGGCGACATTATCATGACGACGAGGTTTGGTGGCGTGGGGAAGTGCAAATATCTCTCATTGGCCTCAGAGAATTCTCATCATCAGCGCCACCTGGTGATTTACTCAACATTTCCTCTCCCGCTGATCTCACGTAGTCATAGCTACTCACTCTCTCTTCCTATTCCCTAAGAAGAACAATCCTGTTCACCACTTCTAGTGCTCCGTAATCCTGAAATATTATATCTGTTTCTATATCTGTTGGTGGAGCATTTGTGATTGTTTCCATGTCATAACTGATTTCTCTTTCAGAGTCCCATTCAGACATCTTGTACTATTGCAGAATGTGTTCGTAAAATTTATCTGTTCCAAAACGACACGGATAAAATATATTTTTGTCCAGTTATAAGATTGTGAAATAGTAGGCTAAACGTATCGAAAATATTATGACATCCAAATTCAGGATTTTATAACGTATCAGAAAATAACCACAAATTCATTATTTTATAACGTATTAGAGATAATCAATCAAATAATTTAACAGATTTTAATCTCTAAAGAAATAGACGTTCCTGACATTGTCATATGACGAGGAACCCGACATTAAAATATTATTGATTGAATCACATGAAATTCTGTAAAAATATTTAATTGACAAGCTAAGTCAGTAATCTGCGCCAAAACATTCTCTAACTGGTTTCACCGTTACATTACCTTTTACTTGTACAAATTTGTGTTAGAAATTATACCCTGTGCACATTAAAAACATTGAAAGAATTTTGAATGTAATAAATGTGAACATGTGCCAGTGGCAACATATTTTAATAACATTGGAATGAGTATGGGACAAATTATAGTAATAAATCTAATTTAACTGAAACAAATTTAAGCAAGCAGTTAACTTATAATAGTAAAATATCTAGTAAACTATCACTAGAACTCTTCGCCGTATTAAAAACAGGTCCTACCTTACGGTATCAGATGGATGTGAGGGGAAGATGATAATCATTTAATGATAGTCCGTAGAGATGATTCCGTTCAGGAATTATCCGTGTCCTGCCAGCTACCAAAGCGTCTGCAAAGATATGACGGCTACATTGTTTGCGTCTTAACAATCTTTATTTCACCAAATTCAAGGCAGTAAGAAACCTATACAATAGAAATCAAACACAACATAATCAACATAAAGAAAATAAAGAATTTTCTTTATATTAGTTTAGTTTTAACCTTCCTGCCTGAACTTTACGGAAGGCTAGCTTCTGAAGTTCAGTTTACACATCACTTCCAGCCTCCTTGAATTCTTGTAATTCCAACAGCATGCCCCGACTAATTCGGATTCTTCGTGACCTCGCTTCGTCTACTCCCGGTTTGAAGTAGCTGCCTTACAGGTATGAGCAGTACTTAGAAATATTGTATAAATTCAAATAATAGTTAGAATTATTTTTAAAGATTTAATCATAGCAGCAAATATTAGTAATAAATATTAAAAGCAGAAAATATTATTAATCTATAATAATAGAAACCTAATAAACATAAATTAAGAGCATTTGTGCGTTAGCATTCAGATATGATTCTATAAGTTTACTGTAATAGAACAGAAAGAAGAAAATATCTTTTCAAAATAGAATAAAATCAGAAATGAAAAAATGTGCAAGAACTGAAATAGAATAGAAATACTAACATATCAGCAGAAACTGAAATAAACTGAAATAGAAAGGCAATGCGAGACTGCAATGAAACTGCTCGAATTCACAGAATTAAAAAAGCTCAAGCTTCATATTTTGTGGCATACGAAGTTCAAAATACGAAGTTCAAAATTTATTGCTATTTTAACTGCAAATATAAGAGTATAGTTTATGGATTTTAATGAATTAATTACGTAGGATATGTGGAACAATAGGCTACTGCTATTTGTTGCGGATGATCAGTAGTATTGCCCAAGGCATGCTGGTAATCAAGATTAAAGCAGATCTCATCGGAACAAATCCACTCAGTACATGTAAGCTCTGTCTGTAAGCCGAATCAGATTCCGGATTAGCTCATGCAGCATTAGCGACGTCTATCCACGCCGGAAAAAATCACTCAAAACGTCCTTGCTGTCATTGGAATCAGATTCCGGATTAAGATAGAAGTCTATGGCTGCTTGATAGTTAACTAATTCTGTCTTTGGGATCAGATTCCGGATTAGTATTCATTTAGAAGTCCGTCCTTTCTTGATCGCTAGCACAGTTTATGGAATCACCCGGAAGAAATCCATTCAGCACGTCCTTGCTGCCATTGGAATCAGATTCCGAATTAGTATAGAAGTCCATCGCTGCTTGATCACGTCCATAACCGTGATTGTTGGGAATTGAACAGAGACAACGACTCAGTCGTTCTCGGCAAAGACCCAGGTTAGGGAACTTCCAAGAAATCCACTTAACAGGTCCTTGCTGTCATTGGAATCAGATTTCGGATTAGTATAATAATAACAACAACAATTAGAGTGCTACAGTCATCAATGACAACATCGAACAAAATCAAGCCGGCGAGCAAAAAGATTGTCCAAAAACGGTGCAAATTTAAAAATCGAGATAATCAGTCCGAAGTAAAGGGAAGTAAAGAAAATGAGGTTAGGCGCAAGAAGTCCATCGCTGCTTGATCGTTAGCGCAGTTTAGAGAACTTCCCAGAAATCCACTTAACAGGTCCTTGCTGCCTTGGAATCAAATTCTGAACCGTCCTGTTTGCGGCTGAACCCTCACTTGTGCTTATAAACTAGACGTTAAGTTTGGTTTAATATTATCCAATGAAGTTTATAAACTCTGTGTAAGTCTAAGACATTTTGCAAAAAAAATGTCTTTTTTAAATGTTAGTACGAATAAAAAGATTGCGAATTTGTTTCGTAATGTCATCATTATCATCAAAATTATTATTAATAATATGACCAAAGTGCCAAACAGAAATTGTTTTGAGCTGCCCCATAAAGATCACATCTTTCTAATAAAAATCGTATATTAAATACTTTTATACAATTATTCTTAAGTAAAACCCATCTCGCTTATCGAGGATTGTCACTAAACCTTCTTTTTTCCATTACTACAGCTTCGCTCTAAAGGGACATGTATGCATCAGCGATTTCTTCTGCGTTGGCAAAGAGAATTTATTTGTATAGGAATCAATTGAGACCAGCCGTACAGCAGCTATATAAGAAATAGTCTTCGAAGTCATCTTTATCCTCATCTTCGTCATTCTGTTTAATATAGTTAGCCTCAGTTGCGTCGTTCCACGCTTTCACAGTAAAAAGGATGCTCAACGCGTGATAGCTTGCCAATATCTGACGCACATTAGCTGTCTCAACAACAGCTGTCTCAACAACAGCTTTCTCAACAACAGCTGCCTCGGCATCAGCTACATCAGCAGTAGCAGCAGTCTCAGTAGCAGCTGTCTCAGCAGCAGCTGTCTAAGTAGCAGCTGTCTCAGCAGCAACACGCGAAGCAGCAACTGCCTTGCATTTGAGCCCGTCAGCCTGCAGGGCAGGAGTGCTTCCTCCTGGGATATGGAAAGAGTTGGTTTGGCTTTGGGCTTCTTAAGCGCCGGTGTATTGCCTAAGGTCCTGGAGGCTTTCCTTCCTCTTCATCTTTTTGTAGTCTCCAACACTGCTCAACCAATCTGAGAAATAGAAAAATACGCAAAATTATTAAAAACAGTTTTAATATCGTTGGCCCGGTTAAATGACCAAATGGATACGCAAAATTATTAAAAACAGTTTTAATATCGTCGGTCCGGTTAAATGACCAAATGGATAGCATGATAACCTGCTGAGAAGGATGTCACTGGTTGTGATCTCAACCAGATAGTTCTCAAGACGACACAGTATATGACTCGAATACATACTGTATGTATTTAACTTCAACAACAATCGTCTTTCTTAAAAGCATGTTGGTGACTGGCCGAGCATCAAGATTTAAAACATGCGACTACTAATATGCAGTCAGGCACCCTTACATCCTGTTACCATTTAAGTCCAACATAAGATACCGACTAACGCTTTATTCCTCAACCCTTCCAACTCTTCATGACACAAGCTAAATTGGGGTAAGCTCAGCTTCTCCAGTTTACTGCACGCAATAATAACGGAATCGAAAATAACTAAAGAGGCTGATGGTTATCTGTAGATTTAACTATACTAACGTAACGGTTCTAATTCTGTGAAGGCGTTCCTAATGGAAATTAGGGTTCGAACCTTTTCGAGGAAGATGAGGGTTAGTCCTATACAAACAAGACGAGACCATTACTTAACAACATATAATTCATAGTATTCACACCATACAAACCACCCACTATTAAATAGTTACCGTTCCATACTTAAAATGTTCAGGCTTGTTACACTAATACAACACACAAATAAGTTATTTATCAAGATATAACTCTGATAGGGTTAAAGACAAGAAATACAGAACAGAACAAGAGCCATATCCTGCGCATAATAATAAATAAGGAGTCACTGAAACATAATAATAAACTGACCAACTTACCACCGCACCACTCCAAGTAGGACCGACTGAGACAAGTCAAGTGTCTACTAGTGAGAACCAAAGACAGACGAGGGACACGATATGAGGACAGACGTAAAAATTAGCTGATCCTACTGTGAACCACGAGTCAAGTAAACAAGGTTTTATATGCCGTGGTTGTAAGCAAACTAATGCAAGGAAAGCTATAAATAGAACAGAGAGTGGAATAATTACGTTCGTACAAGAACAACAAACTAATTAAGGAATAAATGGTAAGGAAATAGCAAAGGCAAGAAATAACAACCAGCATAGCCTTAGACACGGACGTAAGTCCTGGATATGCTATACTATGAAATGAAATGTCATCCTCTGATGACTATCTTTAGGTGTGACAAATTTTCATCATCGATTACAGAAAACCAGCTGTGAAAGCTTCCACATCAGTCTGTAAGATATTTGATGCCAAGGCACTGGGTCAGCAATCAGAATTTACCAGAACTGTTACCATCTCTCGTTATTTCAATACTTCTTCAAACTTAGGTAGCAGGAACAAGAAAAGAAAGCCAAAGGCTTATTTAAATCCCCAATCATACATGATTACAACATCCAGCTTATTTTTAAAACTGTTCACCGATACCGCATTCACAACCTCCTCACTCAAAGAGTTCCACCTATCAATCACCCTTTGAGAAAAAGAAAACTTTCCTGAGTCTGTCCTTACACTGGGCTTAAACAACATATAGCAATGACCTCTTAAACCATTATTGGAGAATTAAAAAAAATATGTTGCTCTTAATTCGGTAAGCCATTTATAAGTTTTATATTTGCTATAACTCCTCAATTAGAAGTTTGGTTGGATTAGTGCACCCTGCACGTAATACGTATAGCTTGTGATTGACAAACTGTAAAGTACTGACTAAGAAACAGTTCCCAGCAAATTTAATTTTTCACAGATAAAATCTCACAAATTTCACAGAAAGAATCGTGTTTAGAGTAAAGCACCTGTGAATTTCAACAGTTACGCTGATATTAGCGTTCATAGGTAATGTAGTTTTAATATTATTAAACAAATGAAATATAAAACCAATTATTTCACAGAAAAATAACGTTTTAGGTTTCAGAAGCCCTTAGAAGTAGACATAAACAGCGTGGTTTAATTATAAATATTGACGTTTTATATAGATCTTCTTCTTCTTCTTTAAGTGCCGTGCCTGTTCCAAGCCCGGGCGGTCATGGTCATATTCCTCCATATGTCTCTGTTCATTGTTGCTCTGATCATCTCTGTTTCAGTTAGCTGCATCCATTTGCTAAGACTCTTAATAAACGTCATTCGTTGTCGACCCTTGCATCTTTTTCCATCTATTATTCCTGTCCATACGGTATTTTCAACTATTTTGTTCCGCATAATGTGTCCGAAAAATTTCATCTGTTGTCGTCGTATTCGGTTCAAAAGGTCACGACAAGTTGACATTCTTTGTAGAACATCTTCATTTTTAATGTGGTCTTTATAAGATATACGCAGCATTCTTCTATAGAACCACATCTCTGTTGCCTCAAGTTTCGATTCCATTACAGAAGAGATTGTCCAAACTTCACTTCCATATAACAATATTGGTTGAATGTAGCATTGAAGAAGTCTTTTTTTGGTATCAATTGATAATTCATGGCTTCTAAAAATCTTTGACATTCTGTTATATGCCTCCTTAGCCATGGCTATTCTTCTGTTTATTTCCTTGTCACATTTCCCATTTTGATGAATAAGTGACCCTAAATATATGACTGATTCAACTTGTTTGACATTTTGACCTCTTACATTGATTAAGCATGGCTGTGGCATTTTTAGTTTTGCTGACTGTCATGCATTCTGTTTTCTTCATATTTATAGATAATCCACTAGCCTCACTATGATATGTTACAATATCCAACATTTCTTGAAGTTTGTCTCTCGAGTCGGCAATAAGAACTATGTCATCAGCATAACGAATATTATTAAGATTGTATCCTCCAATTACTAATCCTTTTATTTCACTGATATTCCTCATTATATTTTCACTATATAAGTTAAAAAGATCTGGTGACATTACACAGCCTTGCCTTACTCCTCTCTTAATTTTGCAAAAGCTACTGTACTCGTTCTCATATCTCATTGCAGCTTCTTGATTCCAGTATAAATTCCTAACACTTCTTATGTCTTTGCCATCTATATCCAATTCATGAAGAAGATCAATCAATTTGCTGTGTCTAACTTTGTCAAAAGCTTTGGTATAATCAATGAAACAAAGGAATAGATCCTTATTTAATTCTATGGCTCTTTCACACAGAATTCTTAGAACGAAAATAGCATTCCTTGTACCGGAATCATCCATAAAACCATATTGCACGGGATTTATTTCAGGTCTAATTTTATTTCTCATTCTCATTAGCAGAATTCTTAAATAGATTTTAATGACTACACTCATTAGACTTATAGTTCTGTGCAGTTCACATTCTACCGCACCAGGTTTCTTCGGTAATGCAATAAATATCGATCTCAATAGATCTTTTGGAAATTCGCCATTGTCATAAATGTCGTTTGCTATTGACGTGATATCTTTTACGCTAAATTCTTCCGTGGCTTGAATCATTTCTGCTGTTATGTTATCTGGTCCGCTTGCTTTGTTTCTTTTTAATTTCCTAATGGCATATCTAACTTCGTCTTCTAAGATTTTAGGACCTGCTATTTCTTTAGTTATTTCTGGAAGCTCCATTCGATTATCTTTAAAAAGGTCATCGATATACTCTGACCATCTATCAAGTATATCTTTCTTTGTCATGAGAATATCTCCATTCTTAGCCTTGATGCATTTACTATGTGAGCAATTAGATTTCCGATTAGTTATTTCATTTATCTCTTTGTACATTTTCCTTGTGTCTGTAAATTTCATCTTTTCAATCTCATCACATCTTTTGTTTAACCACTCTTCCTTTTCATGTTTGCAAAGTTTCTTTATTGCATTGTTCGAAACTCTATACTCCATACTTTCTCTATCTTTAATCTTTTGTCGTTCTTTCATTAATTGTAAAATGTTCTGATTTATCCATTTAGTTTTCCTTTGCATATTCTTTTCTGGGATGATTTCATTTGCTGTTACTACTAATGCATTTTTGAAATTATCCCATTTGTTGTTGATGTTATTCAGACCATCATTTTCTGCCAATACTTGGAATCTATTTTGAACTTCTACTTTATATCTATATTGAATAGTTTGATCTTTTATTAGAGTGGAGAAATCTTGTACTAATGTTCTCTCTTTTCTTTCAATCTTTTTTAATTTTATAAGTATATTGCAAATTACTGGAATATGGTCTGAGTCACAGTCTGCACCTGGATAAGTTTTGCAATTTCTGATTGAATTACGAAATCTTTCGTTGATAGTTATGTAATCGATTTGATTTCTTATTTTATCTCCAGGACTCTTCCAAGTATATCTTCTCCTTTTGTGCTGTTTGTACCATGTGTTAGCTATTATTTGATTGTGGCTTTGGCACCAATTAATGAATCTTTCTCCTCGTTCATTCCTCTTGCCGAGGCCATATTTTCCAACTATATTTCCATATTGCTCTTCTCCAACTTTGGCATTCATATCTCCCATTATAATTAAGATTTCTTGGCTTTTGCATTGTGATTTTGCTGTTTCTAAATCGTCATAAAATCGCTCGATTTCTTCTTCCTCACATTGGGCTGTGGGAGCATATACCTGAACAATATTCATTACGAAATGGCGTGTTCTGATTTTCAACAACATCATTCGATCCGAAATAGCCCAATGGCCATCAACACATTTTGATGTGATGCTATCTGTTATTATAGCCACTCCATTAATATGTTGAACACCACCTGAATAATACATCGTAAAACCATCCTGATTAACCCTGCCTGATCCAATCCATCTTGTTTCACACATACCCATGATGTTCACTTTGAGTCTCTTCATTTCTTGAATTATGTTACTGAATTTTCCTGCCTGGTACAGCGTTCGTACATTCCATGTACCTAAGCGTGTGTATCTTTCTATATAGATCTACAACTATTTAACTTTTACCTTTATTTTTATTACTATTTGTGTATCGGATAGAGCTAGCTCTAAACTACATGTAGAATAATTATTATTGCAATTAAAGTTTTTAGAAATTAGCTATTATTAATTTAACCAATTATTATATAGTTATTAATAATTTAACCAATTATCTATAGCTATTTAATAGCTTTTCGACAATTAGATCTATTCTATTAGATATTTGCTTTCATATGTACAGGATGTTAGACTACATTTTAAAGATACTAAACTAATGGAAAACCATGGCAGGAGAATCAGCGCTATTACAGGCGACCAACGCCAAAAAGATTTTCTATGGCAGCTCCTGTACATTGCACTCCAATGCTTTAATACTGTCTGCGTTCGTGGCCCATTGACGAAAGAGGCCTCCCAGAGTGTAAGCTTAGAGGAATTACTTTCTTTAAACATTTCTTTTAAATCTTTCTTTTAATTAAATAAAGTCCTTCTTTTATCTTATTTTTAGTCCAGGGCCCTATACAGCCCAGGGCTTTTAAAATTAATCTAATAATTAATAAACTAATGTTATGTTACAAATACATAAAATTTTAAGTATCCGAAGCTTTTAGGGGTGTTTTTAGACATGTACTGTTTGAATAATGATCATTATATAAATTGTGTTTAATATATAAAATTTATTGTTCTATTTCTTACAGATATAATAAAAACCTGGAACCATTCGGCTGAAAAGAAATGGTTGGATTTTAAATGGCGAGTAAAGAAAGTAACCACGAGGCTGAACTTACCGGACACAATTAGGATACCCCGGACAACGCAAGGACCGAGGACAGCCCGGAGGCACCATCGATTAAATAAACTATTGGCTAGAACTCTCTCTCTCTCTCTCTCTCTCAGAAGATTCAGACGCTACTTAGCATACGACCCTCTATACCCCGACTCCGAAATCAGCTAGGTGGACCTCTGCGAAGGGTCCTATTTCAAAGTAAATGGAGACCGAGACTCCTTCCAGCCCAATGGGACGCTCATCCGCTGAGCCGCTGCGACAGGCTTTCGGCTTGAGAAATGGTCCTTCCGAGGAATTCCAGTCCAATAAACGAAGAATTGAAACGTTGACTTCTGGAATGACTGCGCTCTCCGTGGACACCCCAAGAGGATTCCGTCAGGATGACCCATCTGCTCGGAAGAGAAATCTGATACTGGGCATCCAACCGAAGCCTCCTCTGATTGGCTGTGATTATTAGATAGCTTGATAATGAAGTCATGAGCCCAATGTTCGATTTCGTAACATCGTGCAGTTGATTCTGGATTTTAGTTTAACCTCTGAAAACACTGAGAGAGAGAGAGAGAGAGAGAGAGAGAGAGAGAGAGAGAGAGAGAGAGAGAGCGAGTGAGAGAAAGCGCGATAGAGTGTAAAAGCTTTTTACTTAATTTACTTCAGAAAAAGGCTTTTAATTTATACTTTTGAAACGGTAACTAATTTATGTCAAATTTAGAAACGTTATTGTCAGTGCTAATTTTTAAGTTTTAATAAAATATGTATAATTCTATTTGGCTCAGTATTGTATTTGCTATGCTAAACTGTAATGTTAAATTAATTGGCCTACTAAATTTTGAAGTCTTGAAATTATTCAATGATCGAAATTCTCATCAATAGGTTTTTGAAATTTCATTTGCATACACAATATTGTGATTTGTAATTGCATTGCAAATCCCTTCATTCCCTTCATATCCCTTGAAAATCTGATAAAATAATACTTTAAAGAGAGAAGTCAAAGAGAGTAATAGGCAGGGACGAAGCCACGGGGTTGTTTGGGGTTTTTCAAAAAACCACACTTCTGAAAAAGTGGCCTACGCAATTCGTGCAAATTCGGAGACATTATCTTTAGGGAAGAAGAGTGGTGTGCCTTTTTTATTTCGAATCCTGGGCTCGCCCGTCACTGACATCGCTTTCGAGTGAGGAAACTGACGTTAATATTAGCTTTACCAGCTTTTTCACTCAGTGCAGGTGTTATGTAGCTTCGTTGGTGCGCATTCGATCTAAGTCATAAGCCAGAGTAGACTAGTGTATGCAAGAATGATAAAAAACAGTTTTTTACGAAAAAGGTTCTTTACGAAACCTATATGTTCATTGAAGAACCTTTACCGGTTCGGATATAGGTACAGATAGCACTAGCATTATTTATCAAAATTTCTTAAACAACTCCACTTGCTATGGTCTGGATTCGCCGCTGATAATAGGCCTATACAGTATGTATCAGCTTTTATTACACTTCCGAATTTGTCTCCTAATTAGCTCTAATATTATGGTTCCGGTAAATATGGCAATTTTTACTGTCTGCTGACAACTCGTCCAGTTGTTTAACACAGAACTTGTCACCATTCAAAGAGGTTTTATAACTTCGCAACCATCTCTCTCGTGATCTTCTTTCGTGATTCCTACCCTGATGCTATCATATAGGCCTATTGATATGAAAATAGAAGAACAATTGTTCACATTTTATGACACTCATATAGAAATATTTTGAAAATAGAAATACACGTTGTAGGGATTATAATTATAGGGATTGTTCAGTAACAATGTTGTTAAGTTGTACTAAAGCAATAGCCACTACGTTGTACTCGATTTTGCACTGTAGCATGGTAATGAAGATTTTCAAGTAGCAATGTGGTGGATATTTTACTATAGACCTTTTATAATATGTAGCAGTAACTCTGTTCACATAATAAACAAAGCCTAATGGGGGAGCGGGAAGGGGAGTATGCTTATATTTCCGGCTGGCAATATTCTATTATATTCCCATATATTATTACGTTTTTCGTCATTTGCTAACAGTATGGTGTTTTAAAAATTACAAAGAAAATTATATTTCCATTATTTATCCAATGATGATAAACATATGTCTTAATTTACATTTAACATGTCTATATTGATTGTCTAGAGAGGATATATTACATTTTTACGATAAATTACGTTGCAGTTGCCTGCCAAAAAACAATTAAGTTTATGATTGTACGGTGGCGCCTCCTGGCGAAAGAAAAAATATAAAGTGCGATTTTTCAAAGTAAACATCTTTTATGTAATGTCTATAGCAATGTAATGGAGATTGGATCAATTCAGTAGGCTGTATTTCTAACTCATATTTCAAATAGACTCAGGTAAACCGTTTTCGTTTTGCTCTGACATGAAGCCAAATAGGCCTACAGGGAAATTTCTGACCTTTTCGCAGGATGAAGAAATTAACAAATTAATCAATTATAATAGCGTTACTATTTATGATAGCGTAGGCCCCTATATGGTCTTTATTTCACCACACTGCAGTGGAAGTGACAAAATAGCTAGATCATTACCTGCAGCATTAGAAAATTGAAATAAAGTTTAAAAACAAAATCCTTCTAGTTAAAGTTTAAAAGTTAAAACACAGGGGCCCTACTGGCTTACACCGCATTACAGTGATATGATCCTTTTCGATGATATCTATCACCTTTAATATCACGTACGTATTTAACCATTATAAATTATCTATGCTACCTGTCCTGACTGTCCGAGATTTTACTACCGAGATCTTATCAGCGTTAGCGCGAATTGACTCCAGGACCTCTGGGACAGCATCTAAAATGTCAAGACGTCTAATTGTTAACAATCTTAGACCTCTGTCTCAGAGAGGATATAGGTCTACTACATTTTTAGGACATATTACATTGCAGTTGTCGTCCGCAAAACAATCAAGTTTATGTTTGCACGGTGGCGCCTCCAAAAAATGAAAACATATATAGGGTGATTTTTTCAAAGTAAACACATTTTATAGAAGGTCTGTAGCACGACTATTATAATAATTATACGACAGAGCATTTTTTAAACTAATTTAGCCTATAGTCTACTGATTCACGGAGTTCAGAGATTTATAACAATCAAGCAATAAGAATTTAACGTCCAGTTCCTCCCCCTAAGGCAATATCAGGGATGTCTCTTGCAGACTCTGCGTTCGGAATATAATTATGGAACTAAATATCATTGAGACGCAATTAATACGTAGTAAAACTTGAAAATCATACGCTTTCTTATTATTCTTGTTGTTACTATTGTTGTTATAGTTCCGTCAAATCTGTCTACAAAAGCAGAAGCCGAACAGCGCCGTTTGTGTTTTTTGTTTGCATCACGTGACACTAAGAGACCACGCCCATTTAGGCGCAAACAATGGAACAGAGAGATCTGTGTTTATCTTTGTGAGTTAATCTTCTCTTTAACTCCGGATTACTGATTAATCAATGCGAACTCATTTAACGTTAGATAACGCTTGCGATCATTTACTTTCTACTTTCTCGCCTAACTAATGTGTCACCTAGCGGCCAATGAACACACTCGCTGTTAATCGTTTCTTAATCGGTTTCTTGCCTAACTTTCTTAAACACGCTTTGTGAAATGATCATCCATAATGATATTTGTCATTTTCAGTGTCACATATATAATCTTTGGGCAGTATTATGGTCAATTGTTCATGTTGTCGGCGCCGTGAATGTCGCCCTGGAGCTTCTCAACGATCTCTGAAGCTGTAATTTAGGAACTTCATAATGCTACTTAATGCGCTGTGCTTTGAGCTATTTAAACATTCTTTCAAGTTCATGAGGTCTATTAATCGGTATTTTCTGAACTATAAGTTTAAGTTAATAAATTATTTAATCGTCTCAGCACCAGAATATATCTAAATCTATTATGCAGTAACAGTCATTCTTGGCTGTTCTAAGATTACTGGAAGCCTAAAATTTATTTCAATAACCAATAATACTTGCCTTATTACACAATCTATCTTCTTCAATTCATCTACGCCTCATGAATAACATTCTAACGCAGTAAATTCAATAAATCAATAAGTTGTATCAATATAAGAATATATATATATTGTTAACATACTGTAGTTTGAAGAGTAATATGTGTGAAAAAACTAGGAAGGACAGAATGGAAAATGAGTATGTGAGGATGAATTTGAATGTTGAGGGATCGGGGATAGCTTGGCTCAGTTGAGATTGAGATGGTGTGTGAGAAAGGTAGACAAGGATGAAGTAAAGAGAGTTTGGAAGGAAGAGCTGGATGTTAAGATAGAGAGAGGTGACTACAATTGGCGTGGGATGCAGTAATTAAGAAGGACATGAAAAATAGGGACTTATGATATGATGTGGGACAGAGAGGACTGGAGAAAGTCTATTGTTTCGTATCTTGACCCTGGTTAAACTGGGATTTAAGGGAAGATGATGATGATGTAGTTTGAAAATTACCTTTATTGGATAGTCATAAAATAACCAGAGTTGATGCTAATAGTTTAATTTATGGCCAGCCATTCCCCATTAGAATAATTGAGAAATCTGGTTTGATATGGAGGGTTCCTTGAGCACTTCAATGAGAAAACTACCCAATGGGCTTATCAAAAAAATAGAATTCTTAATGAATAGTTTCAAATAAGACAGCTCTAATTTGTTCTTGATCATATACAGTATTCCATAGCTGATTTCATCTCAAGTTGTGCTTATATATACAGCTGCAGAAAATTCATATCACTGAATGTTCTAGTTTAGCTCTGCATGTAACTTAGAAAATTGTAAAGATTCAATCTGAGATGAATCTATATCCACTGGATTCTATTTCTGGCTAAGCTAAACAGAGAGTAAAATCTTGAGCATTTTAGTAAAAGTTTCTCTCTTTTTACTATGTGGAACTACACACTATCTAGTATAGATTCAGTTTTATTGTTTTGGGTGGTTAGGTACTTTTCTTCAATTGTATGATTTCATTTCTGCTAATAGGTATTTCTCGAAGAATTTTTCTTCTGATTTATTGGCACAACATTTAGCCCTGAATTTGAGTTAATCCAGAAATCTGATGTTTAGTTTTATCATGATATACATTTGTGTTATTGCAGAACGACCAATGTCTGTACCATTAGAATCTTTATATGAAATGGAACTGGCATACAGTGACAACATGAAGCCGTCACAAGTTTCCAATCATCTTCTTACCCTTCAAACAGACAACAAGCTGCAAGACTGTAATGGGTTGGGAGAAAAGCTCTTTCTTAACTTCAGCAAGAGTTCTGCTGTCGTCCCCAACATCAAGCAGCAAGAATCCGGCTTATTTCGAGAGAAACTGTTTTTGGACTTTGGACAGTTGGCGGGGAAGACGTCGATGAAGGTTGAGAACTCTGTGCTGAGCATGAGCACCCCGGAGCTGGAGAGGCTGATCGCTCAGGGGGCGGGATCACTGGTGACCACTCCCACCCCTACCACGCAGATACTCTTCCCTAAAACTGTCACCGAGGTTTGTGCACTTCGCTGCCCTGCTCGGAATATGGGCCATAACTGAATGAGTTTGTACTACGATATGATGAGCATAAGCATTTTGGAATTTAATGGATTTAACACATTTATTATTTAGTATATTATTATTTATATTAGTATATTTTTTACTAGTAGATCTCAGTGCTAAGTTAACAGCTTTATTGCTTCAAATGTACTAAATAATAAATAACATATATATATATATATATATATATATATATATATATATAACACTTTATTTCTTCAATTATATATAATAAATATATAATATATATATATATATATATATATATATATATATATATATATATATATATGTTATTTATTATTTAGTACATTTGAAGCAATAAAGCTGTTAACTTAGCACTGAGATACAGTCTATTTATTTAGGGCAGTGATAGCTAACTGTGAAACATAGCAAATAGTGATGCTAACTCAATTTTGAATTTTTTTATCAGTTTTCGTCTATGCACACAGTGTGGAATCTATGAATCCATCTGTGTTATTAATTATGTTTTTAATTTACGTCCATATCAGTCTGTTAGTTACTTAATATATTGGGTTGCTATAGAATAGACCACCTGTAAAATGCAAGGGTCGTTACAGGGAACTAACCGGGAACAGATAAAGGCAATTTGCTACCATCTTGGAAGTCATATTTTCCCTAGCCATTTGGTTTGTAAAGGCTCAGCACTTATAAAAAGGATCAATTTGTAGCTCTTACTGATTAACATTAACTGGAATGTGAAAGAAAACTCTGCGAGCTGGTTGTTTGAATATGCTTCTTAATCAATTTAATTTATGGTATTTGTGATGGTTTGTATGTTAGAGTTTTATTTTTTACACTTTAAATGCTAATTCTAAACATTTGTGCTATAAGCATCATTATCACTTTCCCTAGAATCATAGTTTTACTTAGGTCAGTATACGAATAGATCTTCTCCTTTGTTTAAACTTTTCTAATTGTTTTAGAAACACAACAAATGCCCTTTCTGACGTTGGTATGGATCTTAGTGCTTGGTCGCCTTTTACCACACATGCAGTTCACTTTTGATCTAATTGTCAGCAACCCGGACACAACTCTGGTATATATATATAGTCTTATATTATTATGGACTGGTTTTCATTTAGGACCTTACTTCTCCTCAGCACATTTCTTTTGCAGATTGTTCTGGGTGAGTTGATCTGTAGTGATGTACTATAATTTTGCTTCTATTCTATGGTGATGTATTCTGTTGTCAGGAACAAGAAGCCTATGCGAGGGGTTTTATTGATGCTCTTGAGCGGCTGCACCAGACTCAAGGTCGAGGTCAAATGCTGAGTGACACTGGTGAGGCTATAAATTATGAGAAGATGCAAACTCTTCCCGTAATACCTTCAGGTACATCTCACCCTCAGCAACACATGCTAGTCGCTCCTGCTAATATCTTACCGTCTGCTCAACAACCTCTACCCGTTATTTCTCTCGCTGATCTGCAAACTTCTCGACACGGCCTGCAGTCCAATCTGTCGCTTGTTCCTCTCGCAAATCTACAAGATCTTCAAAACGCTCAAGAACTCTTGCAACAGAATCAGCGATTTGCTGTGATTTCGTCCAATGCTAAAGCTGAGTTGAGTCGTACATTGGTACCTGTATCCAGCATTCTGTCGTCAGGATTATCGTACACAGAAATGATTAGTAGACAACAGAGTGTTGTTGCTGCAGAAAAGTTAAACGTTGCACTGATGCGACCTCTAAACACGAATGATCTCACATCGCTGCCTTCTTTGGCGTCTTTAGTTAATCCTGGTACGATAAGCTCTGGATATAGGGTTTGCAATGTTAATATCGGAACAATTTCAGAAAACTCAACGATGTTTGGGTCTGCTGGCGATAGTCTGGCAAGAGTTGCGAGCAGTGAGCTGCCAGAGATTGAGGAGAGGCTAGAAATAAAGCGAGCGAGAAACAGGCTAGCCGCTCAGAAGTGCCGAGGCAGAAAATTACAGAGGATATCTGTCCTGAGCGACAGAGTGAACGAGTTAAAACAACAGAACAGTGGGTTCAATGAAACGCTGCATTCACTTAAATCTCATGTAGACTCTCTGCGCAGAGAATTGTTAAAGCACGTCGACAAGGGCTGCACGGTTACTCTCGGCATCGATGGAACGAGAAATTGGTTTCCTACTAATGTCGTTGAAGTGAAGAATCGGCCATTTTCTTCAGCTTCCTCCAATGCAAATGGGAGCTTTAGTCAACCTTCACAGCTGCAAAGTTTAGCTGCTGTTGGACAATGTATATCAGGCGATGTAAAATTGAGCGGAAATGATCTACCAAAGAATTCTGCAATGAAAGTAAGTGATCTACCGATGAATTCTACAATGAATTTCTCTAAGTTATCATACGCTAATGTTCCAACTTCACAGATGACAGCTCTGACTTCAGCATCAAATTTTACGACATTGCTATCAGCTCCTGCTAGAGCAGAACACTCTGCTTCTGGCAATGCTTTGCAATTGAATCCAAATACGTCATCGGCAGAAAATTGTCAAACAATGACGTACACGCCTCTGATTAGGATGGATAAAGAAGCAACTCTGTGCTCTCTTAGGTCAGATGGTAACGCTGGAGAAACTAATGTGTACTATGTTGTTGATCATACTCAGCTTCCAAATCTTCAAACGACTGCCATTGAAATTAAGCCTGATATAGAAACAATTGCTCAATCGTCCTCAAGTTTGCCTCCTATAAAATCTTTACAGGCTAATCAAATGTTGAATGGTAACTTTCTTATTCCTTCAGATTTAGGGAAAGATTCACTAGTAATGTTACAGTCAGCGTCACCTTATACCTACCTTGAAAGAGACCATTCTCTGCCTACCAATGATGTTTGTAAAGATTCTGGTATCGCTCGACATGTTCCGCAGCAGTCAAATGATTCAATCACCTGCTCCTTAAACAGTCATTTAGTAAAATTTAGTAGTGGGAATTCCCGAGGAATTACCAAAGATTCTTCAAATTCCACCCTTCAGAAGATGATATCTGAGGTTCTAGCAACAGGATCGATACAGCCTTTAAAATTCATTGTCAGTCAACCGACGGAGCAAATGATTAGTGCATCCACAGCCAATGCATCGCTGTATTCAACATCAAGTGTCTTTTCCAATGATAATTCCTGTGCTAATCAGAATAATTTTACTGTTTCGAAGCCATTAACGAATCAACAGTGTGTCAGTTGGTCGAATCGAGCCAGCAGTGGCTTAGAAGCGATGTTGTCTAATGCTCAGAAGAGCTCGAGCGGTAATTGTGTTGCCACATTTCAGGATACCCAAGGCCTAACGTCTAGAACTTCTGATGTGTCAGATCCATCGGGTGTTGTTGATGGAATGACTTTAACTGGTGGTAACTTAGTATCTAACGTTAACCCGGTGCTTATATCACTAGACAGTCTTACCCCAGATACAATCAGTTGCCTGAATCTCACTCCACAAGATATCATCAACATTGTGAGCAAGATGAAGGCTGATCCCACTAATTTGCAAAACTGTTACACCTCGTGAACATTTTAACTGGACGTGAACTGCAGAATTGAGCTCAGCAGCTGTTCGAGTAACCAACGACCCTGGACCATCATCACACCAATTCTCTCAGAAACTATGGTCATTAAGGTCATGTGGTCACTGGGATTATGTGGTCATTAAGGTCATGTGATTGCTAGGGTCATGAATGTGATTGCTAGGGTCATGCTGTGGCTGGGGTCGTGTTATTGTTAGGTTCATGTGGTTGCTAGGGTCTTGCGGTTGTTAGGATCTTATGACATATGACTGGGGTCATGTAGTGACTATGGTCATGTCGTAACTAAGGTCATGTGGTCGTTAAGGTCACTTTGTGACTGGGGTCATATTCTGATGTGGCTAGGGTTGTGTTGGGCCCGGGTCATGTTGTTAGTACGGTCACATTGTCGTTGGGTCATATGACTAGGTTGTGTTACTAAATACATCACGTTGTGTTTAGGATCTTGTTCAGAGTGTTAATGGTCAGTTTTGTTCAGCTTCATCCTACAGCATATTGGTAAACTGATGATGAGGGGCTTCTAGACATGTGATGGAGAATCCTATGCTTAGCAGTACATTTCGGCTTGAGAAATCGATCAATAAGAATTTAACGTTCGGTTCTCCTCGCCATAAGTCAATGACAGGGATGTCTCTTGCAGACTCTACACCAACAGGCACCACAGCACCACACGATGACGACTGCGTACACAGAGACCACAAGAGTCAGCGAGATCAAAACAGTTGCCTTGGATCATGATCCAAGGCAAGCGGGTCAAAATTTAGGCCTATGGCGGAAAGAGATGGGTTTTAGCTTGTCAAGGAAAGTACCAATACAATTACAAGATCGAAGATCTAGTGGTAGTGAGTTCCATATTGTCTGAGCAGAAAACGTGAAGGAGCGTCTGCCCGTGGCAGATTTAATGTTTGGTACAGTGAGAAGTTGGATAGAAGGTGAGGAGAAATTCTCGTGGAAAATCTTTGGTCATTGGTGAATAATTGAAGCCTTTAGAATTCTCTGCGATTGTGAATTGTTCCAAAAGAGAATTCAATGAAATTCTGTTTGTATTAAGGTATTGGAATATTTTAATTTGTGTGTAATATATGTTATAGTATATTTTTGTAGTTTATATTATCCTTATTAATTTTGATTGTGTGTGCTTTTTATGTTTTGCTTGCTACATTGTTATATATTTAACGAAAATTTCTATGCCTCAGAGATAATTCTCTATGCAGTGCGTATGCTCTGCCTCTGCAAGTTTGGTTAAAGCTGGTTGTGATGAGCTTCCTTTCTTTTTACTGTTCAAAAAGCCACTCAAATATGCAATACACCTGGAAGTGCACTTGTAATACTGGATGCGCCAGAATAAACTAGTATTGCCTATTGTTTGATACTATCCATTTGTTTTATAATTTATTTACAGATTTTGATTTAGTTGCCATTTTGTTAATGTTAGCCATACTATGGTCTAAAATATCCTCTTTTCTCTTATAAATAGTCCAACAGGTTAACATTCCTTAATAAGATTAACAGGTTAAGATTCCTCCTAATAGTGCAAGTTTTATTGCTTGTAGTATTATTGAAGAAATTGCTCATTCACTGCTGGTAGATTTTGTAATATAATTTCTCAATGTGTTCTAGCGCAGCTAAACTCACGTGTTCACACGTGTTGATGTAACTGCTTCCAACTCCTCTCAAGTCTTAAAAAATCTTATTTTTCTAATGAAAAATCTCTCCGATCCCTTCTGCCTTAGAAAATTTTGTTAGATATTGTCGAGTTTCGTTAGATTACGTGTAGGTGTTAGGCTATGTGCTGGGTTAGACCTATGGCGGAAAAGCTGGTGTTTTTTACACGTTGAGGATAGGTATATTTTTGACTCAACTTTTTTATGTGAGCATATCATTTTATTATTATTCATACGTTTAACGTATCGCATGTGATGGAGTGTTCCTTGCTTAATGTATGTTTTTGTTTTCAGAATTTCCACCTTCCTCTCCATGATGGCTCTTAGTAATCGTTGCCTTTTTGTTCATTTTGTCTTTAAATATGCTTTACACAAAGCCTTAGTTGTCTGTCGTCAATCATTCTATGCCTTGTTTGTCTGCAAATCCAATAGATTCGTGTATATAAGTGTATCCTAGTGCCAGCTTAAGCTCTTTGGTAGATATATTTTTTACTCTCTGACTGATGCTGTCAATGAAGGTATTAAAAAATGCCACTTCAGTATGTTACTTCCTCATGTGCTTAAACACCGTTTTAGATGTGTTAAATGCCTTCAGTGCTCAGGTTGGTTTGTTTTGATGACTTAGTGTGTGTTCATTAAAAAGCTGGTAAAGCTAATGTTAGCATCAGTTTCTTCAATCGAAAGCGATGTCAGTGACGGGAAATGGATGAAACAGTGGAGCATAGTGAGATTTCTGGAGCACAATTGTAGCTGAGTTTTAAAATCTCAAATTTATAGCTGAATTGTTTAGTTAGTGTTAATCAATTTGTGCATTACAGTAACTATCATGGAATTCTGGATTTAATATGAATAAGCAAAAATAATATTAAAAAATTTTATATTCCTATCCTAGTTAAATTTTAATTCAAGGGAACTTGATGATGATGATGATGATGATGATGCATATGTAACAATTATATTGTAAAATTGTATTTATTTTTCCAACGTTTGCATTTCTTTGTCATTCAAATGCTTATGTGTTGGGATAGAATTGTCACTTACTTCTAGTCCAAATTAAGAAAAACTTATTTGTTTTCATGTAGGAAATCATGTTTTACTCCTGACCCGTGAAATTTACTGAAGTTTTATATTGAATTTCTCTCCACTTATAATTTCTGTTATTTATTTTTTATGTTTTTGCTAAATTTGCTTTGTTTCTTTTGCTGTGTAATTCTTTAAATGAGTTCATAGGAAATTCTGCTGTATTTAAGTATCTTAAATCGAGCAAATATTTGTGGTTGAATTCCTTTTTTCCGTTACTGGCTGGCAGCCTAGTTCTATTTTTGTATAATTTTATTCTCAATAATTTGCTTTTATAGCAGCTAGGCTCCATATATTTTTCTACAAAATTTCCTAAAGCGAATGGAAAAGAAAGTTTATGACCCTAGTTGAACTGAGATCAAGGGAAGATGAAGAAGATGAATTTGATTCACACGTGAACAGCCTGAATTGAGATATTAGAAATAATATTTTTAGAATATACAATTCTATACATAACAAATAGAAAATTTACAAACTTTTCTGGACTTTTTCTGAATTTTTCATTCAATCGTCATCAACTTCCCTTGAATCCCAGTTTAATTAGGGTTGGGGTATGAATAGACTTTGTGCACTCCAAACTTTTCCATTCATTTTAAAAAAGTTTGTAGCAATTTCTGGAGCCTAGACTCTCATTATATGAAAGCCAAATTTCTATTTTCTATCAAATTCTCGAATCTTGTATTTATATCAAATTAATTCTTTAAATTATTAATTAAAATTTACTAAATTATTTAGCTTTCCATCGTAGAATCAGAACACTACTGTGGTCGTGGAGCGTTAGCAAATGAAATTTCAATCAATGTACCATGATGTTTATAATTAAAAATTTTGTCATGCGCTTGGTATGTTTTTGCAATTTATATACATGTATGTAACTTAAATGAATGGATCAAGTCTGTTCTTATTTTTTACTTTTTATTACTTATAATTCGTATGCCGTCCCTAGTTAAACTGGGATTTAAGGGAAGATGATGAGGATGATATACATGTATGTAATTCTTATAGTATTTATCATGAAGTCCGTCATGTGCTTTACTATATTTTGTTTCTGATGCTAATTGCCATGTGGACTTCTTTGCAACCTCATATGATAAATTTTATTTTTATTTAAACATTCACATTCATTGTGTAAAGCAGGTGTGAAGACTGATTTTTGGCATCACACGACTATATGGGGCAGGATTTAGCACATTCGGTTAAGCTGCGCGTCAGTTTAACGAAGTTAAGCTCCATCGCACCGGTTAGTACTCTGTGGGCGACCACCTTGGAAGACCGAGTGTTGACAGCTTTGAAAGAAAAAATCCCGAGGGTGTTGGAAGGTTATTCTTAAATCCGCGCCGGCTGCTATTGATGCGCCAAGAAAAGGCAACGATTACTAATAACCATGGAGAGGAATGGAGGAAACGAAAGCTACAAAACAGAAACCAAGAAAGGAAACCATGTAGCACATGCAGTCTGTCATGTGTGTAACTATACGAACACAATATATATATATATATATATATATGAATTTCCATTGTTAACAGTAATAATATTAATATCAGTGCTATAGAATATCAACAATTGCTCAGAATCTTAAGTATTGTGTTCACTTGTTCTGCATTGTATTATCTTGAATAGTATTTCGTTTCACTGTAGTCATTTTTAAACTAGATGAGCCGTATTTCTAGCGTATTCGTTGTTGTATTTCTAAATTATTTTTTGTGCTTAGCTTAGTAATAGATGCCTAGTTTTCTATATTCAATTTCGACAACTGCAGTAATAACAAGAAAGTAAACACGCATTAAAGTGAATTGATCAACTATGTCGATATCTATCACATTTAGTACCACATGTTAAAACCGTTAGGCAATTTAGTCAATTTTGCGTATAACCAGTCCAGTGAACGTCCGAGATTTTACTCTCAGATCAGCGCGGCTGGAATTCGAACCCGCGAGAGCTCAATTTACCTCAGGATCTGTCATTTAATACTTCATGATGTTACCCCTACGCTATTGAGACATTCTGTACTGTGCTTGTGGGAAAGTCTTGTGTATATTGTTCTCCTCTAATAGATCAATTGCCAGCCGTGCTTGTCATAAGAGGTGAGCGACTGATGTTCAGTGTTTGTATAATACATTTTATTGAATTTATTCAAAAAGGAGCCGTTATTACAATATGGGCTGCATTAACGTTTGGTACAGTCAAGTCCATTTTGCTGGAAGCATGTTGTTGATCTTTTTATGCTGTTACTGAACCTAAATTCAAGTAGGAATGTCTACCTGGGCTCTGCCATTTAGCTGAAGAAGAGAGTAAAAGAGATACAGTACTTTTGTTTTTGAATACACTCTTGTTTACTACACTGTTATATAGTAATAATAAAGTTTTAACGTCCGTTTCCTCATCCAAGGACGATATCAGGGACGTCCCCGCAGCATACATCACTACAGATTAATTCATCCAGACCAATCTATATATGCAATTGTGAGATTTTTTAAGGAAACTTGAAATGCACAAATCAGTTATTTTATAGTACAAACTTAGGCTTCTATGATTTGTTTCGTTCGTCCCACCAGAGTCATGAGAAGGATTGAATGTGGCTAATGGGACCCTGGGCTTATATCATAGGTCTAGTATTATGCGAAAGATTGGATGTGGCTAATGGGACTATTTGGGACCCCGGGCTTTGTGTCACAATTTTATCATGGTTTATAGAATATTTACTCGTCTTTTAATTTGGATTTAATTTGTAGATTTGTTACTTGTTTTGTTGTTGAGATTATGCACGGCCTGGTTGAGTTGTCTGCCTGGTGTTTACTGTATTGTACTATACTGGTGTTTACTGTACTATTAGATGTTTCTTGTTTTTTCTCCCTGTATGTTCGAATGCAGTTAATTATAGAAGAGCTTCCAATGCGTAACATCTGGGGTAGAGGCCGTTATGTTTGTGTGTAGTGTTTATTGACAAAGAATCCTTAATGAATTGAAGATTTTATTAAAAGTTTCTGTGTTTGCGATGATACAGTCTAATGTCCACACTTTGTTTTGCTTCTGTCGAATAGATAACATGGATACTGCATGTGTTGTAAGAGGAAACCAAGCAAGAAATTAAATTAAGTAATGAGAAACCTTCAAAGCAGAAGCCTTATTGTTTCATTTTGTGCCCTATTAACAGCTGACACTTTTGTACAGCTGACACACTTGTACCGGTGCATTCTAGTACGGGATACATTGGTACACTCCTACATCTGACACACTGGTACAGTGGTACACGTGTACATCTGGTACAGTAGTATACGTGTACATCTGACACAGTGGTACACGTGTACATCTGAAATAGTGGTACACGTGTACATCTGACACACTGGTATAGTGGTACACTCCTACATCTGACACAGTGGTACACTTATATATCTGCCACAGTGGTACAGTGGCAGAATTATGCAGCTGCACCATGCAGATGCAGTGATACAAGTGCCACTGTACAGCTGACACAGTGGTACACTTGTACAGCTGAACCCTGGTACAGTGGTACAATTTTACAGCTGAACCCTGGTACAGTGGTACACTTGTAAAGCTGCACCCTGACACAGTGGTACACTTGTACATCTGACATAGTGGTACACTTATACAGTTGACACAGTGAAACACTTGTACACCTGACACACTGGTACCGTGACACTCTGGTTTCTCTAGGGTCTTCATTAAAATTAGCCCTGTTATCAAGGTTTTTGCTTTTGTAGAATTTTTCATTTGACATGTTATGCATGTGTATGCTGCTGCATAGTTCTGTGCTTTGTCGAGTATATTGTTAAATGCTATTTGCCGTCGATATCAGCCTAAATGTAGCTACACTTGTCTTGTTCGATATAGACCTGCTTCTGTATTGTTCTGCTTATTTGTCCATTAATTGTTATTTGTATTGTCACATCGTAATTACATATACTACTTGGTGATTGTCATGAGGTCCCATGTTAACTGCCCATTGATATTGGTATTTAAATTAAATTTTGTGCAAAATGTTTTTTAGCTTGTTTTGGCTCTCACGTAAGTATATGAACTTGGACCGCATAATTACATCTTTATTTAATATCACAGATAAAGTAAATGCTAATGTTATCGTCAGTTTCGTCACTCGAAAGCGATGTCAGTGACGGTAGAGCCCAGGATTTCAACCCCGCACATACTTATCCGCGGTCGAATATCTTACCACTCTTGTATTTATCGGCCCCAGCAAAATATTAATTTATCGCAAGCATACACAGTTCTCGTTTAGAATGGTAACAGTTGTCTCATCACTGAAGTTGTTTCTCTACCACATCCTTTGATAGCCTTAACTGCCTTTTGCTTTTATGACACGTGGTCTACGTGGTTGAATAGGCTCTTGCAAATCACATACAGTTTTTCCATTGGTTTCGGTTCTCACCTTTTGCGCATAAATGGTGATTAATTATACTGCTGTATTTATAGTAAGTAATGTATTGAGATCAATACACTAAAAAGATCTAAAGTTTTACAAATTTTTGCTATTGATAGTCATTAGTCATTACTAAACATTAAATTAATTACAGAATGATAAACATCATCCTCTTCCCTCGAATCCCAGTTTAACCAAGGTCAAGATAAAACTTGTCCAATCGTTTTAGAAAAAGAAACTACTTTCTGGAGCCTAGATGCTCACCGATCGAATGTCCTTTCTGACGTTGGTTTGGATCTTAGTGCCTTGTCGCCTTTTACAACGTGTGCCGTCCACGGTTTTGTCTATTCTTCAGCAAAGCGATACAACACGGGTAAAATTATAGATTCTTTGTATATCAATCTTTAATATATTAATTTTTAATTCATTAATCTTCATTCATTTTATTTTATTTCTGTTATTAATGCAATTAATTGGAATTCATTAATCTTTCCATCGTTAAAATAGTTGATTTTTAAATTTTCATAATGCACTCCCTTGCACAGCAGAGCAAAACTAGAACATACAATGCAAGCTAGCACCAAGAGATGAGTTAAACATCAAGAGATGAGTTAAACATCAAGAGATGAGTTAAACATCAAGAGATCAGTTTAGTATCAAGAGATTAGAGTGCTGCTGCTGTCTATGACAATATCGAACACTATGGAACCAAATCAAGACCGATGAGCAGAGTGAGAGGTCCATAAACGGTGCTAGCCTAAATCCGGGTATCAGTCAAAGGAAGGGTACTAGCAGAATGGAGGTTTACTTGTGGTCTCGGTTCGTGAACATTTGGTGGATACAAAAACTCAAATAGAAAAGCTTTCAACCGCCTATGAAACTGTTTGTAAAGTAAGTATAGGAAAGGCTGTTCAGGAGTAAATGACGGGGTGCGCAGCATGGAAGGAAGATAATTTAAATTCCAATAATAACAACAATTAGAGTACTACAGTCATCACTAACAACATCGAGCACTATTGAGAATTTGAGACAAAATTACAATCCAGATTAAAATTAAAACCCAGATTTGTGGGGAAACATGCTCAAAAGAGCGCCTATAGACAGCTTGCTACGTGAATGAATTCTCGGTCTCTCTAGAGTAACTAACTTAGAGGACCTGGTAGAGAGAGAGAGAGAGAGAGAGAGAGAGAGAGAGAGAGAGAGAGAGAGAGAGAGAGAGAGAGAGAGACATGTTTATTTCGACAACAAACATCAGTGTGAAGTCACATACATACAAAGTGTACAAAAAGAGAAATAAAAGTGCACGATTACAACATAATCAATGATGCAAAATTAAAACAGTTAAAAACACTTAAAATTAAAACAATCCCAATACCATTCAATCGGTTCCTAGTGAGAGCATTGCTCTATCTAGCTAGTTGCCGATGGAGCAATGTCGCTGGTAGACGACTGCCTAGAGGTAGGGTGCCTCACTTGTAGTATGTGAGACATGTAACCATTGCCGGGTGCAGTGATCGATGGACTTGTATGTTAACTTAACTTATTTAACTTAACAATAGTATACTGGTTAAGGAAGTCACAAAGACCTGTAACACCAGTTTTAGATGTAATTTCATACCTCACTACATAGAGACCGTATAGGTTAAAAAGATACAAACCTTGAAGAGTCGATAGGTTTCAAAAGAAGAACATAAGAAAAACTAAACACACACCAACATACCACACACACACACATAAGTATCTCATATATAAACTTACACACAGGTATACCACTATGCACAAATACCCATTGTTAGATATGGTAACCATATCTGAAGTTTATTTAATTATACTGGACAATTTCTAATAAAGACAGCACCGAATTTTGGAATGCTAGGTCTAAGAAAATGCATACTGGTCATACTAATAACAATAAGATATGAGTTAATGGTTCCAGTTCGGATAAGGTGGTTGCAGATGCCTTCATGAATCATTTTCAAACTGTATACTGTGATTCCGGTCTGGCTACCAACGCTAAAACTGAGTTTGAATGCTTGATGACTAAAAGTTTAGCTAATTGCCCGAATGTTTATGCCTCTGATATGTCGTGCTTAACGGTTGAGCTAATGGATCGCTGTATACGTAAGCTTGCTATAGGTAAGGCTTGTGGTCCTGACAATTTAATGGCTGAAAATTTAATATATGCACACCCTATACTAGTCGTTCAGTTAACTAACCTATTTAAAAGCATTGCTATCCAGGGTTATGTTCCTCAAGAGTTCAGTACAAGTTATATTATCCCGATAATTAAGGACAAATTTGATGATAAAAACGACATCAACAACTATAGAGGTATCACATTAATTGCACTCATTTCTAAACTGTTTGAGTTAGTCATTCTTGATATATGTGAGGATTACCTTGTTACTATCAACCTCCAATTTGGTTTCAGGGTAAACTCAGGTTGTAATCATGCAATTTTTATGATAACTGAAGTCGTTAAATATTTTCTAGATAATGGTAATAGTGTGTTTATGGCCACACTTGACCTGAAGAAGGCATTCGATAAAGTTAACCACTTTAAATTATTTACAAGTCTTATATTGAAGGGCATTCATTTATGGATTATAATTGTGCTACATGACTGGTATTCAAGTTAAATGTCTGTGTTCGTTGGAATGAATCCTATTCTCATAATACTTGTGTTAAAAGTAGCGTGAGACAAGGTAGCTCTCTATCGCCGGCTTTATTCAATATCTTTATTGATCCTTGCATTAATGACCTAAAATCTCTTAACGTAGGTTGTACCATTGGTACACAATTTGTTCGTATGATCTTATAGGTTGATGATTTGCTTCTTATTTCACCAACGGTGCTCGGTTTACAAAAGATGCTAGATCAATGCTCAATTTCGTTTGATAATTTACCATTGGAATTCAATATAGATAAATCTATGTGTGCTGCGATTGGGTTAGGGTCAGCCTGTGAAATTTCTTCAATGTCTCTAATGATAAAACCATTAAACTGGGTAAAACGTTTTAAATACTTAGGTATTACTTTTATAGCAAGTAAAAATCTAATGGTTGACACCAATTTGATTATTAGACAATTTTACTCTAGTTGCAATAATATATTGAGTAAATCAGCTTATTTAACTGAGCTGACAAGATTGTATTTTTTAGAGTCCTATAGCTTGCCCATTTTAACCTATGCCACTGTTAGTATTTCACTTAGAAACGATCAAATTCATGATTTAAATGTTGCCTGGAACAGTGTTTATAGAAAGCTATTTAACTCATAGAATAAATAATTATATATAATGTAGTTATATATAATTATATATAATTATATATAATTCTATATCTTTGATTTAACTATCATAAATGGGAATCTGCTAAGCCAATGGAGGGTTTTCATGGACAAGTAATTTGTTTATTTACATAGCAAAGCCGCCATTTTTATACACCACACTCTATATGATACACTGCCATATATGTAACTTTAAGCAGTTTTTCATCTTAATTTAGCATAAAATTGTGTCTGGCATGTGGATATGGGCTCTTTCTTAGAGGTTAATGAACTGGTAATGGATAAGATGATTCTTGAAAGCTTTGTTAGACATAATTTCAGCATTTCTGTCATTTCTGCCAATTAGTGCATTCTTTGCGCTAATTGGCAGAAATGGGAGAAATTTTGACTCTATAAGAGGAATTAAGGGAAATTGGACAAAAATCTGCACGATGTGTTCCGGTTTTGTTGTATACTTTTGTATTTAAGTAGTAGTCGAAATACAGGATATTTCTGGCAAGCTTTAATGGTTTGACGAAATTTGTAATTGCAAAACTTCTACCATTTCTGCCATTTGAGGAATGCAAATTAAGGTCAAATTTCTCAAGACAGAGACAAATAATTGGATTATACATAGATCTGTAAACGAAAAATTATAGAATAAATTAGCCAAGTCCAAATTTCTGCCTTTTCTGCCAATTAGCCTGGTATTTAGGGGAATGCATTAATTGGCAGAAATGACAAAAACTCTGAAATTATGTGTAACAAAGCTTTCAAGAACCATCTTATCCATTACCAGTTCATTGACCTGTAAAAAAAGAGCCTATGTCCACATGCGACACAAAATTTTATGCTAAATTAAGATGAAAAACTGCTTAAAGTTGCATATATAGCAGTGTATCATATAGAGTGTGGTGTTTAAAAATGGCGGCTTTGTTATGTAAACACAGAGATGGCGTGCCCATGAAAACCCTCTATTATGATAGGGTTGGGTAAGTTGGATTTTAAGCACATTAGAGTTAAACTTATGTTTAATTTCTTTAGAAGCAGCCTAAAATGATTCAGTATAAATGTAATTTTAAAGCATTTTGTAATTAGATGTGTTGAGGGATTTAGATAAAATGTGTTATTGTTTTAGATTACCTATAAATTGTTCGATGGTTCTAGACAATAGAGTGTCTTATGGTAGAAGCGTGTATTTAATTTACGAAGCTTTTAATGCTAGTGCTGGTATTCGCAGGAATTCTTGTTAAGTTTCTAGTATTTCATTTTTGATTGTTTTATGATCCTATGTTTTGTGTGTATGTGTGTGTATATATATATATATGTGATGCTTCTTGATCCTGTCTGTTTCTGACGAATAAAGAAATGAATATATAAAACAAGCAAAAAGTTTGTTTAGTAGCAGCGAACTCTTGTTCTATTTCTTCTTCCGGTTTAGTGTTGATAAAGAGTGTTATGGCTGAATAAAGTTGCAGAATATATCTAGATGCACGAGTTGAAACACTGTTACAGTAAGCCTGAAATATGTTCTATTAATTAGAGAAAACCTTGTAGAATAATGATATTAATTTGTTCACGAAATATGGTCGATTAAGTGATTTATGGACTTGATAGTTTCTTATGCGTTTGAGATATTGATAGAACTGCGTGATAAATTTATAATATTGGAATTATATATGTTTCAATGAAAATATTGCTAAGATATGCAGTTAATATGCTTTATAAGAATAGATATATAATTGTATACGTTTAGATTGAGTGTCATAGAATTATAAGTAAAGATTAATTCCAATTTAAGTATATTTGGTATTGTTGCGTGACACTAGCTGATGTCATCACAAAGATATCTTTACTAATGGCACGCACGCACGCTCTCTCTCTCCCTCTCTCTCTATTTTAGTATGTATGTTTGTGTTTGCTTGATATTTTAATTGACTTTAATTTCTGTGTGTTTGTTTGTTTGTTTTAGTTACGTGATTGGTCTATAGTATAATTGGATTGATAATAAACTACGAAACTAAGGAAGACTTGTTTTGGTAGTAAAACTTTGTTCAGCGAAAATAGAGGAAGAGCTAGGCTAAGTAACATACAGTAGTTGATATAACTATTTAAAGCCTAAATAAGGAAATCAATACTACCAATAGACAATCACAACACCCATACATACATACACCCACGAATGCACACATACCTGCGCACATACATGCATACCCTCACACACACATATGCACATATATACATATAGTACATACACTCAAATACTTACAAGTATATACGTATACATACGTACATACATACATTCCTGATATACATATATCTACAAATATTCACACATATACACATATACATACATACATAGACATGCACACACATATATACATACATACATACACATACAAACATATATGTACATACACATGCATACATATAGACACATATACACATAATATATGCATACATACACACATTCACATACGCATACATACATTGTGTGTACACTGTGAGTCTTATAAGTGACACCCCTTTTATATTTGCAATAAAATCGCAATCAGTCAACCGATCCATGTGAAATTTACTGGGAGTGGAGAGCTAACAATTCTCTGCAATATTGCAAAATTTCTTTCAGATACATATAAAAATAAAAAAGTTATCTAAACTCGACTGCGGGTGGGGGTCAAAACAAAAATCCTAATATAGAACGCCACAGACGTAGGCTACATCATGCGCATGCAATCTCACGTTATGCGAGATGCTTTGAATTATTGATTATTTGTGGTAGCTCTGAAAAGAGCTGTTTGATTGAGCCTATGGTTAGATTATGATTTGGGTGTGGCTTATAACTTTTGTTCAAAATGACCACCATCAACTGATATGCAAGCCCGAAGACGCTGGCGCCACTGTCTGATTGATCCATCGATAATTTTTTGATCAAATGAAGACCACTCTTCAATGAGGCGTTCTTTTAGGTGATTCACATCACGAATTCTGGTCTTATAGACACGCTCTTGGATGACTCCCCATATCTTATAGTCCACTGGGTTAAGATCCGGGCTATTCGGAGGCCACAAAGTCGGTGGTATGAACGCAGGTGTATTCTGTCGTAACATCGCAACTGTTTCACATGCGCGATGAGCGGGAGCGCTGTCTTGCTGAAAGATAAAGAATTCTCCTGACATGGCCCTGATAGCTGGTAAGAGATGCTGTGACAGAAGCACGTCTCGGTAGTAAGCGCCGTTAATCTTGACACCTGGATCAATGAAGATAAGATCAGTTGCTCCAAGGGACGACACCCCGACTGATACCATGACAGACTTCGTGAAGGTCGAACGCGTCTTTAACAAGCGTGCTGCAGGAACTTGTTTCTTTCGAGTTCCTGCAAACACGTAGAGCCTATCATTCTGTGCATTCTTTGGTGCAGCAACTGTGAAAATCTTCTCATCAGTGAACCATATGAAATCAACTTTGCTCTGGGGATAATCTCGCAGCAGAAGCTTTGCACGCACCAACCTTGTCAACTTATTTGCTTCTGTAAGTTCTTGAGCTTGTTTCTTTTTCAAGCATTTCAGATTAAGCTCATGGCGTATAATCCTGCTAACAGTTGCTTGACTCACTTCAATCTCACGTGCTATCTGTCTTGTACTTCGATGAGTTCCAGGCTGTGATTCCTGACTCATAATCATCTCCTCAACAGCTGCGACAATTTCAGGCGTTCTTCCTGTCTTGGGCCTTGCCTTTCTAGCAGATGATCCGCTTTCAGTAATGGTTCTAAGCAATCTGGCAACCCCAGACAACGACCAGTTTTTACGAGGAAATTCTTTCAGGATACGCTTGGCGCCATAGCCTTTGGCTATTCGCATTTCGTAAATCAAAATGCGATCTTCTTTGCTGAAAACCATCTTTGAAGAATGGAAATGATGGATTTGTGATTTGTATTGAATGAGTTTCAAATCGGTGAACAAGTGATGGCGGTAAATGGAGCATCGGCCTAGCCAGTCTGATATGTCATATGGCTGATCTGATTTTTAGCCTAGCAGCTGCAGCTTTAGCGCACAGGCTAAATGCGCAGTCAGGCCTTATGCGTAACAACAGTCTGCATAGTTCTTTTGACACCCCAGGGCTATTAAAAAGGCAATAACTTCGGCAATTTTCTACAAATCTGCACATAATATGGCACGTTTTGAACAAAAATGCCTGTTTTTTAAGATAAGTATAGCATGATATGCATAAGATGTTTTCCCTGTTTTCATTATAACAATATAGAGAATGTCAGTTACTTGGCCCATAGTTGTAAATTCATCATTGCCCCTAGCGTTCCTATATATCAATAACTTTTTTGTTCTTAAAGATATGGTAACAAAATTTTGCAGTAATAGCGAAAATTGGTTGATTCCAACAACCTGTAAATTTTATAGAAATGTGTCGACTGGTTACGATTTTATTGCAAATATAAAAGGGTGTCACTTATAAGACTCACAGTGTATATATATATATATATATATATATATATATATATATATATATATATATATACACTGTGAGTCTTATATATATATATATATATATATATATATATACACTTACACATACACATACATACATACACATAGAATGCACTCACTTGCACATACACACATCCACCTACACACAGACAAAAATATGTATGCATGCATATAACTACATTTTAGGCACATCAACCATTTGCAAAATATAGGTATACATTACAATCCATACACGCATACCTGCACAATCATAAGTAGACATACACACATATGCACACATACACACTCCTACGCATACATACACATACAAGCCTTACCCACACTCAGGAATACCTAGAAACCAAATACTCTCATATGGTGTGCAACTAATCAGCCTGCCTATCTACACAAAACAAACAAACAATTTATCAATTTATTGTATTTCTTTCCAATACTTATCTGGCCTATTCTTAAAAGTATCCAGTGTCTCTGCCTCTACTACATACTGAGGCAACATGTTCCATATATTGACAACTCTCTGGCTGAAAAATTTACTTTATTATTTATAAATTATTTTATACAAGAGAGCTAGAGAAACTGTCTTGTATAAAATACGTTCTCTAATTTTGAGCCAGTGCAAGGACATGAGGATTTAAGCAACAACAGATAAGCTAAACTAGATTAGTTAAAGGTTTACAATATAGCCTATGTTTATATGGATTTTGAAACATCCCTAAATTCTTTAAAATTTTAAAAAACTTATTCAAAACAACCGCCCGGATGAAGAAGCAGTAACAAGCATATTTATGTAAATATGACATAAAATTGTAAGAAAAAGGCTGAATTCACAATTTCACATTATGTAAAATGCTAATATAATCCTCTTGTCAATTAGTCATAGTTCCACAGGTTTAAAGTATGTTGGTAGTTAGGTCAGTTACATATATTTAAGGTGTTTGCAAATACCAAATTTTACTGTAATTTTACCTTAAAATGTAATCCATGGGAATTGAATACACGTGATTCTGGGGTGTCTAGGGGCGTAACCTAAAATTTCTGATAGAGTGAACGGAATTTAGTGGAGGCCTACGAGCCGATGAAAAGGCCCTAATATAAATTTCTAATGTGGCCGAAATGCTAGCTGACATTATTAAGTTGTTAGAATTTTTGTTAAGTGAGATCTGAACGGTTCCGCATATAAATATTAATATGATATCCGTACTCTGTATATTATTATCAACAGATTGATTGATTAAAAATAAATTAAAGTAGTCACTTAAATTTTAATCTGGTATTGTTTAAAAAACATGAGCAGGGGCACAGGCAGAAAATATTGTTAAAGAGGTGAAGGCTAACTTGGAATGGCAGATGAAAAGTAGATCGACTAAAGGAGGTGAATACAGAGAGAGGGGTTACGGCTCTACTTCCGTAAAAGAAGTAGGAAAAGGAAAATTTTTGTGTAAATTAGTGAAAGAACAGAGCATTTCAAAGATTTTCAGAGCATTTCATAATGACTAGTGAATTATTTTGTTTTTAAAGAACTTTTTTTGTCGTTAAGTAGCCATTTCAAATACATATGATGATACTACGTCCGTCAAGCTAGCACCATCACATTCATCACCACATGGGTTTTTTTTCCCGATTCAAGGTCATTCCAGAATAAGAATTTTTCAAATAAAATTTTTTATCCTGACAACATTGAGCTTTAATAGAAACCATTTTTGATCGTAAATGATGAAATGCTTCATTCTCTATCCATCGATATCGCTTTCAATCATTTCTGATGAAAATTGACGAAATTGTAACATTTCAAAAATTACTATAATACATATAGTAATAGAGGAATCGACGCGAATTCTGAAAACCTCCGAGCCACAAAATATGCGTTAAATGTATTCCTTTTCGAATACATTTGATGCAGTACGCCATTCCCTATCCATCGATATCGGTTTGAATCATTTCTGACGAAAATTCACAAAATTATAACATTTCAAAAATTTCTATTTTAGATATATAGTAATAGAGTAATCGTCGCGAATTCTGAAAAACTCTGAGCACCAAAATAGGCAATAAATTTATTCCCTTTCGAATATTTGCCATGCAATGCATCATTCTCTATCCATCGATATCGCTTTCAATCATTTCTGACGAAAATTGACGAAATTATAACATTTCAAAATTTACTATTATATATATATATAGTAATATAGTAATCGTCGCCAATTCTGAAAATCTCTCTGCGCCTAAATATGCGTTAAATTTATTCCTTTTCGAATACATTTGATGCAGTGCGCCATTCTCTATCCATCGATATCAGTTTCAATCATTTCTGATGAAAATTGACAAAATTATAACATTTCAAGAATTGCAATTGTAGATATAGTAATATAGTAATCGTCGCTAATTCTGAAAATCTCTCTGCGCCAAAATAAACGTTAAATTTATTCCTTTTCGAATATTTGTCATGTAGTGAGTCATTCTCTAACCATCGATATCGCTTTCAATCAATTCTGATGAAAATTGACGAAATTATAACATTTCAAGAATTTCTCTTTTAGATATAGAGTGATATAGTAATCGTCGCTAATTCTGAAAATCTCTCTGCGCCAAAATAAACGTTAAATTTATTCCTTTTCGAATATTTGTGATGTAGTGAGTCATTCTCTATCCATCGATATCAGTTTCAATCATTTCTGACGAAAATTGACGAAATTATAACATTTCAAAAATTTCTATTTCAGATATAGAGTGATATAGTAATCGTCGCCAATTCTGAAAACCTCTCAGCGCCAAAATAAGCACTAAATTTATTCCTTTTCAAATATCTTTCATGCAGTGCGCCATTTTCTATCCATCGATACCAGTTTCAATCATTTCTGACGAAAATTGACGAAATTATAACATTTCAAGAATTGCAATTGTAGATATAGTAATAGAGTAAACGTCGCCAATTCTGAAAACCTCTGAGCGCCAAAATAAGCACTAAATTTATTCCTTTTCGAATATTTGTCATGTAGTGGGTCATTCTCTATCCATCGATATCAGTTTCAATCATTTCTGACGAAAATTGACGAAATTATAACATTTCAAAAACTTCTCTTTTAGATATAGAGTAATATAGTAATCGTCGCGAATTCTGAAAACCTCTGAGCACCAAAATAGGCAAGAAATTTATTCCTTTTCGAATATTTGTGATGTAGTGAGTCATTCTCTATCCATCGATATCAGTTTCAATCATTTCTGACGAAAATTGACGAAATTATAACATTTCAAAAATTACTATTATAGATATATAGTAATAGAGTAATTGTCGCGAATTCTGAAAACTACAAGGTATATACAAGGGTTAATGTATCATTAACTGTAGAAGAGTATCGTAAATAAGAAGCAAATTAAATTAGTTAAAGAACAAAGAGATATGCATAGGAAAACAACGAGCAATAATAAAAAATGAAAACAAAGCTTTAATTACACTATACTTCCAACCCTTAACCGTGGAAAATTTGGATATGCAAAATTTTCCAGTGAAAAACTTTCAAATCAGTCATACACTCAAGCCAACAAAGAACTAACTATCAAACGGGCATACAAGCAATGCCAGCATAGCGTAGCTCAAACAAACAGCGTTCAGCATGCAAACAGTTCATTAGAAGGCGGACGATGAGGAAGATCCAGATTGAAGGACGATGAAGAAGAATGCTCTCCTGAGATCCCACAGAACGACTGAAACCTCACCAATCGTCACATCTCAGCTCATGTAATACAATCAAATAATACCAATTTAGCTCCTGCTCATATCTCCTTATCGATACGTCGTCGGTACATGATGTATGGAGGAAAATGACATATATTATCGCAAGTGATCCGTTCACGTAAAATAATAAATTCTGGTCAACTGAAGACTAGAGGCATGTCTCGCTTCATAACGTTAATTAATCCAAGCAAACTTGTTATTTGAATCATTACGATACATCATATGTAATACTTGCGAAACAAATCAAACATTAATTGAGCATTAACAGCATAGTCTCCAACAAAAAAGCAATGTTCGAGTGAACAAATGAAAAATTTCAAGTATTATGATCATGAAAATCAGAGATTATAGATTAAACTTTATTTCATCTGTCGTATCACAATAGATCTCAACTCAATATATATATGTTTGCCTCGTTTAGTACGCAAAGGTTTGCCTAACGTACGTAGTACACTTGATAATGGTGCCAGATATACAAAAATATAACAACCTCATCGCCAATAGCTGCTCATCATTATATATAATAGTGGGCTCATAACATCAATAATATTCAGACTATATAACTCATACAACAACTGCATTATTAACATTTAGCAGTTGACCCGTGCTTGCGTTCATATACAAATCCACATAATAGAACGAAAAGCTTTTTCGTCAACAATTTAAAAAAGACTATTAGTACTTAAGTAGTGTTCACCTGCTATAAAACCTTGTGTTTGGAGAAGACCTTTTGCATGACAAGCTCTTTATAAAAAGTTTTCTGCCACATTCTATAAATCATATGTCAATAATGCTTATACAAACTGGAACTAAATTCCAACTTCCTTTCGAAATATAACATCTCTCTTCCAACATTCTCTTATAAATACAAGCATTACTTGCTTAATAATTGGTAATCTTCCATTTTTAACCAAACACTCATACGTTTAATGATAATTTAAAGAACTTAATGTAAATCTCAGAGTATTTTGCTGGAAAACGATATTGGAGTAAAAACTGGATGTTCAATCGAATAGGATGCCATGCGTCCTCTTGGGTGACCTATTTTTTCCATTTCGTATGCATAATTTTTTGTTTTTGTTTTTTTTGCACTTACAGGACGTATTGCACTTGTTACTTGGAGTCTGATAATGTCTATTTAAGTTTTTGTCACGCGTTCATTGATGTCATTACTCAGTAAAATGTTGTTAAAATAACACATATTTCTCTCTCTCTCTCTCTCTGTCTCTCTCTCTTTCTCTCTGACAACGTACATTCATCAAAGCAAAATGTAACCTCACGACTTTTTGGTTCAAGTCGCATCATCGATTCCGATATTTTTGCAAATTATATAAGCAAAAGCATAGAAACGCGACTGACTCTAAATCAACTAGACAACAGAGATTTAGACATACAAATATGTCATGACATCTCAAACTACAGGACTCTTTTACAGAGAATCAATTGTTTAAATAGCCCCTGAAAATCATCAATGGAAAGACGAAATATAGTTGCTAAAACTTAAATATCCCTGAATATGTAAGAAACTCCACAGAAAGTTGTGACAAGAAAACTACTCCACTTTTCTCAACATAACTTCAAAATACTTTTAAATGTTGAACTTGTAATCTACAGTACAATTAAATTTTAATGCTGAAACAAATGCACCGTTATACTATTCCAAGATCCCGTAAAGAAAGAAACTTCAGAAACTGACTGACCCAACGACAGAAAGAACTCTTTCCACCAGAAGAGAATCATCCAAAGAAGATTACAAATTGATAACTCCAAGAGATATCCCGTCTCCCTCACTCCTCCCTCAGAAATCTGCCGAATCACCACAATGCAGTGAAGGCATACTGCCGTTTGTCCGCGACTGCTTATTCGTCTGTTTCCAGCTTATTTCGCAGCTAACCAACATGTCTGCTGGCCTTTCCACTATCCGCAACCTGTGGACGCACTTGGTAGCTGTATGGCTCCGGCCCCAAGAAAAATGTGCCATTTACAACGAATGGACTCAACCGACCGTCTAATGTCTTCGGCCAACGATTTGGTTTCTTTTTTTTCTCCAGCCTCGTCATCACTCTCGATCCTGCTTGTTATCAACGTCAACGGCTCCAAATATCAGCTGATCTGATGACCAATCACCGGTTCTGAATGAGTGAACAAACGCATTAAAAAATAATGTATTACTTTACTCTGATATACAGATAGGCTACTATCACCGCACATCATTTTATTGTTTTAGGCCTATCAATATAGTCGATAACGAACGCCTTAATGCGATATTGCGAGGTCTACTGGCTCTAGTGTTTTTAGTCTCAATTAAGCTGTAGCAGTAGCATAACCGTTGTTGCTACGTACTTTCGAGAATGATTCACATCATTCAATCATAAATTTTTTAACTGGAAGATTCCAAGATCAGTATGTGCGTGAATTAAGTCAGTATGGAAGGCGTGAATTAAGTCTGACTAGTTCAATTTTGCAGAAATTGTGCCTTGTACCAAATTGCTGAATTTAATTGTAATGTACTTAATTCGCTTATATCCGAGGTGTAACGGTATTACAGATTGATTCTGCTATACATCCGAACTCATTCTAATACATTATTGATACTGACTGTAGACGAGATGTTTAAAAATAAATTATTAAACAAGTTAAGGGTTTTCTACTCCATTGAAGTAAAGTAAACACGCATTATAGTGAAATGATCAACTTCGTTTATATCTATCACTTTTTAACACCACATGTGTAAACCGTTAGGAAATTAAGACTATTTTCTGTATGACCAGTCCAGTGAATGTCCGAAATTTTGCTCTCAGATCAGCGCGGCTGGGATTCGAACCCACGAGGGTTCAATTCATTTCAGGATCTGTCTTTTAAAACTTCATGACGTTACCCCTACGCTATTGAGACATTCAACTAATTAAACTAATTAATTTGAGACCTTCGCTATTAAACATTTCACATTAGCAACCATTTGCAAATTTGCTACTTGCGTAATGGCAACAGTAATTAGTCAAAGTGCTACAAATAGCAATTAGAAAGCAGTGCGTAATATTATGACATTTCATAAACTATAAATCTTCGCACTGAATTACAACATTTCACATTATCTAATGGAATTTTAGTAACTTAGTGAGTACTCATAAAGATTTCATATATTTACCTGCATGCTTTCTTGTAGATCCTCGGCTTAAATGCTATTTCCTCTTTATTAATACAGGATCGATCAAATCTGTAACGTTCATCATAGCAGAATTTAAAAGGTTTGCTAAATTCATAATTTCATAATAACATTAAATATATTACTCTTTATGTTAGTAGTCACTGATATCTACAGCAGTTATAACAATTAGTAATTTATAATGGCAATTATAAATAAAATATATAACAGTAATAGCAGTTTGCTTGGCCTTCTTAATTTAATGCCTTATATAAGTTTTGCATTTGAATATATTGTAGATGTTATTCTCTTATTGGTTAGTCTGTGTACGATGTTTTCGGTATTCAAATTCATGATTAGCTTATTGGCATTTTCTGTTAGGGTCAGAACTTCATAACAACAAGAGATAGATTAATTTGGATTCAGAATATTGCTAGGTTTATATAATGAGCAAAATGAAACATTCCAGTATCAAAATATAAACTTACATATTCACAACATCAATTAGTTATACGAAGTTGCAAGTTATCAAAAGTTGCTGATAATAAGTTAAATATATGAAAAATATAGTAGGATGAGGATCGCATATGAGGCCCACATCTTCATTAGTAGAATTTCCCCAACCCCAAGAATATGGGTATATCGAAAGGAATGCTAGATGATTTAAAGATCCCTTCGCGTGTGGGCATTAAGAGGAAAGCAGAAGATAGATATGAGTGGAGGCGTTATAAAGCATGGATCTGCAAGTAGGCAGTGCATTGAGAGAGAGAGAGAGACGGCAGGCTATATGCGAATACAGTTTCTCCTTCCGAAGAATTATAAACATTTCAACTTATTTTGTGGAGTTTTCCTCACATAAGTTTGGTTACATTTCCAAAGTATGATATCAATGCATAAATTCCTGAATAATTTAGCAAAAATCCTGAAATATTAACCTAGCCTATATCTAATTAACGTCCAGAGCACTAAAAAAAGAAATAGTAGGCCTATGTAACTCAAAGTAATAAGTAGAGTATGCTAAATATTTCTCATGTCCAATCTAATGCTTACCTGTGCTTCATATCCTATCTTTATTCCTTACCAACAGTAGATGGTTCTTCATTAATCTGCACAATGTTTACACAAATGTTCGATTTAGAGGCACATTCTTGAAAATATGTAATATCTTCAATCTCCTTAAATCTGAAGCTTTCTGCTTTCTGAATTTTACTTATTTTCTCCTGCCGTTCCTTTTCGTCGATAACATCAAGATTCTTCAAATCTTGTATTTCTGCACGGGTCAGTTTTGATATAGTTGGCAGTTCATTGATACCTTTGAATTTATCCCGTAACTTAAGGAACAACTTCATTCCTTTACTGACTTCAGGTGAAAATTCTTTAACTGCTTCGTTGATACTTTGCCGTAAAATATGAAAACACAGCAGGCCCAGTATTAGCGTAATATTCTTAATTTTTTAAGTATTAACAATGAAGTGTGGTTATTTCGTTGAGAACTTTAAATAATTCATTCTGGGGTTCCGAAATTGCTTTTAGAGTATTGAATAGCATTATTAATCTTCCTTATTCTAAATTGAGATGTGGTTTAGGCCTAAGTTTCCATTAACTGCTAAATATAGGCCTACATTAAGAAAAATTTAGAAACTTAACGTGCAACGAAACTTTCCTTTATCATGCAATGTTATATAAAAATGCAGTTTAATCCTTGCATTTTCCCATTGATTAGTTAATGACATAATATGTCATTAACATAATTGTATGAACATATTATTATGTTGATACAATTCTGTCCTATAATTTTTATTGGCCTAATATCTTTCAATCATGCAATGTTGTGCTGCTTGCAGTAGGTTCAAAAAATAAATTTTAAAATCCTTACCTGAAACGTATCAGTGAAGCATTGATATTCACAAAAGGAACAGTACCAGTCGCCGTCAACTATGGTTGAGTTTGCATCAACCTCAGCACATTTCATATGATACCAATGCAAACAATGGCTGCATTGAATCATATTGTTGTTGCTTGGTGAATAGCATATGCAATGGAGTTTTTGTACGACGGTAACAGTTTCTGATTTCCTTTTTGATCTCAAAGAAGGGAAAAGTTCAACTTTGCCCTCATCCAAACATTGCTGTAGATGAGGGGCAAATTTGGACTCGTCGTAAATTACACCTGTGGGATCTTCTTTAGAGCAGCAAGCAAATGCAGCTGCAACTGCATAGAAGCCACATAAACGAGTTCCAGCAGTTTGCTGTTTAAAATTTCTTTTGTGAAAAGTTATGCTGTCCGGTTCGTCTTCATCCCTTAGTAGTGCCGTTACTTCTATCACTTCACTTTTTGATATATTACCAAACATACTGTGGTAGAGAAACACATCATGGGTAGTTTCATCAAACACATTGCTAGCACACACCCAGTGATCTCCTACGTTGATTATTTGAACGAACCGTATTCCATTAGCCGGTTCATAATTAGGCCTTTTGATTCCATATACGTATCCTGTGTGATATGTTGGTTCAAGACCCGCAATGCTATTTCCATACACATTTTTCATAACTGTAGTGGCATTGTATATATCATTGTCAATCAGTTCAGTTTGACTGCTCAAAAGTAGTCTACTCTCCCCTTCTTCTTTATTACTGCATTAGAAGAAGAATGATCTTCAACCGATGTTGGTTTGTTATTGGGATTGAATTTCTTTTTTAAAATTGCTGTAGCGGTAATTTCTTTCTTGTAGCCTTTACCCTTTTGTCGTCTTCTCCATTTCTCAGAGGTATCTTGAATAACCCTTTTACTTTGCTTTTTCGAACATTTTTTACTTGCTGGTAATTTCTGTTCGTTTACCTTACCCTGAACAAAAATTAAGTGAAGATTTAAGAAATTCATTGGCCGAGGCTTCACCCTACCGCCTAGTGTTCCGTGCTTAACACTTTTAAAGTGCGATTCCATGACTGCGTTACTGTAGCATTCCATAGATGCCTTGGTTATATCTCCTTTTTCTTGCAATGAATATCCCTGCAAAGGTGCAGCCCACAGAGGAAAGAGATGTATGACGTCAGACAAAACCTTGAAAACAGCGGGAGAAAAAAAGTCATTTGTTGTTGTAGTCTCACTGTCATCCTTGCTTTGCGCGTTATAATAAGTTACAGCTCTTTGGAAGTGTGAAGTGAAAGGAGATTTGCTTTTGATGCTTTCTTTTGTGTCTAAGTCACTCATCATTTCCGGTTTTCTTGAGACATTCTCTTCGTCTACACTGCAATATTCACTTGATACGGTTAGGATTGTTTCAGTAATTCTATCTTTCTGCATTTGTGATAGCTTCTTCGCAGTGAATAAATTATTAACTGTTGCATAAATTTCAACTGCCTCCTACAATATAAGCATATTCAAATTTACATAAGAATACCCAAATTTGTAATACAGATTATTGGGTGTTTCTATTGATAAATGTTTTCAGATTATTGGGTATTTCTATTTCCATTCATTCTTTCCGCCTCTCCGTAGCCAATTTTTCTACGAAGAACTTCAGGTTCTTCAATTTTTCTATGAAGAACTTCAGGTTCTTTGTAGAAAAATTGGTTGCGGAGAGGCGGAAAGAATGAAAGAAAATAGAAACACCCATAGTCTGAATTACTATTATTTGCATTTAATAAATAATAATAATAAATAAAGGCTTAACGTCCGTTTCCTCATCCAGGGATGATATCAGGGACGTCATTTTATTAGTATTATGCATAATATTTTCAGCGGATCATGGGACAGCAGAACAGAATAAGAAAAATAACGACTAAGGATACTTATACGGATTCATTTTATCATACACATGCAATCTCATAGACGCTTATCAAACCACAAACAATTACGTTTAAAATAGGTAGATGAATGGAAGAATAACTGCAGATTGTAAAGTGACTGCAAATCAATCTTTAGTGCATGTTAGGCGATATAGAATAAATTAATTCCTTATGCTGACTGACTGTAGGACTATAATAAAAAAATTAAACGAAATTTATTTTCAGCCGTTGTCAAGCATGATAAACTATTAACACCTTAAAAGCATTAAGTACCGAATGCCGACTAGCATAAAGCACACTCTAATACAAGGAAAGAATTGTACAAATAAGCAACAATTGGAATCTTCAAAAACAGAACATTCATAAAACTTGACCTACGGGATGATGTGGTTGAAGTAGAATAAGAGAAATACCGACAAAGACTTATGTTATTAGACTAATATCAAAGAAAGAAATGCATCCAGAATGGAAATGAAAAAATCTGATAGAGTAATATTGACAATATTTAACGGCAACATACGTATTGGCTAATAATGTAGACAAATAGTAGAGAATCATCACGCGAATTAATGCTTAAATTTAATAGATTTTCACTAATACAAGGCGTTCCTATTTACTAATGTAAATAGGAACGCCTTTAGCATAAATACAATACTGCTACTGTGACAATATGTGCATGACGTGTACGTTTTAAATGTGCAGCATGCAGAAATGAATCAGCAACACAGGAAGTAGCAATCCCAGATTGCACCAGGCAGTCAGTCCACCCAGAACCTTCTAACCAGTGACCAACCATTCTCAAAGCAGCCATTTCAATATGTAACCCACCCATCATGATAAAAAATTTATCCTCTCCAAATTTATCTGGCCAGTGCCATTGTGTCTTTGTTTGGCAAGTGCATACAACGGCTGGTCACATGCCACTACAGGTACCTGGCTTGGGTTTAGTCGCCTACAGCAGCCTTGATAACACCAAGTGAGTGTCGAACCATGGCAGCAGAATAAGAACTGTGTTTGAACAACGGCAACATCGGAATAATGGGAAGCGATTGCTTTTGATCTACGATACTCTGAGCATGATAGTTCAACCAAGTTATTTTGTCATAACGACCATTATTCTCGATGCAGTTATGGACTTCGGATAACCACTAACACTCAGTAGACAAACTGCTACCTGTAGATGAAGACAAAGAGAACTTTCGCTGTTCCACTAACAATATTCTGCCTGTAGCACAGCAGCTTATTTATTGTGAATGATGGAGACATGAGGTGATGGCTAACTAATTGTCTTTTGGACATAGTTATAAGCTTTTGTCGAATAAAAAGACAGCGTCTGAGCATATGTTTAAATAATCTCAAAACTCCCTAATATTAAAAATACTTATATAAGTAAAAATAGCAATATAGAACGTTCAGTACATATTATAAGTAATCTAGCGATTCAAAATATCAGAGCATCATCCCTGACAGACATCACCACCTAAGCTGAACTCATATTCCTTATGGCTCGTCCGGCATGTAAATCAAATGAGTACATGTATCCATCGCAAAACGAATTGGTTTGCCTCTGATAAACTACTTTGCATCTTGTCTTCCATAGTAGGGGATCATGCTTTCGTCTATAGACAAATTTTGATCCAGTGAATTATACAGTCAGTAATTTTCTTGCAACATGGTTAGGAATGGGCGCAGCTTGGAAAACCTCTCTTCTTTATTCAAGTCTGTATTATCTGCAAGATGAAGATATCTTAATTTATGTCATAATTTCTTCTAGATTCTCTCAATATATGAGGCATATCAGACTCAGAATTTCAATACATGCGACGCTGAGGCAATTTTGAGTAACCTGAGAGTAGAATGCCTCCAAGCACTATTAGAATTTCTTCTTCTGTTACATTCAGTGCTACTTGTGCGATTGGCATACAGATTGCTTTGTGAAATTATATGATCTACTACGTCATTGTTGAAGAGCAGTTTGAAGAAATCTAATGGTGTTTTACCAATGTCATGGTCAATTAGATAAGACTTGTTCAACTTAGGAGCGGTATATTGCGCAGCATCTTTTGACCACACGGGTTGTGGCTTCTTAGTGGTTTTTCTTTTGTTATTTCTAACAGTCGTGAAAGAAGGTTCCTGTTTAGTTTCATTTGCTACAATGATATCAATTTTTGGTTCAATACTATTTTCTTCTTCAGTTGACTTCACTCTGCGTAACTCACACGCTGCTGTTAGGAAGTTTTTGCTTAGATGATTGACGTTGCCTTCATATTCTTTGTCGCTCTTGTCACTGTCTTCATCAGTCAGAGATTCAACATCAAGAGGAGGTTCAATGTATAACTGAAATTCGTATACATCCTCATCTGGTTTATCTTCCGCATCAGCAAGTATTTCATTCAAAATATCTGACACTCACCTAAAATCGAATAAACATATATTTGCCCTGAATTACTAATATAAAATGTGTCATTTATTCTAGTAAAAAAGTTAATCTTTGTAACGTAAGATACCATAAAATTATGTTATAACACGTTCACAAACTGAAGACTTCTGAATGCAAAAATTTTAAACATCTAAGTATTATCAGTATTCAAAATTACAAATGGTTTAGGAAAAATTTCTGTTTTAAGCATATTAGTAACATATTAATAATACGAGTAAACTTACGGTAGAATTGGTCCAGACTCTGTTCCTATGCACTATACTTACTGTGAACTTCACTATACTGTGAACTTATACATATAATTTTGTTGAAAAAATTCCATGGATACAGCAATATAAAAATCACTCCACTTTGTACAGTAAGTGCCCAGCATCCCATATAAAGGATGAGCAGATTGATATGCCAATATAAAACTAACCGATGAACACAAAATGCTACAATTATCCCCAATTAAAGCGACAACCTTTCTCTAAATATGATAAAAAATTGTTTATCGAAATTGAAATTAGTTTCAAATTTATAGGCAAACGGGTACTTACTGGTAAGCGTCGAGATGTAGAGAACTTTTTTCACTAACTTCAGGATAAATTATTGAACACTTGTATACAAACAAAGAACCGGAACAGATTAACTTAAATCAAGGACGTACAGTGTTGCCAGTGTCCTTCAACAAAAATTAGATCGATATATCACCGAAAGTTTGTTGAAACAGCCCTTCGTATAAGATCCCTTTAAAGGGATGCTGGGAAGTAATGAGTTAACAGACAAAAAGTTATCTCTTCTGATATCTGACGTGTACTACGACTTGTCTTTCCTGAGAACAAAATTTGTTACTCAACGGCAGCAATATTAGCAGGAATTCCGGCACTTTTTTGTCAGATAAAAAGCTGTCACATGACAACAAATCACTTTCGAAACATAAACTGTTTAAATATAGTTACAGACCAGTAGTTGTTTCCGCTTATGAGATTTAGATTTAAATCACCTCCTAAAACAATATTGCAATCTTTAAACTCCTGAATTACAATTTCAATTCCAGCCATGATATCATTAAATATTTCCCTATCGGATTCTGTTTTAATATTCAGCAAACGTGTCAACGTCTGCCACAGATCTGTATAATTCACTCCATACCAGTACCCGAGCTCTCATTCTCCGACGAAATCCATGCTCCTTGATAAGAGAATTAAACATTTACAAATAAAGTTTTACCAATTAAAATACAAACAAATCTTTTGCACGTTTTATTGCATTTTAAAAATGTAATTAAATCAAGTTTTAAAAGCACTCCCTCTGCCCCACTTGGGCGCCCATTTAGAAGAGACGAGGAGACCTTATGTACCATAGTGGAGATCCCGTAAAACATAATTGTCAGACAATTTCTCAATTTTGTGCATATTGTGAGAAGTAAGCCACAGTTCTTGTAAAAAGATTTTATCTGGTGTGATTGCATTATTGTTTGAACTGCACAACGAATTCAAAAGTATTTTGCCTTGATTAAATCCATGACAGTTGTAGATCAAAACGACTAGAGTACTATTAATTCTATACTATGGGGCCATTGTTAGATTAGGCAATCATAGTTTTGGTTATTGCTGCCAATTCAATATCACTACTATACGAAGAATGAATAACGGCTGGCGTAATGGTTTTTTTATGTCTACCGATTCCATTTCGAAGTCCGCAACGCTTTCATTGACTTTTAATATTATCACTTGACTGGGCTGTCGCAGATTTCTCATTCACAACACCAGGTGCAAGAATATCAGCTGTGATCATAATATTCTTGTTACTGTTATCAGCTTCTGCAGATTTTAGTGAATTTACAGCTACTGCGGAACTATAATTCACAGAGGCCCTAATTAAGAGACGCTCACCAATCGAATGCCCTTTCTGACGAAGGTATGGATCGTAGTGCTTTAGTCGCCTTCTACGACGCGTGCAGTCACAACACCGGGACCAATAACAACAAAAAGCTTAATTAAAGAAGATCAAATAAAAACAAACCACGTCGAGATGGTCTACGACGTGCTGAACGGCACTGTGTCTTAAGTCGTACCCGTCGCTGAGACTAATTTGATCAGTTAGATCAATTAATTGTTCTACTGCAAATTAGTCTGCAATTGACTCTGGCTTGTATCTCCATTTGCGAACAATAATTCCAGTCGGCCAAGAAAATTTCAGAAGTAACGTAGATTCATGTTTCTTGTCGCTTGCTAACTTAAAAGACCGTGATGATTGATCAGTCTTAGTAACATCAAAGCAAAACAACACTTTGATGTTAAGTCTCTTACATTGCTTCCTGACTTCGTCAACCTCATGTTCTTTGCTTACATTATAGATGCCGAATACAGATGTTTCTGCTGTCGGACCCTTCGGAGTGGCAGCTTTTATCATACCGGATTTGGCTTTTCCCACAACTTTTGCCCACAACGTAAGCCTTGTGGTTACAATTTGATTACGAATTCCTATCGTAGAAGTATTACTTGAAATTACTTGAACAGCCACTACAGCCTGAGCGAAAGAATGTCTGGATTCTGTGTTATTTCGCTTTTGATGACTCGCTCGCTAGCACTGAGTCTATAGGCGAAATATTAGCGGCAGTGGCAGACCTTTTCTTGCGACCACATATACAACGAATGCATTGTCATCAGATTCCGAAACGTTTGATGTCACAGTTACTGAACCCCAATGTCGCACTTCCCCACCTGTGAATTGATCATGCTTGACTTCATTGTCAGCTCGTGAAGTATCACTGGTTTCTACAGGCCTGCTCACTGAAATCTTCACGGCAGCTGACTGGCTTAGAATGTTTAGGTTTGAACCATCTGTCTTATTCTTCGATTTCGCAATACTCTTTGTCAGAATTTAATTTGCTGACATCTGGCGAACTGACTGTAGTGATGACATTGAGTTTTCACAAACCTCCTTAATGTAATTCTCAATTCTGTCTAACCTGGACAGAGAAGATCCAGATCACCCTCCAGGAGCCTAGACGACGGAATGTGATCCGGATGATCCGCCACGAATAGAGGAAGACCACCCATGAGTCCCTGCTCTTCCATGAAATACAGGATAGCGACGATATCCTCAAACTCAACAGAGGAGTTCGAGTTATTGTCCCGTCTTTTCCAAATGAACTTAGGAAAATTCTTAGTATCCATTTTGCTGACTGTATCAAAGAGCAGTCTTTTCGCAGAAAATATATCGTCATGATTATAGAATTCCAAAATTGCTGATTTGAGAGTTTTAGTACCTGCTTTACTTACCTTATTTGTTAAGAAACATAAAAAATTGACACAACTAATTCTCGAGCACCGCCTTATTGGCGGCGTTACCATTGTAGGTTAACAACACCAATAGATAGGAAGCTGTCCTCAGAAAGGCCAAAATATTCCAAGATTATGAGAACGAAGTGCGTAATGTTCTTAGCATTCAAGAACGCTCTGAAAAGACCTTGTTTGCAGCTATCGCTGAAAACAAGCGCCACATCCTACACACACTTTTGCCATCCAGCGAGCCTTCGTTGCTCTGATCATTCATTAAAATTCAGTTACCCTCGGAAGGGATATTTCTTTATAAGAGTATTATACAGTCTTAAATTTAAATTCAAAGTTACATCATTACAGTACGAGACCAAAGAACGAAGTGATTTGCTATCTGCCAAAATAAGCGAGCGGACCTATGAACAGATATAGTTACACCTACATACACACATCTTTACGGATAGGGCCTATGAGATAAAACAGAGAAGCCCACACAACTACAGGTATAAACGCAGAATGTGAACGACAAATCCATAATGATATCGAGTATAAATATAACATAGCTGTCTATCCGCGACTGACACAATTGACCTTGCCTAACAAAATTTCCAAATCCTTCATTATTACAATACATAAACCCCCGTGCCGTCTCTCCCATATAATATCTTGTTCCAGAATTGAGTCTATCGAACTTACTGCAAAAATATAATAAGCGTTTTTAAAATCATCTACCAACTTAAGGAAGCTGCTCGGTGCTCTTGACAGCACACTATCTTCTTTCTCATTGAATTGCAAATTTGCTTTAATGTTAAAATACCTTGATTTATTCCATTCATATTGAACGTTACTATGTTTAGATGATTTTGGAGTTTATACGTTATCACACTGATCTCTCCTATCGCTTGTTCACATTACATTGGTCTACAAATTTTAACTTTTTTTCTGCATCCTAAACGAATTTAAGTGTATCCTATAGTAAATTTCACGCTGAATCAGAATCTGTAATCAAAATTTTTCTACCACGTCACGTTTACGAGATATTGGAAAATTTCAGTTTTCAGTATAGCCTACACGAAACTGAGCTGTACGCATATATGCATACTAATAAGAAACAGTATAATTATGACGCAACAGTGCAATTATGATGCAAGCAAAGTATCAAGTGCAATCAGGTGCAATCAGGTGCAATCAGGTGCAATCAAGTGTGATCAAGTGCAAGTTTGTACAACTACAAATGAGTTCTTTTGCTTTGTCTCTTGTACTTCGCTCCGGGTTCATCACGTTGAAGCGTCCAGCAGTAATCCGCCATCATTGACGGATTCCACTTTCCTTGGTAGCGTTTTTCCATTTCAGCGATTTCCTGATGGAAACGTTCGCCATGCTCGTCGCTGACATCACCGAGGTTGGATGGAAAAAAATCGAGATGAGCATGTAGAAAATGTACTTTCAAGGACATACGACATCCTAGAACGCGATAGCTTGTCAAGAGATTCTCTACCAAGTCGCTGAAGTTACTAGCTTTGTGATTACCCAAAAAGTCAGTGCACAGCAATTTGAAACTTCTCCATGCAGTCACCTCACTTTCAGTCATGATTGTGTCGAATTCAGAATCAGACATAACTTGCCTGATTTGTGGCCCAACAAAGATGCCTTCGCGAAGTTTAGCATCACTGATTTGTGGAAAGATCTTACACAAGTACTTGAATGTCGCACTATCCTTGTCAAGCGCTTTGACAAACTGTTTCATCAAACCTAATTTGATGTGAAGTGGAGGAAGATACACATTCTTTGGATCAACCAACGGTAAATTTTTAACATTGCTCTGACCAAGCTGAAATGACTCTCGAGGTGGCCATTCTCTTTTGGTGAAGTGATCTTTAGTGGCGCGGCTGTCCCACAAACATAAGAAACAACAGTACTTGGTAAATCCTCCCTGCAGTCCAAGCAGCAATCCTATAATCTTCAGGTCTCCACAGATATGCCATTGATGTTTGCTGTAGTTGATGGCCTGCAGAAGGACTACCATGCTGTCATAGGTTTCTTTAAGGTGAACAGAGTCCGCTACTGGAATGCTTGGGAGCTGATTGCCATTGTGTAATAATACGGCCTTCAAGCTGCGCTTGGACGAGTCTATGAAAAGACGCCACTGCGATGCATCGTGATGCAGATTTAGAGCAACAAGTAAACCATCAACATCAGTGCATGAACAAAGCTCATTTTCATACTTAAAGAACTTCATGAGATCAGCATTTCTCTTTCTGAATGTAGAAATTCTAACTTCAAGATGTACCAAATTCCACTGCTGCAGTCTCGAGGCTAAAAGTTCAGACTGTTGCTTGGACAGATTGAGATCTCTGACAAGATCATTGAGTTCTGTCTGTGAGATGAGGTGAGGTTCATTCGATGTACATTCCTCATAAGTATCGTGTGACTCATCAACATCTTCGTCACTATCTGTCGAACTCTCATCAGACGATGACAACAACTGTTTGTTGACGGGTGATGTAGGTATTGGTAGCTCGGCCGAATGAGGCACAGGTCTAATAGCTGAATCAAGTGATGGATATTCAATATTGCTCTTATTCTTTGATGAAAATCCAGACACCTTGGTCAAACAGAAGTAACAGTCTGTGAAATGATCGCGTGGCTCACGCCATATCATAGGAACTGCAAATGGCATGGAGCTTCGCCGACCTGAAAACCAGTCTCGCAAATTACTACAGCACGACTGGCAACACACATGTGGTGCCCATTTTTTGTCCTGATCACATAACTTGCAACCAAAGTAATGGTAGTAGCTGTTTTTCACTAAAGCCGTCACCTTCCTTTGCTGACTTTTCGGTGTGAATGCACCACAAATGTAGCAAAACAAATTCGGTTGATTCACGCAAACTCGAGGCATTTTTTCCAACAAAGTAATCAAATAAAACTTCAAAAATGTCACTTTTATTTCTGAAACATAACAAACTATGCGGCAAGTATATAATAAACCTAAAACACAAAGGAAATGATTGTATTATAATAAACAGTTAACTGCATATTATATTGCATGGTTAACTGTTGTTTACACAAAGGGGTAAAACTTCAATTTCCACTTCGGCCCATATCTTAGAAACCTTACGTGCTGTAGAAAAACGAATATCATTTTTGAATTCAGCACATCCGATTCTATAAAGGTCACCTACTGGGATGGTGGATGCAAAAACACTGTTGACCAGTGTTATTGATCTGTTGCTATTGGTATTACTATACCCTTGTTAATGGTATTGTGAGCAAAGTCTGCTTCAGGTATACACTCGTCCCTGTTTCTATTGTTATGAATATTGTTATCGTTGACTAATTTACAACTGATTGATTCAGTAATATCCTTGTCTGCCACTCCATCCACGTCACATATACTGTTATTCTCAGTGAGAAGTTCCGCGATCGGGGAGTCCTCATTCTCAATGTCTTACATGTGCGCAGAAGTGTGTGTCGGTTTGTCATTGACTTTTACTTGAGTAGAGATTTCGGTATTTGATAAACTTCTTCCAAATTGTTGGACTTAGTGCATAATTTTGTTTCGACGCTCAAATCAACATCCACTGAGCCTGTGCTGTTAGAGTTGTCTCCTGTATCTAACGTTTTGTAGTTCGAGCGCCGGATTACAATACCTGTCGGCCATGAAGACTGTTTCAAGATGTCGCTATCATTTTTTATATCTACCGCCAGCTTAAAGGTGTTTGACTTTTGATTAGGTTTAGTAACGTTGAAACAGAATAAAACTCTAATGTTACTTTTCTACATTGATCTTTGATATCTTTGACTTCATATTCCTTCCCGACGTTATATATCCCAAACACTGATTTACCAGGTGCTGGACTACTTGATACCGCTGCTTTGTGATAGCTAGATTGACCGCTTCCGTCTATTCTTACTGTTGAAGTATTCTTAGTAGGATGCAATTGTTCTACTTTATTATATTCAGGATTTTAGGTTTATTAATTACTAATTTGAAAGAATTTCCCTTGATTTTCTAGTAGAGAACTGTAGACCATAACTATCAATGTCCCTCTCCACTAAGCCATTCAGAATCTTATAACAGAAGATTAGGTCAAAGTGTAGGCGCCTTCGTTCCAGGGTAATCAAATTTAGTTGCATTAAGCCTGGCATCATACAGCATATTTTGCAAACTTGGAAGTCTTTTAGTAAAGTTTCTTTGGACACTTTCCAATAGAATTATGTCTCTCACACAATGTGGGGGACCACACTGGGGTGCAGTATTCGAGGAGCGGAAGAATGTAGAATTTCTAAGCCAAAAGAATGTACTTAGAATCACGGGTTAGAACACTCTGAAAAGTAACGCAATTCTCTGTGTGGCAGTGGAAACTATTTTAGCGTTATGGGCAGTAAACAAAAGTTTAACGTCAACTATTACACCTAAGTCAAGGATTTGGTTTTCGTTATTTATATCAATTTCATTAATAGCATTTTTACAAGACGTTTCGATATTTAGTGTATTGTTGGTTAAAATGTACATAGTTCAACACTTTAGTTGCCATAAATTCAGTTGCCATAAATTCGCTCACATTGACAATTTATCAAGACAAGGTTGAAAATCGACTAAATCAGCAGTACATTTAATATGGCTTTACATTTTAGCATTATCAGCAAAATATTTCGATTTAACTGATTCAGGAAACAAATTACTCAATTCATTGACATATAAAACCAATAGAATAGGACCAAGGACGCTTCCCTGAGGGACCCCACTTTTGATTGAAACAAGTTTTGAAAGAACTTTCTGAATTTTTACTTGTTGTGTTCTGTGTTCAAGATAAGACCTAAGCACAGACAACATGGAGCCACTAATACCTATAATTGACAGCTTATAAATCAATTTTGAGTGACAAATTGAATTGAAAGCTCTGGCTAAGTCAATATACATGTATATAGGCAACTCTTATGTAATAACCATTTTTCATAGTCATTGTCCAGCCAATTAAAGCTTTCAACAAGTTTGTGCATGTTGATCTCTTTGCAATAAAACCATGCTGATCCCAAGTAATAAGGTTATTTTCAGATAGAAATAAGATCGACTTCTATCGTGCTTTCAAAAACTTTACAAGTTACAGAGATTAAAGAAATTGGCCTATAGTTTTGGGCTAAGCTAGATTTTCATTTTTTTAAATCCCGGGGTAACATATGTGATTATGCGTGCTTCCATATGCTTGGAATTTTTTTTAACCTGAAAATATGTTAAAAGAGAATACAGAGTGGGTATGAAAGACTACGCAAGAGATTTGAAAAATATAGGAGGAAACCCATCTGGCCCTGAAGATGAAGAGTTTTTCCAGTTTTTTCATAATGTTATAAACGTGGCTAGGTGCAAAATGAATATATGACAGTGTGTTCTTGAAACCTAATGGTTGAATATTTGGTATAATTCCATTGTCTTTGACGTAAATAGCTGCAAAATATTCATTTAACAGATTTGCTGCTGCCATGGCTATCAAAAACATAATTACTTTTTCAGTCAAACAACGGAGCCACGCCCGATTTGCAGCTCAGTTTCGAGTTAATATAGCGAAACAATTTACCCAGATCATTTTGCTGTCAATATTATTTCTCTACAGAGGTTTGATGACTTTTAAGCAAATTTTTGCAATTTAGGACACAATTTTTATACTTAATTTTACTATTAAGATTTCTCAAGCGCATAGCAACGCGCCAAAGTTTAGCCCTAAGTGCGAACTTCTTTTTAAGAAATTTAGGGTATCGCCTTTTCTTTATATTCGTATTTGAATTATTTTAGATTACTGGAACAAATTAAGTAATAGCATAACGTAATACTGAATAAAATTAATCAATAAATTCATCACTAGTTGTGCAAACATTTAAACGTAAATTCCAATCGAAGTTGATAAAAAAATTGTTAAGAGATGTCCAATCAGCTTTAGACCAATTTAAAGAGTTCATGGTAATAAGATCAGACGAACATACAAACCTTCTAAAATTATCAATAGGATCTTGCAAATTTTCAAATAGATTGTCAGCAGTACTTTCACGAACAACATAAAGATTTAAAAAATTGTCTCAGAAATAATGAAGTTAACAATAAAATGTATAGTAGGATGATCACTCTATGTCATTGCACAGAACTGCATCCAGGATCTCCTCGTGTGACAAAGCAATAAATCGTTAATACTCGAGATCAATTATTGTGTTAAAGAAATGAGCCTGCGAAACGTCACTCTTTATACAATAAGTTTTACAATCAATTTCGTTACAATTAAAATCATCCATAATCAACAAAGTCTTATTATCATCTTTGGAGGTTTTTAAAATAGCGAATAATTTGTCCATTAAATCAACATTAGGATCCGGAGGACGATATATTGCGAGGCAGCGTAGATCTGAATTTATTATATAAAAAATTACACAATAAATAGGCAAATAATGATCATGTAAAGCATGTCTGTCAGTATTAATAGTCTTATTAATTAACATAACTACACCACAACCAGATTTACTACCATTTCTGTCATAACGATATATTGTGTATAGATTCAATGTATCCAGCATAGAATCAGAGACGGAGCCATTTAGCCGAGTTTCTAATACACCTTGAATTTGCATTAGACTTATGAGCAAGTCCAGAAGGAAGAGATTGCCTAACTGATATCTTGCATGCACCATATTGGTTCTATTTATAGTATTACCGAGTCACTGAGCAGCTGTGTCCTCAGCAGGGTCGCTTACACTGGGAAGACTAATGCATGCGTGTAAATCGTTATTCAACCTAAACTCAGTAGCTGTTGGGTTTAGGCTTATGTTTACAGAAGCGTTACTGGCTGACTCAGTAGCATCTGAATTCAGAGGTTAACACTTAAGAGGTAATGCCATAGAAGAATTTGACGATACGTCTGACTTATTTACAAATGGAAGTGACGCAGTACTTGAGCCCGCCAATGCCGATGATACTTGTTGATCATTACGATTAACGGAGGAAGTGGCTCTTTCTCTCCTTTCTTTAAACCTTAAACCTTACATTCTTTAAACCGCTACACTTACCCTTCCTCCCACGTTTACCCTTCTTATTAGCCTGTGTGAGTGATTTTTCTGCCGAGTTTGACGTCATAGTGATTATGTCATCTAGTGAATGATTTCGCTTCATTGTTGAACAATCAGTTGTAGATTACTACAGACCTATAGTATAACATTTCATGCAGAACGAGGCAACGTCGAGGGAGGCATACAGGTAGACTGAGCTCATTAACGTATGCAGATTAAAGTCTAGATAATAGATAAAATGTCGAAAGAATAGTCCAAAACTAATATTCCTTCAGACGTTAGATAAGAAGGCTCAGACCTAACGGTGTATGAAACAATCCAGAGAGGAATATAACCAAACATTAGCTACTATCCAATGTTAAAATATGAATAATTGATTAAGTGGCTATAGATATAAACATTCAAAATATAAACATCCTCGCAGTCACGCAGTCTGCTACCAAACATGCAGTGAGTTTCTTGTATCAGTGATGCATCTTGTTCTCAGTGTAATTTTGCTATGTAATGTGTTAAAGATTTGCGTTTGTTGGATCTAGCAATACGAAAATTGAATTAAATTGGATTGGCTGCTCCAAAAGTACCATCTTAACAGTATACAAAGTCTTGGTTAAATATATATATATATATATTCTCTCTCTCTTAGTGCACTGCCTACTGGCAGGTCCATTGTATATAGCGCCTCCACTCTTCTCTGTCTTCCGCCTTCCTCTTCATTTTCACATATTAGTGGGTCTTTAAATCATCTAACATACCTAATCTCGGCCTGCCCCTGCCTCTTTTTCCTTCCATTCTACCTTCTATGACCTCTTTTAATAGACCTTCCCCCCTTAGAATGTGTCCTATCCAACTCTTCTTTCTATTTCATTTATCTGTGCCAACTCTCTGCAGAACTTCCTCATATATTATATATATATATTAGATATATATATATATATATATATATATATATATATATATATATATTTCATAATTTATATGTATATAAGATATATACAGTATATACAGTATATGTATGTATGTATATATATATATATATATATATATATATATATATATATATATATATATATATATATAGTATTATATACATTACAAATGGAATACTTATTGAATATTCTCTATTTTCACAGGAGAACCCAATGTACAACTAATGGCAGATCTACGTAAGTGCTCCGTTGTACTGAGACGCTTAGATATCACGTCGACTCTGAAATCAGGTTAAACATCACATTTTTTACGTAGTGTTGTGATTCAGTTTATAGACTCTTGTGATAGTATCTTTTAATCTAAGCTAAGTAGATAGCGTAAGCAATTTCGCCTGCATAATGCGTTGTGAGGTCAGAAGTGCCAAATATAAAGTGTTGAACTTATTGGAATTACGTAAATTATAAATTTTACAATGTATTCAACTCTAAGAGTATGTAACTGTTGTTTGTGAAAGTTAGAGAATACGAACAAATGGTGGTCAGGGATTTGACTTCGTCTAATCATTAATTGCTTGTTACATTTTACTTACTAAAATTACTGTTAATTTAGCTTTTGATTGATTTCTGTATCACGCTTTTAGTGATGTTTATGGTTATTGGTATAAACTCAAGTTACTAAGTTACTTCACTAAGTTACAGTAAAATCTACCCTGACCATTTTTGATCACCGGACTGGTTTTGGATCTCACTTCTCCTCAGTACATTTCTTTTGCAGATTGGTCTGGGTGAATTGATCTGTAGTGATGCGTGCTATGGGGACGTCCCTGACATCATCCTTGGATGAGGAAACGAACGTTAAACCATTATTATTATTATTATTATTATTATTATTATTAAAAGTTATCTAGTTAGGTAAATATTCTTGCGTGTAATTTTCGTTTAGAATTCATTTTGCATGGAGTTATAGTTATAGGAATTATATTACCATTCTGAAATTTATATTTGAATTAATTTTACTGATCTTCCAAGCACATTAGTGGTAATGTGATGAGAGTTTTTTTCATTAACACTGCTTTTCATATGTATTAGTGAACATTGCACAGGTGTTTTTATACTTCACTTGATGTCATAGAATCCGATATACGTGCAAACACTACGTGGTAAGCTTTACATGGTGTATTTCTCTACACAGGAGAGCCGGAAGTAGATATGACGTCAGGACTACGTACGTGTTCTGTTATACTGAGGCGTGTCGATGTCACTTCTACTCTGGGACCAGGTTACTACCTCTTGCGTATTGTTGTTAATATTTATTGCTGTTTTAATATCTGCGTGGACTCGGGTGATCTAAAAATCTAAAATAACTTGGCTAGATGTTGCTACTAATACTACAGCGTGTGTAAGAAAAAGGAACTCATCTCTTGGAACTTCTAGAAATCTCCTGGAATTTCATTTACCTCTGGAAATACTGGGAGTCTCCTATAATTCTGGATTGTGTCCTGGACTGTTTGGCAATCTTGTCGAAATTGTCGATAATAATGTCGACTATTGTCATTGGCAGATCTCTATATTATGTTATAAGTTAACACGATCACTGTTATCTATCAGGACCTGCCAGTAGTCAGTGCACTATGACACACACACACACACACACTCATATATATATATATATAATATATATTATAATGTGTATATATATATATATATATATATATATGTATGTATGTATATATGTGTATAACTCATATACGTGTATGTAATGTATAATAATCTATAGTATAGAATATTGTGTCTTAGGTTTTGTGGTATCTTTGGCATCTTTACGTGTATTTCGTGTCTCAGGTGTGACAGATTCCAGTAGAAGAAGAGCGTCAAACGAATCAGATCCTGCATGACGCGATAAATGTTCTCAGAGTGATGTGATTTTCAATGACACAGATCACGTGGAGCCAAGTACACAGTGTAAACACTTGAGTGACAGTCAGTTTCATTGTACTCAGTGTGATATAGCATTCGCCATCGAAAGTAACTTGAAGCTGCACATACAGCGCAAACATGAGAATAACAGACAGCACTGTTGTACACTGTGTGATAAATCATTCAGTGCTAAACCAAATCTCGCTATGCATATCAAGTACGTGCATGGAGATAAGAAATGTAGGTGTGATAGGTGTGATTACAGCACTAGTTACAGTCAGTATCGAAAGAATCACATCTCTGCCGTTCACTTAAAGTTGAAACTTCAAGAGTGTCATCAGTGTGACTTTCGCTGTTCAAATGGCAGTACTCTAATGCGTCACATACTTTATACTCACTGTAAAGAAAAGCCTCCGGTCTTCTGTTCGTTTGATTATAAGAAATTCTCAACTCGTTTAACTCTAGAAAGCCACTGGAAATCTCTTCACATTGGACAAAAGCCTTTCGCATGTGATCAGTGTGACTATAAGTCTGCACTTAAGAATAGTATTACGCAGCATAAGAGACGTGTACATGAAGTATCAGGTACCTTCGCCTGTGCTCAGTGTGAATGCAAGACTGCTGAGAAGAGTGACCTCAAGAAACATTGGCTGGCTGTACACTATCAATATAGACCTCACTCGTGCGGTGAGTGCGGCAAATGTTTCAGTAGAGTCCACCATCTCGAACATCACTTAAATGCTGTACACAAACACCTTAAACCTCATTCTTGTTCTGCGTGTAATATGGCTTTCGCTCGATTAGAACAACTTAGAAATCACTTACACGCTGCTCACAGATTTCTTAAACCCCACTCGTGCCAAGAATGCACTAAGACTTCGTCAATGCCTCACATCTCAAGCGCCATGTTGATGCTGTCCACAGAGGAATAAAGTGACAGTCGTGGTGGAGTGTAGTAGTAGAGTCACGGAGAGCTTTCTTAGACATCGCAGGTGTCTATCGTAAAGAGAATCTGATGTACATTTTGTAGTAAAAGATTATGTACCGGATGTAATCTCCAATGACTCTTAAAGACATGCACAATTTAATCAACCTAATGAGTTTTAAAATGCTTTCTATTCGTCAAATGGCAGTAAGCATGGCATTGAAAACTGCATATAACAGCTGCTACTACACCTTAAAGCGTCAAGGACATAATTTTTTTTAGCTAGGTCGTATTGATCAGGGATGCACTACCCCTTCATGCAGTGGGCCACTTTTGGAAAAATTTCGCGGGCCACATGGCTTCTATTGTCACAATTGCAATTTTTTCGTCACAATTTACCCGGACCATCGCTTGATTACCGGACTGGCACCATTTAGTAGGTTTCTTTTCAGCATGTGTTTTACAGTTTGGTTTGTATAAATTATATGTTGTAATCTTTGGATAAGAAGGCGAACGTCAAACTGGTATTATTACTATTATAATTAGTATTTATTAGTATTTTTGAGAAATATGGAAGTGACAGATAAGTGAAATCGTCAGAAAATATATTAGTATTAAATTTTATTTTGAACAATTTGAACAACAAATGGCTATAATCTGCCTTTAACAGATACATATTTAATCAAAATTTTTCGTACAAAATATATTCGTATAATTATGCCATGCCCCTCAGATTACATATACTGGTGTGAAACAGATATGAAATATCACATACTATCAATATTCAGAATTTCGGATTTTTTAATATATCTTCATGTAAATTTTGATTACAAGGTTAAATACCTTGTTTTTTGTTATATCAGCCGGAATAGAATTTGAAACAGTTGTATTAGTATGCTCTGTAGTTTACACTTCCTTAAACGGAGAGATACAGCTAATGAATTGCACCTATTGAGATCATTGACACTGCTTGGCAAAAGCTAAAGCTGGTAAAGCTAAGGTTAACGTCAGTTTCCTCACTCGAAAGCGATGTCAGTGACGGGCGAGCCCAGGCCTGATACACTACTTGTCACCACAAGAAGACAATGCATGAGATGAGTGTCTGCAATTCGATTTCGCTCTTTTGATGTTATACCTTTCAAGCTGACGATGCTGATTCGCATCTGTAAGTACTGCCAAGCATCGAAACTACGCGTCTGAGCACGTCAAAGAGAACATTATAGGCAGGAAATGTTGAAATGGTCTTCCACATTGATGTATAATATTTTGCGACGCTCATCTGATGATAAGGTTTAGGTCACTTTGTAACTCCAGTGACGCCAGCTATGAGACTCTCAATTCATCTGTTTGTATAAAGTCAATCATTGTATTCGGTGAAAATGGAAATTGATCAATCACAAATTGAAAGGTTTCACATTGAGGCGCTTGCTGAACTTTTTTCAAACTATCCCTCAAGACTATAAATGATCTCATCAAATGGCAGTTCATTACATACAGTATGGCAGGTAGATCAGCATCTGCGACAAATGTGTCCAATGTTTAGTCAGAATGTATACGTGGAAAGGAGAGCTTCCTTCGAAACGTCTCGATAGACAGATCAATATGCTATGCGAATTGATACATCATAGGAGAAGTATTTCCTTCATCTTGAAGCTGTAATTGTTTGAAACATTGAGAGCTTCTCATTATCCGTCAAAATGTCAATTGCCTGGATCACTCACTTCATCATATTGTTTATTTTTTGAGTTCAGAAATATTCAGCATTACACGAAAGCGACAGAGGACCTTGACACGAGATAAACGCGAGATAACGTCGTCTTGTAATGTTACCTCACCTTTCTCGCTATATTCAGTTCAACTAAAAGAATTTTGACAAATATTTAAGTAAAAATTGTAATTTAATAATCCCTACGAAAGTCATTGTTATTAGCGCAGTCTCTACATGACGTTCTAAAGTAATAAAGTTTTAATCCATTCCAATCCTTTAAAAAAGTTTCTAGTTCTTAGTATATTAAAAAACGCTTTATATCTACGTTTCAGTTGATTTCAATTATTAGTGTTCAGTATGTAATTCAACTGCACTTTGATACAACAATGTTAGCTAAACAACACCATGCGTTACTATGATCGATATTAAATTTCTGGGCAATATACCTGTGAAGTTACATGAATATGTATATATAAATATACATAAATATATATATATATATATATATATATATATATATATATATATATATATATATATATATACATATATAATCTACGATAATCTAAAGTACAGATTATTGTGTATTACTTATCGCTTTTTTAATTGTATCTTTACGTGTGTATCATGTCTTAGGTGTAACAGATTCCAGCAGAAGAAGATCATCAAGTGAATCAGATCCAGCACGACGCGATAAATGTTCTCAATGTGAGGTAACTTTCAGTGAAACAGATCAAGCGAAGCCAAGTATACAATGTAAACACTTGAGTGACCGTCGGTTTCTCTGTACTCAGTGCCATAAAACATTTAGCAGGAAACATCTCTTGCTGTATCACACACAGCGCATGCATGTGAACAACAAACGCTATTGCTGTACTCAGTGTAAGAAATCCTATAGTCATATGTCCGGGCTCAAAGAGCACATCAAACACTTGCATGGTGATAAAAAATATGACTGCGACAAGTGTGACTACAGTTCTAAGTACTTAGGTAATCTAAATCATCACATATCTGCTGTTCATTTACATCAGAAACAGTACAAGTGTCTCTATTGTGGATATCAATGCCAAAGGAAGAATTATCTAGAATCTCACATACGTTCTGTTCACTATCAAGAAACGGAAAAACACTTTCAATGCTCTTCTTGTGGCAAGAAATTTTCAGAACTTTATTACCTTAAAAGCCACTTGAAATCTGTTCACAGTGGACAAAAACCTTTCGCATGTGATCAGTGTGACTATAAGTCTGCACTTAAGAGTTACCTTACGCAGCATAAAAGACGTGTACATGAAGCGTTACGATGCTTCGCCTGTGCTCAGTGTGAATACAAGAGTGCCGACAAGGGTGATCTCAAGAAACATTGGCTGGCCGTTCACTATCAACATAGACCTCACCCGTGCAGTGAATGCGGCAAATGTTTTAAAAGAGCCGCACATCTCAGTAAACATTTGAATGTTTTACACAAGCGCCTCTAAACCTCGTTCTTGTTCTGCGTATGATATGGATTTCAGTCGACTAGAACAATGTAGAAATCATTTAAATAGGGCCTGCTCTTCACGGAATACTTACATCCTACTCATGCCAAGAATGTAGGTCTACTAAGGCATTCATTAATGACTTACGCCTCAAGTGACATGTGGATGCTGTTCAGAGAGAAATTATGTGATATTAGTGTGATGTTAAAGGAATTAGTGATATTGATATTGAACTGATACCCTGGTTCATTCTGAATTAAACTGCGCAGATACGTACTAGCAGATTCTTGTTATTCATAGTACTGGCTCGTTATTGACTTGAATAGACATTTTACAGACACCTAGGCTTATGGTTTATGATTTAGATGTGTGCTGGCATGCTTCATGTTTAAACAGAGTGTGTTTTAATGGGCCTTCCTTGTTAAACAAATACTGAGAAATAGAATATCTCTCTACTTGACAAGATAAAGGGTTCTTTACATATTATTTATATATTATAATATAGCTGCGCCGCTTTAATTATATGTCTATAAGGGCTGTTAACAAAAAGGTCGAGCAGCGAATTTGAATATGGACATGGCTCTCGATAGATTTGTGCTATTTGATAGATTTGTGATATCTTTAATAGATTTGGATTTGTAGATATATCCAAACTGTCGGGTAGCGTTAGCAGGGGCGGATCCAGGAAATTTTTAAAGGGGGGCCGAAATGTTATTTTGAGTCTACACATTTTTTGCTTACCCTCCTCCCCCCAGCTATCTTCGGAACATTTGACGCAACCAGAAAAATACTGTGAGAGTGGTTCAAATTTTTTTCATAATACTGCGCTCGGCTCAGAGAGTCAGTGTATCTCCGTATCTTACCCCCCCCCCCGCCGGCTCATACCCGTACTAAAGTCAGAGAAAAGCCTGAAAATTATAAAATTCTATTTCTTTTGGAAAAAATTAGGTTACTTTTTCACCTCTGAAAAAACTCAGCGGATCTAGACGAATTGCAAAAGTGACCTTATTTGGCAGTAGGGGGAGCTAGGCCACTCCCAGCCAAGGCTGTTTGCACCACTGCTCCTGGATAGAGGTCAAATTTTTTATTTACACACTTTTTTCCTCTTATACACTGGTTAAAGTGAAAATTGAGAGCTAGTAAACGGTAAACATTTTTCGGGCCCCTTCCATTATGCAGGGCTCCTAGTATACAAAATATGACCCCTAGTGGGGCCCATATTTTAGCAAATTCGAGCTAGTAGAACTGTTAGAGTTCCTTCTCTTACCCCCCCCCCCCCCCCCCCCCCCCCAACTATTGCCCTTACAAACACATTTACACACTGAAAATGCCATAAAAGCAATGAAAGCATAGTTTTAATTTTTTATCGGCGGGCCTAAAGAGGGTGGGGGACGGGGGGCCCCCTGGATCCGCCACTGAGCGTTAGCTTAACTATATTAAGAATGCAATAGCTGTCTTAATGCATTGAAAATAATCCAATGAAAGTTACATGTAAGTAAAAGTAATCACTCTTTGCGTTATGTTTTTTGGTTGGTATAAAATTGACATTTTTCAAATTAGCTAAATTTAATTACATTTATAATATTTGGATCTGATCTGCCTTATAAGTCACCCGAGTTTTAACTAATATTTAATGATTTAATTAATATCCGGGTGGCTCAGTATGTTAACACGTTAGATAATAACAATAATAACCTCCGACAATTTCTATAGCGGTGTCATGTCCGGTGTCCGGTCTTCGAGACCGCTTTACAGGTTCCGGGCAGGTTACTATTAATCGTTTCCATGGGTAATCTTATCTCTGCTATTGACAGCGCCTATTGGCAGCAAGCTCCGATACAAGATTAAATTTCAAGGGCTCATGAGGAGCCGAGGTGAACACACTAATCGTTACGCCATATCTCCTCCCAAAAATAACGGCATGAAGTCTCTAATGGCTGTTCCTGGGAAAAATTCCCGGTAGAGCTGATTATAGAACAAAAATCTCGGATATTCACCTTTAAGAAGATGAGATATTGTGGAAGGGAAAATGGAGATTGAAGAAGAAGATGGTTAGGGCAAAACCGAGACTTGAAATGTTAGATGATTTATAGCAAAATTCGTAAGTAGTGTGTAATTTCACATAATTTCACCATGCGAAATTATGTTGGATATTAAATTTCGTCGAAAGCAGAGAATATATTGAGCAAGACACAATTTGGTTTTAGGAAAGGATGCGGTACAAGAGAAGCAATAGGGATAATGCGGGTTCTTTGCGAAAGAAGCCTAGAATATGGAAATAACGTTTTTGTATGCTTTGTAGACTTCGAGAAGGCCTTTGACAGGATTGATTGGATAACGATCATGAATATCCTTAAAAGAATAGGAATGGACTGGAGAGATAGAAGACTAATTTTGAACTTGTACATGAATCAAAGAGGAGTAATCAAAATCCAACAACAATACTCTGAAGAAGGTGAAATAGGACGTGGAGTAAGACAAGGTTGTAGCATTTCGCCGCTGCTGTTTAACATTTACGCTGAGGCAATGATGGAGGAAGACTTGGAAGAAGGAAGTAGGAGGGAATTTGTTACAAGATGTACTATTTGCAGATGACCAAGGAATGGTAGCGGGCAGCGAGATTGGATTGCAGAAGATAATGGATAGGCTGAATGATACGGCTTTTAGATATGGCATGAAGATTAATATAAAAAAGACCAAGGTTATGAGAGTGTCCAATAATAAAGGTGAAGTTAATATTACAATAAATGGAACGAAATTGGAACAGATAAGGAGTTTCAAATATTTGGGTCATACTATAACCAATGATGGGAAATGTGAGACGGAAATATGCAGTAGGATTACACAAGTAAAAGCGGCCTTTGGTAGTAGAAAAGAACTATTAACAAAAGTCTAAAGAAAGACACAAACATAAAGATAGTGAAAACTTTGGTTTGGACCACGCTATTGTATGGATGTGAGACATGGACCTTAAGGAAGGAAGATATTAGGAAACTGGAGGCATTGGAAATGTGGATTTGGAGAAGAATGGAGAGGATTAGCTGGACTCAAAAGGTTACAAATGAGGAAGTTCTGGAGGGAGTTGGCACAGATAGACAGTTGATAAATGTATTAAGAAATAGGAAGAAGAAATGGATTAGAGGAATTTCCAAGATTTAAGTTGGACAATTCCTTTATTAATTATGTAACGCAGTTTAAATATTCAGGTCATATTTTAACCAAGGATGGTCGTGATAATAACGATATACAGCGTGAAATACGTGGTATGTTTATGCGTACGAATATATTAAAGCGTAGATTTGCTTATTACTCTCTTAATGCTAAGAAGGTCCTGTTCAAATCCTATTGTATGTGCTTCTATGATGCGGCACTATGGTAGTCGTTTATAATAGGTTCAATAGAGAAGTTTCGATCTTGCTATAATAAATGTATTAAAATATTTTTTGGATACAAATTTTACATCGCGCTGCTAGAAACCGGATTGCCTAGTTTTGATACTATCCTTTCAAATTACAGATTAAAGTTTAGAATGTGCTTGCTGGATAATGCTAATATGCTAGTTAAGTGTTTTGATGTTCTGAGCCTATTCTAGCCTTGTATGCCTAATTCTATAAGTAATTGTTTTAGGCCTATAGCTCAATTTATGCGCAGACTATTTGCTTTTCTGGTTTTTGTTGCATGTTCTATGTGCAAGATTCATGTATGGGTTTTTACGCCTGAAATAAAGCAATAAATAAAATAAATAAATAAAAAATGGATAGGACACATTCTAAGGGGAGAAGGTCTATTAAAAGAGGTCATAGAAGGTAGAATGGAAGGAAAAAGAGGCAGGGGCAAGGAAAAAGAGGCAGGGGCAGGCCGAGATTAGGAATGTTAGATGATTTAAAGACCCACTCATATGTGGAAATGAAGAGGAAGGCGGAAGACAGAGAAGAGTGGAGGCGTTTTGTACCATGGACCTGCCAGTAGGCAGTGCACTAAGAGAGAGATTAAATTTCTTGGTTTTGGTATTCCTTTGAAGATAAATAAATTAATCAGTCAGTGAAGCAATCGTTGTCATCTGCCCTTGAATCCCCGTTAAACTAGGGTCGAGATTAGTATATTTTGCAGCAAATAAATAGTATTAATATATATATATATATATATATATATATATATATATATATATATATATACACGAAGAAGAATATATATGTATATATATATATATATATATATATATATATATATTTATATATAATATAGATATATATATATATATATATATATCTATATATATATATATATATATATATATATACAAGAAGACTTTGAGAATGAATATGTAACTTGAAACTGCCATTTGGCAGTGCACTGAAGATATATATATATATATATATATATATATATATATATATATATATATATATATATATATATACACATACATACACAGATATATATATAAATATATATACACACGCACGTATCCAGAGGGTCCTGATTTAGACCAGCCGATAAAATTATTTTATATGTATTTTTCAATGGCTATTAAAATAATTTCAAATGGCCATAATTTTATTTATGGCTATTTGTGTGTGCAAATATTAATAGAGGAGTAAAATAGGGTAGAAGAACAAATTCAGCTCTGTCCCGGGAATGCGTGGGCGTAAGCAAAAATACGTGGACACTGTCCAAATAAAAATTCTCGCCCCGGCTAAAAATCCTTGGATCCGCCACTGTATGTATATATATATATATATATATATATATATATATATATATATATATATATTTATATTTATATTTATATATATAAAGCTAATGGTCACGTCAGTTCCATCACTCGAAAGCTATGTCAGTGACGGGCTAGCCCAGGTTTTGAACCCCGCACATACTTATGTAGGCCTGTATATGTATATTATTCCCAAGCTGTAGGCCACATTAAGGTGTGAATAAAGCATAACCATTTGTTAAGAGATTAACTCGTTAATGTACGAGTGCTCTTTATGGAGCGTGAAAAGCAGCATGTGAATAGGTATATGTACCTACTTGGACCTTCCGCTTTGCAGAACACTGTAGAGAGATGAAGAGATGCAATATTAATTATATATATATATATATATATATATATATATATATATATATATATATATATATATATATATATATATATATATATATATATTTATATACATATTATATATAATATATATATATATATATATATATATATATATATATATATATATATATCTTATATATATATATATATCTTTACGTGTATTTGATGTCTCAGGTGTGACAGATTCCAGTAGAAGATCTTCACGTGAATCAGATCCTGCACGACGCGAGAAATGTAAGCAAATGAGTGACGGTCGGTTTCCTTGTGCTCAGTGTGATAAAACATTCGTCAACAAAAGTAACTTAAAGATGCACATACAGCGCCAACATGAGAACAAAAAAACAGTTTTTTTGTACTCGGTGTGGCAAATCATTCAAGGCTAAATCAAATCTCGGTATGCACATCAGTGGCGTGCATGGAGATAAAAGATTTAACTGTGACAGGTGCGACTACAGTTCGAAGTACAGGAATAATCTAAATAGTCACATATCTGCTGTTCATTTACATCAGAAACTGTACAAGTGTCTCTATTGTGGATATCAATGCCAAAGGAAGAATTATCTATCTTATTCTGGATGGAGATCCACAAGTGCTACTTAATTCCTCTGTGATGATGCATCAACGTGATGTTTGAGGCGTGAGGCATTGCTGCCTTAGTACATTCTTGGTATGAGTAGGATGTAAGTATTCTGTGAAGAGTATTGAAATGATTTCCAAGTGTTCTAGTCAACCGAAAGCCATATCACACCACGCAGAACAAGAACGTGGTTTAATGGCGCTTGTGTATGAGATTTAAGTGTCCTTTGAGATGCGCGGCTCTTTTAAAACATTTGCCGCACTCACTGCACGGGTGAGGTCTATGTTGATAGTGAACAGCCAGCCAATGTTTCTTGAGGTCACCCTTGTCAGCACTCTTATATTTACATTGAGCACAGGCAAAACATCGTAACACTTCATGTACACGTTTCTTATGTTGCATCAAATTATTCTTATGAGTAGACTTATAGTGTAGAAGTAGATTATAGTGTAGTAGTAGATTCACAGAGTTCTCGTCTTTTTAGACTTATTACAGGAGTACATCGTAAGGAGAACCTCATTTATACGTGTTGTAAAAGATTGTGTACAAGACTACCAGTTGTTATTTGAACTTATTTCCAAAGGCACTTAAAGACATGGACGAATTAATTAACCAAATATATCTTAAACTATTTTCTATTTCGTCAAATAGCAAAAGTATGCTATCGAAAACTCAATATACATGTAGTTTAACCTCGGATTGCGAAAGGCATAATTATATAATTCATATATATTATATATTTAGAGTAGATGGCAGTTATCTGCCAGGAACCAGTAAAGCTGTCTCAAAGACCGGTGACCGGCCGTCACAATGCTATAGATATTTTCAATTCAAAACCATGTTTATTCAAAACTAAACACATGGCAGCGCTGATTGGGAGATTATCGTTGTTCATAGTAGCCTATCGGCTCAAACTAGACGTGAATAGACACTTTACTGGCACTTGAGACGTGTAATAGAAGCATTTGAGTTGATCTAATGTGTAACGGTAGAGTGCAATGTGCCTTCCTTGCCGAATAAAATGCCTAACAATATTAAATAATGTTTGAGCCTATCTGGTCAATAAAATGTAGGATGCTTTTCACTGTGAGTAATCATAAACGTAATATACATGTAGTTATTTGGTTTGTTTAGGCCCAGTTATAATTTTATAACTTGCCAATATTACCAAACTGTTGACTGATATTAACTTGCTGAAACCCTCCTGCCCTCAAGTCAACCTTAGATGTTTGAGTTTAAAATCTATTTCATTTTCACTATCGAACAACGAACTTAAAACCTCAGGCTTATAGGTCTGATAAGTCTGATTCCTCCTCGGCAACAAATAGTTATGACTAGTAAAATAATTTACAGATTTCAATTCTGATCTTGACTACCAAGACGTGCCATACCCGATGAGTCTTTTCATCCCACCAGACCATGACAGCTCTCTTGCACCATTTTCCATTTTATATATGGACTATGGAGACAAAAGATAGAGTTTATGAATTGCTAACACGATTTCGCCAGACAAGTGCTACAATTAAGGTGCCTTCCTACGACATGTAGTGCTGGGATTTGTAGTCTAGTTCGCAGTTAGCGTTTCTAGATAGAGTTCACGTGGTATCTATTCTCTCTCTCTTTCTCTTAGTGCACTGCCTATTGGCAGGTCCATGACACAACTCCTTCACTTATTTCTATCCTCTGCTTTGCTCCTCAAATCAACATACGAATAAGTTATCAAATCATCCAGCATCCCAAGTCTCGGTCTTCCTTTAGCCTTTTCCCCTTCCATTCCTTCCCAATTACCTCCTTTAATAAACCATTCCTTCTCAGTATATGACCGATCCAGTTATTCTTTCTATTACTTATGATATTTATCAATTGTCTACTTAAGCCAATCCGATTTAACACTTCTTCGTTCGTAATTTTTCAGTAAATTTGATCTTCTCCAAAGCCACATTTCGCATGGAGGTCATTCAAGTATTATATAACGCTGAAAATAGTGTTTTTAACTTACCCACCCACCCATATTACAGGATATAACAAATATCAAACCCACCCACTCAAGACGTTATATAACAAAATATATCAGACCACTCCAAAATACATGTCTTAGCCTGTTTCAAGTTAGCAATACCAATGGTATTACTAACTTGATTAAAGAGCAAACGAATTTAAAGTTATTAACATACATGTACTACGGCTGAAAATTGCAAAAGTAATAGTAATAGGGCTACGGTTTTTAAAAATTTAGTAGTGTGAAGTAATATTGTTACACAATTGCTTGCTTGTGATTATTATTTGTCTCTTTTTGACGTAGGCCTATATTGGCTTACTTTGAAATTTCTACACAAAACTTTACAGATTTTTAAAAACTGCAACAGTTTTGAAAAAATCTTTTAAATTACCCACCCTCAATCCACTCACGTACTAATAGGCCCACTACAGTTTTCTTCGATGGGCCTAAGACCCACCCCCCCCCCCCCTGATATAATTTATACCCTCTCCCCACACTGGCAAAATTGCCAAACCCCCACTGCAAAAAGTAGACTACAAATGACAAATATTGAATTTAAAATGTAATAATTAATACACAAGACGGTCATTGTTATTAGCTCAACCTATACATCATCATCATCATCTTCCCTTAAATCCCAGTTTAACCAGGGTCGGGATACGAATAGACTTTCTCCAGTTGAAGTTTATCCAAAACCTATACATGTCATAAAAAAATTCTTTAGTGTTACCATATTTTAAACGTTCAAAAACTAGGTTTTCTTGTTTTTGCATAATAAAACAATTTATGTCAGCACGTAAGTAAATTTACAACGATTATACTTGTATCATTAAACATGTAGGCCTAATACTACTGTACCTAAGTAAAAAATGTTTTATATAAAATTCATTATGCCGCTATGCGATATTATAAGCCAGTGCTGAAAAAGTACTTTACTTTTACTTTCAAAATTACTTTTACTTTTTGACGTTTTGGCAGTACTTTTACTTTTACTTCTCGATCTTGAAAAATGAAATACTTTTAAATTTCTAAAAAGAATTACTTTTACTTTTGTGTTCTCTAAAAAAGTACTTTAGTCTAAAAGTACTTTTTCATGGTGACATTATTATCGGATCAAACGATAGGCATCGATTAAAGACAACGATTAGAAGTGTATTAAATTACTTCTAATACATAACTGTCGATAATATAATTGAAGACCGCACTTTGATAAGGTCAAAGGCGCTAGTCTGAAATATAATTAATTACTTCGCTATACATCATAAACTCGACATCAAAAAGTCAGAGCGACGTCTTAAATCGATGATTAACAATAATATACATGGCGTTTTCCAATTTCAATGATTCAGGCACGTCATTCTTGGAAGCCTGTGATATGATCCACTAGATCAAAGGCGCTTGAATATCTTGAAAGCAATGTCATTGCAATTAGCACGTACCATTTAAATTAGTTAATAGTCCGTAGAATCGATAATATTGGCCGCCTATATAGCTATAATCTGTAGAATCTGTACAGCTACTGTAATTGTAGTTTAGTTTCTTTTGCATTAGTTCAGTAGCGCGAGCTTTTTATAGTACATAAAATAAGAGTATCGAGTGTACACTGTGTAGTAATATAGTGTTGATACTTTGCAGCAGGGTCTAGGCTAAATACAATTTGCTTTGTCGTAATAATAGAAATATGTTATTTGATTTGGATTAGGAATAGATATTTAGATATTTTTTAGATATCATGTTAAACATAATCTACTGAAGCTTACCAGCTGCCATTTTCTTCAATGTTTTAGTATATCATTGTGTTTTCCTTAATTGCGTCAACTTGTAGCAAGGTAATTCAATAATGTAATAATGAAGAAATATTATTAACAAAGAAATATTTAACTGACTATAAATATTGTATTGCTCAATTAATATTAATATTGTATAGTATACTATATAGTATACATGTATATATACTATACTGCGGTATAGTTTGAGATTTACTTCAACATATGTGATTTCTTTATTAACATATTCGTGATGTTAATATGGATCTATGCGTTGTTATAGTTTAAAGACAGTTGTAGCCCACTTCATAATCTGAAAAAATACTTAATACCGGGGGAAAAAAAATAAATACTTTTACTTTTTAATTCCTAAAAATAATTACTTTTACCTTTTGGTTTTGAAAAAAAGTTACTTTTACTTTTACTTTTGAGTTCCCAAAAATAAATACTTTTACTTTTACTTTTTAATTTCATAAATAAAAGTACTTTTGTACTTTTCCAGCACTGTGTTAACCTTTTCAATATTAATCAATTAATCAGTCATAAATCAATATGAACTTAGGGTTCGGTATAAATGCGTTCACAACTCAAAAAGGAAACAGTCTCAAGACATGATCAAGAATTGATTCATAATCAATCACTTTCTTTCATTTCATATCTTCATCACCATCTCTATTATCAATGATTATGAAGTTTAACTCTTTCTCTCTCTCTCTCTCTCTCTCTGTCTCTCTCTCTCAGTGTTCACGCTCTGATGAATCGACTGGCTAGCTCATAGACACCCACAGACACCTGCGCCCTCTCGTCATAGTCCGCCCAGTCCTGTCCAACAAAAACAATACGAGCTAACTGAAAGCTGATGTCACATGTATCACAAAACCGTACATAGCATCACATAATATATCATCACATCACATAATATATCATCACATCACATAATATATCATCGCATCACATAATATATCATCACATCACATAATATATCATCACATCATATAATATATCATCACATCACATAATATATCATCACATCACATAATATATCATCACATTGCATAACATACCATCACACAATATTTCATCACATAGCATAACATAGCATCACATAATATATCATCACATTACATAATATATCATCACATTGCTTAACATACCATCACATAATATATCATCACATCACATAATATTTCATCACATAGCATAACATAGCATCACATAATATATCATCACATTGCATAATATAGCATCACATAATACAACATGGCTTCACATAACATAGCATAGCATCACATAACATAGCATAGCATCACATAACATAGCATAGCATCACATAACATAGCATAGCATCACATAACATAGCATAGCATCACATAACATTACAGAGCAACTCTTAATGTATCATCATATAGCATAATACAGGATCACATACAATAACATAGTATTATCATATTGCAAAATATATCAACTATAACAATATATCATCACATAATATAGCGTCCCATATCATAAAATAGCATCCGTACTATAATATATAACATCACATAACATAACGTGGCAAACACAAAGCACAATATAACATATTGACAAAACAAACAAAACATCACAAAATATAACATAGCATCACACAATATAACATATCATCACATAGCATAACATAGCATCAAATAACATAATATAGCATCACATAACATAATATAGCATCACATAACATAATATAGCATCACATAACATAATATAGCATCACAAAATATAACATAGTATCACATAATATAATAAATAACATCAGAAAACACAAGCTACAATCACAAGATACTGTTCATTATACTGTTCGAGGTTTATGTCGTCATCACAAGACGATGGAATTAAATCATATAATATGCTTGAATCAAATGTCCCAGTGAACCTATAGAAAGTTAAATTTTAAAAGCGCTCTTTTTCTATTTTCTTAAAGCACGATTAGAATCAGACCTGGCAAATGGTATCACTATTATAATAATAATAATATTGCAGAAGATCATATTCCCGCGTTGTGTCCGGGATACTGTTGAATTGACCACCCGTTAACTGTACGTGTCGTAATTAAAAACTGAGCGAGAACGTAATATAATACAACGACTCAACAACCATCAATAATTTTTTTCCACAAAGACTACGACTGTATTCAATACGCACAAGAATTAAATTAATTTAATTAAATTTAGAATAGCACCGTCCATTGATATTAGAAAATCCAGCTTTCATTGCTCTCTTCGGTTAAGCATCATTAACTAATTGAAATACTTCAGATTGATTTCCAATATGAGAGAGAGAGAGAGAGAGAGAGAGAGAGAGAGAGAGAGAGAGAAAGAGAATGTAAACGTCACGCATTGTTTGATGTTATATGTACTGACATACAGGACTGTGTAAAAAACTGCCACATAGCGGACTAAGTGGAAGTTTTACACTTAAGTGGCAGATTTGTAAAATATTATAATAAAACATAAACAAACCAGAGACGTGAGATCCACACTACTGAACTCTGTGCTGGACTCACTGCTCCTAGCAGACCATCCCATCTACAACAAACAACACCATAAATATACATAATAAATATTAAATATACTATAATAATAATATAAATAATAAATATACTTAATAAATATTAAATATACTATAATAATAATATAAATAATAAATATACTTAACAAGCAGTGGCATAGTACGCTATCATATATCAACATACCGCAATATAAATCTCCTATTTTCTTTCTTATATATTTATATTTTAAACCAAAGTTCCTGGGTTCAAAGAAACAAACTAAAACAAGAGAACACGATTTAAACTATGCTTGGCAGCAGTTCAACCGACTATAATTTATGATTAGTATCATATATCACATATAGACCCACTCATTTGTGGAAATGAAGAGGAAAGCGGAAGATAGAGAAGAGTCGAGGCGTTACATACCACGGACCTGCCAGTAGGCAGTGCACTAAGAGAGAGATAGTCCCACAGAGTCTAGTTATGACAGTACAACGAGTGCTACATACCCGAGGCTCAAAGGTCGTGGGTTCGACTCCTCGACAGTCAAACACAGCGATTGTCTTGTACTGAGGTACATCATCTGATGTGTACGGCTTGAGACTGTCCGCTATGATATCTACAATACGTGTAGTACGTATTATATAACGACCTAGTATTGTATGCTAGTATAATGTTTGTATATAAAAAGATAATGTTAACTTCAGTTTCCTCACTCGAAAGCGTTTTTAGCGACGGGTGAGCCCAGGATTTGAACCCCGCACATACTGATCCGCAATCGAATAGCTTACCGACAACGCCACTGGCTCCAGCCAGTATATTAATGTGTGGGTATACTAGCACATTAGTATACTAGCACATTAGTATACTAGCACATTAGTATACTAGTACATTAGTATACTAGCACATTAGTATACTAGCACACTAGTATACTAGCACATTAGTATACTAGTACATTAATTTTTACGTGTAATACGTATAACGACCTCATGTTGTATGCTAGTATAATGTGTGACATATTTGTGCGTATATACTAATAACAATAATAATAATAAAGGTTGAACGTCCGTTTCATCATACAAGGATGATGTCAGGGACGTCCCCGCATCACATATCACTACAACTGGATTCACCACAAACGATTTGAAAAAAAAACATGTGAAAAAACAATAACATTTTACTTTACTACTATTTTGTTACTTGTACACTAATGTGCGGGTAGCCATAGCCCTTTTGTGAAGAGATTAACACATTAATATATCTAGTGCTCTTGATGTAGAATATACAGTGTACCGATATCTTCAGACACTTGATCAATATTACAATTTGACCCTACACGCACACGCCCAGCTGGGTATTTACAATGTCAGTATTACATAACAATAATAAAGGTCGAGCGTGCGTTTTCTCATACACGGATGTCAGGGATGTCCCCACATGTCACTACAAATCGATTCACACCAAACGATATCAAAAAATAAGTACCGAAGAGATAGAAAAAGATCTTAAAATTTGCCGGTCCGGTGATCAAAAACATGCAATCTTGATTAAATAAATCTATAGCGGGAAGAGATGTGTTTTCAGCTTACTACAGAAAGTGGAAATGTAGAACATGAGCGAAGATCATGAGGCAGATAGTTCCAAAGAGAAGGAGCTGGAAAAAAGAGCGTCTACCTAATACGTTGAAAATAAGCCGAGTTTTGATCAGTTTGGCATCAGAAGAACGACGCTTACGAGAAGGTTGATATAGGAGATCGGAAAGGTTAGAAGGTATACCAAAGAGTAGTGTTATAGCACAACATCAAAATGACAAATCATAATTTGGTGCAATTACAAAATCTGCTACGAAGTGATAAAGTGGTGATAGTACATTAAGATGCATGGAGAAAAAATTATGAAAAATACCCATCAAGAAACACAAATTAATTTTATATTGCAAAATCAATTTTATTTTGATAATCAATACTACGGTATTTACAAATGATAAAATTTTAGAGGAAAAGATAAGAAGCATCCAGAAAAAAAATATATAGAGAGTAAGGATAGGGCAGATAGAGAGTGGGAGAGAAAAATAAGAGAGAGAGAAAATAAGAGGGACACTAAGTTAATTATGAATAAAATAAAGAGATAGTGAGAAAAAGAAAGACAGCTAGAGAGAGAGAGAGAGAGATAGAGAGAGAGAGAGATAACGAGAGAATTATCCAGATAGAGAGTTACAGAGAGATATAGTGAATGAAACAGACAGGTAGAGAGAGAGAGAGAGAAAGAGAGAGAACGAGAGACGGAGATATAATGAGAGAAGGAATGATATACCTATGGAATGATCCATAGATGAAAAAACGTTTTTTTTACGTTTTTTACATCTGTTAAAAAAACGCGATTTTCATTTTTTATAAAATAAAAAACGTAAAAAAAACGTAAACCGTTAACGTCATGCGTAAAATTAAGATAAGCACAGTGATCTCACCTCTAATTATTTCAACTGTCAGCCAAGACAGGAAATTGTAATTTTATTGTTACTTAAGGTAATTCATTACATTTTTTATTTTCCTAGTTAGGCAGATGTTCTAATTTTTAAGACATTGTCTATTCTTAATTTCTTACGGATTTAAATTTTCTTGTATTGATAATTATGAACAACTGACAGTGTGGCTGTATGTGACCTGAAAGTATTTGTTTATATTTGTATGGAGTCTATGGACATACTTTAGAACTTTAGATCAAGTCTAGTTGTAATAAAATTGTTTAGTGTTATGGAATGAAGGCATGGTAATATATATGCAAGCCTACGTGTAGGCTACTAATATTTTTTTCAAAGTATTTTTACTTTTTTATTTTTTTTGGAAAAAAAACGCGTTTTTTAACGTTTTTTTATTTTTGGTAAGAACGTTTTTTTCATCAATGGAATAATCCCTATGACAGAGTTTTAAATAGACAGGTAGAGAGAGAGAGAGAGAGAACTATGTTTATTGAAGTACACATACACGTATACATACATGCACAAGGTCATCAAAGAGGGTATATATACCCTATCTAGTTGACAGCCATCAATCACGCAAGAGTAGCCAAACATCCATGTACAATTGAAAATTAGCAAAACATACTAGAGAAAAAGCAGTAGTAACTAACTAGAGTGCAAGTTGAAAAGACAGTGTACAACAATTGCCGGTATAATAATGAAACCACACACTAAAATATATTTAAGCAAGCAACCTAAGTAAAGGCAATAATAGCATGATACTTGTCAACAATAACCTATATTTATCATTACAAAATACTAAGTAGATAGTTTTTGTATCTCTTATTGAATAAGTTCAAAGATTTAATATTACGAATTTCTAAGGGAACATTATTCCAAATCATCACACAATTAAAAATATAAGATTTGAAGAAAAGCTTGCTGCTATTTGAAAATATATAATTAGTGCTCGACAGTCTGGTATTGTAATAACGATTTTGATGGAGAGAGTTAATGATGTCACGAATTGCCGTAGACATACTACCAGACAGAGAAAGAACGAGAGACGGAGAGATAACGAGAAGGAATGATATACCTATGGAATGACCCATATGGCAGAGTTTTAAATAGACAGGTAGAGAGACAGAGAGAGAGAGATAGAACGAGAGACGGAGAGATAATGAGAGAAGGAATGCTATACCTATGGAATGATCCCTATGACAGAGTTTACACTTGATGACTAGACTTGCTGATCCTCGACCACCTTTCAGTTCATGACTCTCCTTCAACAACAACATTCAGTAACCATCAGATAGAGTGACTCTAGACGATCAAATCTAGAATTACATACTATGCAATACTAAAAATAGGGTACCTTTCTTCTTTAACAAGAGCATTGAGAAAATATGAACATTAGATTGAGAAAATATGACTGTAGAAGGTAAAATGTACGTTTGCATACCATGCAATACTAATAATACGGTTGTTGCCGTAATGCTTTATACTATGCAATAATGTATAATGCTTTATACTATTATACTGACATCGCTGTCGAGTGACGAAACTGACGTTAACATTAGCTTTACCAGCTTAGCTTTATTCCTTGGCATAATTTACCGCTGCATAATATGCTGGAAGAAGACAAATCATAGCACTGCTTACTATGCAATACTATGGCATATCCTTCAACTGAGTGCAATACTATGGCATATCATTCCATTGAATACTATGCAATATTATGGCTTACCACTTCATTGAATAATATGCAATACTATGTCATACCATTCCATTGAATACTATGCAATACTATGGCATACCGTGCCGCAGCACACTATGCAATAATAAGGCAATTTGTAGAAATATTCATTTTATTTGCTTTCGTAGAATCCTGTTTAGTGACTCCACACAAGCAGAATATCAGTTGAAGCTCAATTCTGCAGTAGCAGGAATGTACCGATTAAAATTGACAGAAATACTAAATTAGTAGAGAACTAAATTGATGGAGCAATAGAGATTTAAATCAGGCCTAATTGCACTGCCGCACAACTAAGTTCTAAGTTTTAAGGTCTAAGGGCTCAAGTATAACTGATACAGCATTTGTAGTTTCAATATCAATCAATAAGAATTTAACGTCCGATTCCTCGCCATAAGGCAATGTCAAGGACGTCTCTTGCAGAATCTACACAAATAGGCGCCAAAACACCTTTTTGTGTACAGGAACAGCTAAATTGAAACAGACTACTAAACTGACTTTAACTTAAGATTCAGTGACTCAGTTGGATAGTTTTCCTACTGCACATTGGTTTGTAGAAGGCTCAAATGTCACGCACTGATATGCTTTCAAGACAATAAGCTGTAGTTACAGAGCTATGGGCTGAGCCGGTGGCTTGTTGGAAAGTTGTTCGACAACGGATCAGTATGTGCAGGGTTCAATTCCAGTGCTCTCCCCGTCACTGACATGCTATTGAGCAGGAAAGTGCCGTTAAACTTGGCTTTAGCTTTTGCCTTTTAAAGTGATACATATGCATATAGACTTTACAATTTAGCTTTAGCTTTGTTTTGGAAATAACATTAATAAGCTAGTAAAGCTGAACTGAAACAAACTTACAGCTAAACTTAAATAAACAAATTCTCCCGTTTCCTCGTGACAGTGATTGCACTTTAACTGCAAGCAAACAAAACAAATAAAATGAGTTCAGAACGATGTTACATATGATTACAATTAGTTGATGTATTAAGAAATAGGAAGAAGAGTTTGATAGGACATTTTCAAAGGGGGGTAAAGCCTATTAAAAGAGGTCATAGAAGGTAGAATGGAAGGAAAAAGAGGCAGAGGCAGGCCGAGATTAGGTATATTAGATGATTTAAAGATCCACTCATATGTAAACATGAAAAGAAAAGCGGAAGACAGAGAAGAATGGAGGCGACATATACCGTTAACAACTTTCTGTTTTAACTTTCGATTGAGAAGCAGGAATCCTCTACTTAAAAATACAATAAACTCCAGCAAGTCTTCAGGCCAGCATAAAATGTCTGCATAGTGTTTGCATTATTTCAAAAGCAAATTTCTTGGTGAACAAGATTTCGATATACTACAAGAAACCACAAGACATCAGTTTGAAACATTTCTGCGAAAGTTTGGTTAGTTTAACTAGATATACGAAGAAAAATTTTCTACAAGGGTCTACTGGCAACGGCAAATACGACATGACAAGATCATTCTATGAAATCACACATTTACTTCAGAAAAAAAGTATATAAAGGTCTATAGCATCTGGGGTATGTGCGGGGTTCAAATCTTGGGCTCATCTGTCACTGATCTCGTTTTCGAGTGAGGAAACTGACGCTAACGTTGTCTATACAGCTTTCTTACAATATTAGTATACCATTCAACTGCTGTCTAGGATTTGTCCAGTTAAAAGTAAAGTAAACACGCATTATAGTGAATAATCAACTATGTTGATATCTATCACTTTTAAAACCACATGATTAATCCGTTAGGCAATTTAGACCATTTTCCGAATAACCAGTCCAGTGAATGTCCGAGATTTTACTCTCAGATCAGCACAGCCGGGATTCGAACCCACGAGGATTCAAATCACCTAAGGATTTGTCATTTAAAACTTCATGACGTTACCCCTACGCTATTTAGACAGTTAATCTCTATTCCTGAAATTTATATATTAATTCTCCTAGCTTGAGCCAGTGGCGATGTCGGTAAGATATTAGTCCGTGGATCAGTATGTGCGGGATTCAAATCCTGAACTCGCCCGTCACTGACATCGCTTTCGAGTGAGGAAACTGACGTTAACATTAGCTTTTACATTAGCTTCTTTTTCCGATGTTGGTTATTTCTATGATAGAAAAATGTCTCACCTATACCTCAGCATGAACTATAGCATCTCGGATGTTTTCATTGCTAACCATAACCGTATCAAATGAAACAAACAGCAATACCTTCATATACCATCTAAAGTCTTCACCCGTAGCCTTCAGTTCAGCCACGTTCTCAAGCTGAGCACAGATCTGTAGCGCTATCTTCTATATAACACAACATCATGCACTAAAATTTGATACAATAATATTAAATATTGTATGTCTACCAATATTGTATTATTAATATTATTATTAATATTGTATTCAATATTATATGGCTACCAACGGTTTTACCATAATTGGTAAGGTAATCAAATTTTTTGTATTTCAGACTCAAGTAGACTCTGCTATAGCTACTAATTATGGTATTACAGAACAGAGCTATGGCTCTTTTATGGTAGCCTCTTTTGTATTGTTATTTATTAATCTAACTACTTGCACGTTCCTATTGTTTGTATAATCTCTGCTGTGATGAACAAATAAACGATACTAAACTGAAAAAATACGGTTTTCTACAATAAACAATGTAATACAATTAAATACAAAAATTATATACCATACCATAGTCTACATAACTGCGCGAGTTGTTTCCAAACTGCAGAAGAACTGACCAACCGTGGACTGCAAGTGTCGTAGAAGCAACAAAACACTAAGATCCAAACCAAATTCTAAAACGGCAATTGGTTGGCGGGCGCCTAAGTTCCAAAAATTGCTACAAAATTTTTAATCCAGACCCTAGTTAAACTGAGATTCAGGGGAAGATCAAGATGATGACCATAGTATTTATAACATAATGTAATACAACATAATAACTTAACTTAACATAACTTAACATAATTATACTGGTTATGGAAGTCACAAAGACTTGTAACACCAGTCTTTGACGTAATTTCATACCTCTATAATGCAGTGTAATCAATTCGATGCTATTTTCTATGCAGCACCATGTCATAAAATGCAATTCAATATAGTTAAATCCAATGCTATTTTCTAAACACAATGCAATTCAATACAAAGTAGTAAATTACAATTAAATACAATATATACAATGCAATACTAATCTCTTACAGTAAAATATAGTGTTTCAATTCGGCTTAAACATAAAGTTGTGAGGTGTTAAGATATTTAATACTTCAATTTGAACATTAACACTTTGGTGTAATTGTAAATGTAAAGTAGTTTCCAGTTACATATTCCACTAGCGAGGTCCCATCATCATCTTCAGCTGAGAAACTATATCATCAAAGCTATATCATCGTTGTATTGTATGGAGAGTCTTTACCATGACACCGTTTAAACAATTCCTAAGAATTGGCCACAATTTTGATCAAAAATGTTTACTAAATATCGTTGCAACTAAAACAAGAATAGTCAAATATGCCAGTAGCTACTGCAAATTTGTACTAATTTGCTTTATGGTACGCAAATAAGGCCAATAATACCAACAGACTTAAAATAGTTGTATTGCCTACTATCAAAGTAGTTTAAGATATATCAGCTAATCAATTCCAACGTAATGTCGCCAATATGTTACAAAGATTCTTCAGATAACAGCTAAAGGAAATACTAAGGTACTAAAGCTATACTTATCAACAAATACTGTAACTTACCACCATTGTGAAGTACTCAATCCCGATATATCAAATATCACTCAATAGCCACACTGCAAAAAATTCAGATTAACGAAACTGTAATTCATATATCGCGCTTTTGCTATAAAAAAAAAGTAGCTAGAGCAGTATGTATAGAAGGTCTACTAGAGGATCATTTCTAAAAATTATTTTTGGTTGTCCTCTTGCATTGTTATGTATTTCATATTTTCCAGTATGGTTTGGAGGGCAGGCTTAACAGGGTTCACATAAACAAGGCGATATCATTTCCACATCCATAATAAAATATATTATATAATGCAACTTTAAAAGACTTTACACACAAATATATGGGATTAAAAATTGAAACAGCAAGAGTTAGGGTTCACACTCCAAACAAAAAACACTACGGGAACCGCATAATCTATCTCTAATTTAAATTATTTTATTTTAAAATATAATAACATGTAAAGATGCAAAAATGAGGCGAAATCAAGTAGCAAGCCTGCTGTGCTGTCTACTTTGCTCATTTTGTTAGTGTTGGGTGTTATCGTTAACCTGCTAAACCAAAAATAAATATTAACAAGCTAAACCAAAAGTAAACAAAAATAAAGTTTCATGGAATAGAATTTCAAGAGAAATGATTAGAAAATATAAGCCTGACATATGAATAACTTAATAAAAAACATAGCAGACTAATCTATAGGCCCCTGCAAATTATGCGAAATTTAACAAATACGTGGGCTGAACTGGTGGCATCATGCATGTTGGCATGTTGTTCGACAATGGATAAGTAGAGGCAGGGTTCAAACCCAGCACTCTCTTCATTACTGACATACAGTCGATCAGAAAACTGATATCAAATATGACCCCAGCTTTAATCAGATAGTATAAAATGATTAAATTATCATTGTCATATATATTAGTGCAATATCATGAAATGGAATCCTATAATTATTCTGTCTGTCATAGTTTTTATTAATTCTTTCAAAAAAGATATAATTTATACAAGCTTATTAAAAGTTTCAAGTATAATTAGGCTTCTTATAGAGAGATATAAAATGTTGACTTTAATCTTCATGCCGTATTTCAATGCTTTATCATTCAGACTATCCATAATCTTCTGCAGTCCAGTCTCGCTGCCCGCTACCATTCCTTGGTCATCTGCAAATCGTACATCTTGTAACAATTTTCGTCCTACTTTTATTCCTTCTACCAAGTCTTCCTCCATCATTGCCTCAGCGTATATGTTAAACAGCAGCGACGAGATGCTACAACCTTGTCTTACTTTGCGTCTTATTTCACCATCTTCTGAGTATTTTTGTTGGATTTTGATTACTGCTCCTTGTTTCAGGTAAAAATTTAAAATTTAGTCTTCTATCTCTCCAGTCAATTCCTATTCTTTGAAGATATTCAACATCGTTATCCAATCAATCGTATCAAAGGCTTTCTCAAAGTTCATAAAGCATACAAAAACATCATTTCCATATTCCAAGCTTCACAAAGGACCCGCATTAACCCTATTGCTTCTCTTGCGCCGCATCCTTTCCTAAAACCACATTCAGTCTTGCTCATTATCATGTCTTCTTTCGACTGAATGTGATTATTTACTATCTTTAATAAGATCTTCCATGCATGAGGTATTAAACTGATAGTTCTTTTATCTGAACACTCCACAACATTAACTTTTTGGGAATTGGGATCATCACTGACTTGGTAAAGTCATCTGGCCAAATATCTGTAAATATTGTACCCTTCCATACATACTTTCACTAATTTATTAAGTGTTTCTCCTTTTATTAGAAGATAGGAATTGGCAAAATGATTAGCAGCCGTTTATAGTTATCAGCTTCTACAGGGTAAATGCCAATATAACTGCTAATTTAAGGAACCTTTTAAAAATTTTCTTGTATTTATCACTGTCATTGGGTGGAAGCAATGGCGACATCAGTATGATATTCAACCGCAAATCAGTATGTGTGGGGTTCAAATCCTGGGTTTGCTAGTCACTGATATCGCTTTCGAGTGCGAAAACTGAACTTAAAGCATTAGTTTTACCAGCTTTTTTATGCTCAATGCATTGTTTTGAAACAAACCACTGTAACAGAAATAAACAGCTGTATCATCTCCACGTGAACGGTGACTTAACCGTTTACAGTTCAACGTTCCCATTTTGGGAACATGGAAGTTATTGCATATTACTCAACTATTCTAATGCATAACTATTTAATCATGATGGAAGGCTATTAAGATTGGATAAAACGTTCTAAAAATATATAACTTGTTAAGTGCTTGTTCAAATTTTTAGGTTTACAGAAACAAAATCTGACGCATTTTTTAATTTTTATTTTCTACAAATTAATTTAATATTAAACAATTTTTGTAAAATTATAATTTTTGCATTATTTTATAGCTAAATATGTGCTTTTTGAAATACTGTAGTAAAAGGTATTGTATACAGTCTACTTTGAAAGATATTCTTCAAAACAAGTTATGTTCCCAAAATGGGAACGTGGACTGTGTATAAGCAATTTACTGGTGTATCTTTTACTACTTTTGCAGCTAAGCTGACTGCTAAAGCATGTCTGTGACGGATGAGTCTATAATTTGAACCCCGAAATTCCTGATCCATAAACGGATAACATACCTATTTACCACTTTCTCCTGTCATGCAATTACAATTATTTATTTATTGTTGGTTTTATTGCACTGGTTTATCAAAAACATTATTACTTATTATAGAGTGATTATGTATTATAGCTGTACACAAGGACGGATTCTTCAGGGTTGTAAACTGAGCAGACTCATTGATGGGTTGACGATTTTAATTGGTTGACTTCTTGAGGGGCTTGAATTGTTTGACAGCTTGTTAACTTAATTAACAACAACGCCTAACTGCCGTGGTTACTAAGCCGTGAATAAAGGAAAGATGAAAGAATGCGTCCCGTGGGATTCTCTAGTGACGAATCAAAAAGACCAATTAAGTTTACTGGGTTTCTCCAGTGAAGCTGTGAACCAGCTGTCTAGCTGAGATTCTTGTATAACAGAATTTTGTATAACTTTAAGGAATTTAGATATAATTCTTTAATCATGTAAAGCCACCTTCAATGCAGGGGCAGAGATAGCTTGATAACAGGGGCGTGTCTGAAGGGTATATAAGGGTTGGATTGTTGGAAGTTGTCGACCAGCCAGCTGGCCACGTAGTCCATTTCGACAATTTCTTCACAAGTCATCAACTTATGTCTGATCTCAGTGACAAAGGTTTTAGGGCATGTGGCACTGTGAATGATAACAGGTGCAACAAGTGGCCTTTGATGACCATACCTCAAATGAAGAAGACCAACCGAGGCCACTTTGACTACAGATCTGATGGGCAGGAACTCTTCATACGGTGGAACGACAATTCTGAAGTCGCTGTTTCCAGCAACCATCTAGGCGTCACACCAGTACATTTAGCGACAAGGAGGGTAAAAGGTGTGAAGGAAACTAAAGTAACACAGCCTGATCTCATCAGAAAGTGCAACGAAGGAATGGGTGGGGTTGATGTGTTAGATAAGAGGCTGGTTTCGTATCAGCCAAGGCTCCGTTCTAAGAAGTGGTGGTGGAATCTGTTTAGCAACGGCCTAAATATGGCAGTAGTTGTGCTTTCAGGTTCTACCAATATCTGCATCCTGACAGCACACTTACTCACATCCGGTTTAGGAGAACAGTGACGATGGTACTGTTGAGGTCACAACAGGCATGCATACGACTTGGTAGCCCAACAGCTTTTACACCCAACGACATCCGATATTATGGAGTTATTATATTATTATGGAGATATTATGATATTATGAACCACCATTTGGAAAGCGCCAGTCAGGGAAGATGCACTTTTTGTATGACCAATACTCACCTGCAGTGTGTGAAATGCAAGAAGCACCTGCATAAACTCTGTTCTGGGCTGTACAACACCAGGCCATAATAATCAGCCAGTTGCGTAGCACTGTTATATGTAGTACGTTACACAACTGTAAGGTATCATGACTACAGACTGTAATTAGAGAATAAATGATAGTGTTGATATTATTATTTTATTATTTGGATATTTTGTAAGAATGCTTAGATAAACATAATGTAGCTAGAGAATAGGACATATTAGACTGGTATATATTGTACTAAATATATGGATATAGGTAAGGAATACGACTCATTTGATCGGGATTTTTGTAAGGAATGTTTAGGTTTCATGTTTTCTATTACTCAACTCTTAAATTAGAGAAATTTGTATAAATATTTCAAGCTATATTAACATTGTATCACTGAACGCATTGTTGCCTATGCACAGTCCAACGTTCCCATTTTGGGAACATAACAATTTTCATATAAACTGTAAAAAAATTTGTCAAGATATTTACAGATGCTGTTACGGGAGCCCAAATTGTATAACATATCCAAAAATTAGCCATATATGTTAACTCTGTCTATGTCCCGACTGTAAACGGTTAATGACTTTTACGCAGAATTTTTCTCGAAAACGAATCGTAGAGGATTTTTAACTGCTTAATCTGCGAAAAATTCCACTTCTAACGATTGCAATATTATCAAGTACCTAATTTTGTCAAGATTTTTTAGCATTCTACCGGACTAATTCAACGAAAAAACCAAAAATTAAAATTATGTAAAAATTACAATAAAAACCATAAAACGTTCTCATATAATTTACTTTTTTGTCCACTGATTACATTATAAAATGTGCTACAAAGTGACATGCGTTTGCATAGATGTCACAACGGAAAGATGATTTACGACAAATATAGAAATTTGCACAATTAATAATCCTGCCTGTGTTTTGATTACAACCATAGATTAGTGGTTTCTAATTACTTATTCCATGATCTTCGATAAGAAAATGGATTTTCACAAGTATGCAATAAATTTTAGTTAACTATATGCATACATTTACTTTACTTAGCTTAACAGTTCTTAACTCCAAGATTCTATCATACCTGGTAGGCTTACACATATTCACCCACATAGAAGTATCATACATCGCAGGCCTACACACATAAAAGTATCGTACTTCGTATGCCTACACTGTCTACACATGCATATATACCTAAAAGTACAGTAGTTGTTTACAAACATCGTTCATATCTCATCTAACTACTATTGAGTAAAAAATGTAATAATCCAGAAGTTATACATGTATATGAAAAGTATCGCAATTTAAATTAACAACCATACCTTAAATTAACTTTGCAACTAGTCTTACAATTAGAGTGAGTGAGTGCATGACTGAGTGTGTGTCACAGAGTGATCGGGTGAGTGAGTGATTAACTATGTATATTTTTCCTTTACAATTTGTATATGTTGAGGTATGAAATTACGACTAGACTAGTACCACAAGTCTTCACGATTTCTTACATCAGTAGACTTAAATTTAAATCAATTAAATTTCCAGGGCAATGTTTCAAGGGAAACTTCGTTGACGTGCAACACTGGCAACACTGCTTAAAATATTAAAGAACAAGAAGTGGCATATTTAGTTTCTAAACTAAACGTATTTAACAAATATTTAATTAATAATATTTATAATTTAGTAATTAATTGACTCTATGACTCTGCCTATTTCATTAATGTCGCTTCTCAAAACCGCAAAATAAGGCGTTAATACTCCTATTGTTAATCGTTACTTCATTATCTCTTTTTTAGATTTTGGAATTGTATTTGTCTCAATAGTGTACGATATTGTCGTTGATGACAGCAGCACTTTAATTGTTATATATTACGTTGTGTTATATATGAAATGTCTCAATAGCGCAGTGGTTAGAGGCTTCAGGTAATGGTCATGAAAGTTTAATTGACCGATCCTTAGGTGAATTAAACTCTCGTCGGTTCGATTCCGGCCGTTATGTTCTGAGAATATCGGACATTCGCAGGACTGGTTAGACGGAAAATGAACTAAATTGCCTAGCGTTTTAAGCATGTGGTATAAAAAGTTTTATATATATATATATATATATATATATATATATATATATATCGTTTATAGGTTGATTATTTCACTATATCGTATTTTACCTATTATCATTATTATTATTATTATTATTATTATTATTATTATTATTACTGTTATTATTTATTTATTGTACTGTTGTTGTTGTTATTGCTCTACTAGTACATGTAGGCTTTCCGTGGGATGTTTCTCAGAACCCATGGATTAGTTTCTTATGCTGCTGTTGTTGTTGTTATTATTGTTGTTATTATTATTGTTTTAATTGTGCTAGATGTTGTCGTAGTTATAACAGTAGCACTCTAAATTTTGGTTTTTTTACCATTTATCCGTCCTCTCAGTAAGATATTTTAGTGTTTTTCTATGGTCTATGAAAGTCACAGGAACGCCTCGTGGCGCAGTGGGTAGAAAACTCGCCTCTTGCATGAGAGGTCTCGGGTTCGAGACTGCGTAACGACATGGATGTTTCTCTTCCGAGGGGCGAATAAAAACCTAGTCATGTACACTTGGTGGTGTCAGGCCGATGGATATCCGACCTTAATGTTCCTATGTAGACCCCTTTGTGTGGACCCCGAATAGGGATTAACGGCCCGCTAAAAGGAAGTTTATGAAAGCCACAGTTTGTTTACTGTTCCTACATTTCCTATATTTTCCTATATTTTGGAAGGCTCCCATATATTTGTATAGTTTCTTGTATTTTCCTATATTTTAGGATTTTGACACTGTTTGCAAGGTCATTGTTTGCGACGATGTTAGATATAGGAATTGACTTATTTGTACTTATTTGTGTCGGCTGAAGGTTTAGTATTTTGTGGTCTACATTCTGATATTTAGTAATGTTATTTATCTATCTACTGCCAGCATAATGAGTTCTCAGCATTCTGGTGGTCTAAAATTCCAGGTTCATGATCAAGATGTTCTTAAAGCAGAGGTAATATAGTCTATGACGTTTGCCTATAAGAACTCTTCAAAGGACTTCATCTAGACGAATCTTTAGTTTAGTATTAAATGGAAGAATTTGCCTGTGACAAAGCCATTTCTTCTCTTGAGTATTTCACAAATTCATCTGATCCATTGAATAATAAATGTGAGGATGTTAAACCAGAAATATCGCTGGAGTCCAGTTCGGCGTCATCTTTACACTCAAGCATTCAGTTGTGTGCTGCTGAATTCTCCATATCTTCTGTGCAGAGTTGTGCCCAACCTGTAACTGTGAGTCAAGTTTCAGTTCCTCAGAATGCTGATATAACAATTCTGAAAGGTTTGTGGCATATTTGATTCCTCATTGGCTCTTTTTGTTGGAGATTAAGAGACATACGTTTTATGTATTTTTGTTCTAAGGTGTATTTTAATGATTTGTGTTTATTTATTTTGAATCAGTCTATTTAGAAATAGAAATATATTTTATTTTAATTGTATCTTTGACAAGTTTGAACGATTAGTATAATTTCCTTTTTTATAAAATTTGTTGATATACTAATGGGTTCACATGGCTTCTAATGGTTTTCCCTCATTTTCTTAGCACCCTCTCCACATACAGGGGACTCGTATAACTGAGGACCATTCCTTTGATGTGGGTATATTTACCAATTTAAAGTGACTATTACGAAAAAATAAATGTAAGCCGATTTACAAAAATTTACACTTGTGCCAATAGTACTAAACTCATAGTTTAGTAAGAAATATTTTGCCTTAGTGAAGTTAACATTTGTCTAGTATACATGCTTTAAGAAATGTATTAGTCATATATGCTAATTAATAGTTTAAATATCTCTTTTAGTACCCTGCCTACTGGCAGGTCCATGGTATATAGTGCCTCCACTCAACTATATCTTCCATTCTCATCTTCATGTCCTCATATGAGTGGATCTTTAAATCATGTATAAATATCATTCATATACCAAAATACCATATTCTGCTTATGACAAGGTCTATGCCTTCCTCAGCCCAGCTCAGTTTAAATATATCATTACGATATGCTTTGTAAATGTCATTGCTGTACATTAGATAAAGCAGAGGAAACTGTATGAAACCCCTACTTAAATTTAACATCTAGAGGACAAGAAATTGTCAAAACTTGTAACATGTGGCCTATTTGTTGTACAAAGGATTTTTGCTGTTCTCTAATTCCTCATTTGTTTAACTGGTGTGGTAATATTTCCAGATTGATTAAGTCTTCTAATACACATTCACTCTCTCTCTCTATCTCTCTCTCTCTCTCTCTCTCTATGTGTATATATATATATATATATATATATATATATATATATATATATATATTGTATAGTTTTCTGCCTATTGGCAGGTCTGTGATCATGATGCATATTCATACTCTTGAGCATGTTTCACGCTCCATATAGAACACCCAACAAGTTAATCCCTTCGCAACAGTCTATGCCTTACCCATACCTTATGTAGCGTAAGGCTTGGAAAATTATGGCTTCTGAGGTGGTTTCTCATTGCCTTCTGCAATTTATGCTTTATGGTAAAATGCGATAGGGGCAGTTATCGGTTGGGTCTACTCTTCAGCAACCCAGACACAACACGGGTAATTTAAAATTTAATGTGATGTAATCTAGGTTCTATCTTAGAATTTCATTTTCATTTCAGTTTTTGACTATTCAACATAATTTGACATTCTCTATTATAGACAGTTTTGTGGTTAATAGGAAATCAATCATCATCATCATCTTCTGTTGAAGCCCAGTTTAGTTTAATAGGAAATCAATATGACATGTAAACCATATGCTTAGTAAATTGTGTTATTATATTTCCATAGAGAGATCAGCTGAAATTGACTGTGTGATGTCTGCTGTAAAAGAAGAAGATGAGTTAGACAGAGAGACATCTGATGTTGATTGTTGTGTTAAAGAAGTTACTGATTATGAGAGAGCGTCTGTTGAACTTGCATATAACCTCATCAAAGCCAGTGAGTATAGGATATTGTAAAAATTGCTGCCTATTGATAGTAGTGAGCCACAGTAGTAACAGTGCTATTGTATTACTCCCAAAAATCTCCCATTGTAAAGTTTTATTAAGACTTAGCTTTTTCTTTCTCTCTTTCTTTCTCTCTGTCTCACTTTCTCTTTAATCTTTCTCCATTTATCTCTCTCTCTTTCTATCTCGGAGGGGTGGTCAACTAGATAGGGTACTTGTGACCTCTTTGACGGCCTTGTTTGCGTATGTCACTGTATATTTTGAGTGTATTGAAATAATTATAGTTCTCTCTCTCTCTCTCTCTCTCTCTCTCTCTCTCTCTCTCTCTCTCTCTCTCTCTCTAAGTCTGTCTCTCGTTAACAACCCTTTATATAGTGCCCAACCTTTCCCTTCTTTCTCTCAAAATAGCGCTATATTATTCTACAAAATGTTGATATAAAAATAAAGGCTGTGACCTGGCCTTTGGTGTAACCTTTGATTGAGAGAAATTTAGTTTAGGTGATTTTGTCCAATTATCGTATTTACTATTCATTGACCTCGTTTAAAATTTTGTTGTTGTATTTATTAGCTGTGATTATTTATTTAAAAGTGTCAGACAGCCACACTCAGTTCAACAGATGTCCTGTGTGTCAAATAATCTTCTGTGAGTTTGAGAATCTTAAGAGACATATAGAAGAGGAACATGTGAATGATAGGAATCATCGTTGTAACCAGTGCAGTAGAGTGTTTAGTCAAGTGTCGCATCTCAACAACCACATTAAGCATGTACATAAAGGTAAGAAACTTAAGCTAATGAGGAATATACGAATAATAATTTTTTGTGTGGATATTTTCATTAATGAGAATTTTGAAAAATTGAAAGAAAGTTTGTTGGAAATTGTTTAAATTTTTAAATAATATAAAAAAGTCAAACATAGTTGAAGCTGGTAAAACTAAATGAAATAAATAATTCCAATTAGCTTTAAAACAGAAAGAATGCGATAAACTAGTCAATCATGAACTTTCAGATTTTATTTTCGTATTGTATTTAAAGAGCTGCTTCTATCAAAGACATGCCTACTAATCCTGCCCAACCCTAACATCACATAGAATTCTGTGGAACCTTTGCATTTAATTTTTTTATTATATTATAACTGGGTTTATCATTTCTCGTATAGATCTTTGCGACTTTTCCTGGTTTTTGTTCATCACTGTTTACAATATTATTCTATGATAATAACAAATATATTCTTAAGACGTCTCTCTATGCTAAATGCAATAGTAGCGCTGAATGGCCAGTGAAGGTCAAGTAGCCAAGTGGTTAAGTGCCACAACCGGTGTAAGTCTGGAACCAATCGGTCTAAAACACAGAATCATCAACATGTTGCTATGTGTCTCTTCGATGTCATTTCTGAGGCAGTCGCCTCTTACGAATACGTGCGGTTATCTATACCATGCATTGTCTGTAGCCTTGTTGATACATCTCAAACTATTCTTAGATTTTTCATTTTGTCAGCCTGCTTCTCTTGAAGTGCTCCCAGATGTTATCTCTTGAAACAGTTAAGTGTATTTATGTTAGTCATTGAAGGTTTTTGTACGATCTTCAATGCTCGCTCTGTTCAGTTATTCAAATCCATTAGTCTATTTTATTGTTTAAGCTCTGCATATGATTTGTATTGTTGAATGAAACTAAGATGATATATCTTCATGTGCTAATATTTGATTAATTTATATGGTAATATGGTAATATTGTTGGGCAGAGTGGATTTGAGATGGCCTATTTGTATCCTGACCCAAGTTAAACTGGGATTCAATTAAGGGATGATGATGATGACGATGATGATGATGATGATGATATGGTAATATTGATTAAATATTTTACCATTCTTCATTTCTACAGAAAGAAATACAATAATTGTGGTACGGGAACTGCGAGAATGTTCAGTTGTACTCAGACGCATTGATGTCACATCCACTCTACGATCAGGTTCTTGTCATTTAGTAACTTGTGTTAATCAAAGCTTAGACTGTGATTTTGTATTATAGACTTTTGTATTATATAAAGCAATGCTGCTAAATTTTATCATATCTTTCAGTCGCAAATCTTTCAGTAACTCTCTAATGATAGAGCAGTAAATCCGTTTCTATCCTTTGTTGCTGTGTTAACACATTTGTATATTTATTATGTGGCTAGCATATTTACCTGTGCTTTAGATCACACTCCTCGTCAAAGGCGGACCGAACTGAGCTGGACGACCTCTAGCAAAATTGCCAAATAATCTCTAGAGTCTGTATTCTACCAAGTGAATATTATGTATTATTATTAGTTGTAATTTTATGCGCTGTATTCTGTCACACTCAGTAAGGGCAATTATTTTTATTTATTTAATTTATATCACCACATAACCGGGACATGAGGTAGTATTTGATTAACAACTAGGACCGTTCCTCTTAGCAGTGGGCGTGGTTAATGAACTGTTGACTGAGCATGATGTGGTAAATGAGTTCTTGCCAGCGGTGGGCGGGGTTAATGAACTGATGACTGAGCTGGTGAGTTCATAGGCCATTGGCTCCCAACAGCACAGTAAGAACATTAAAAAGAAATAGATCTAATTAAAAGCTAAGCCATCATTTACAAACATTGCTGAGTGTATCCTATATCTTTGTCAAAAGTAGCTTCTTAAGTGATTTGCCATTGTCTTCCTCTGCATGTTGCTTACCTATTACATAATGCACATTAACTAATAACTATGTCACATGATTTAACTTTTTTTGATGTCTCAGGTATAGCAGATTCCACTAGAAGGTCAAGTGAATCTGATCCTGCACGACGAGGTCAATGTTCTGAGTTTGGGGTAACTTTCAGTGAATCAGGTCAAGTGAAGCCAAGTATACAGTGTGAAACAGATGAAGTGAAGCCATGTATACAGTGTGAAACAGATGAAGTGAAGCCAAGTATACAGTGTGAAACAGATGAAGTGAAGCCAAGTATACAGTGTGAAGCAGATGAACTGTGTGAAACAGATGAAGTGAAGCCAAGTGCAGAATGTGAAACAGGTCAAGTGATGCCAAGTATACAGTATACACACTTTAGTGACAGTCAGTTTCTTTGTACTCTGTGTGACATTTCGTTTAAGTTTGAAAAGAATTTGGAGCGGCACATGCGACTAATACATAAGACCAACCAAACTACGTTGCACTATTGTACTCAGTGCGATAAATCATTCGGTATGAAATCCTATCTCACTCAACATATCAAACGCGTGCATGGAGAAAAGAAATTTAAATGTGACAAGTGTGATTACAGTTCTGCTTACCGTCAAGTACTTAAGATACACATTTGTGATGTTCATTTAAATGAGAAACTCTACAATTGTCCACAGTGTGAGTATAGCAGCTCCTCTAAGGGCAGACTATCATATCACATTCGTTGTGTACATGATAAAATTAGACCCTTTGAATGCACTGCTTGTGATAAAAGATTCATAACCAGTACCTACCTTAAGGTTCACCAGAAATTTGTTCATTGTGAATTACAACCTATCACGTCAGATCAAGATGACTTTAAGTGCACTTTGTGTTCTAAGACATTTAAGTACAAAAGTAGCCTGAACCTGCACATGAAACGCAAACGTGAAGAAAACCGAGAGCAGAATTCTACTCTGTGTAGAACAGATCAAGTGAAAGCAAGTGGGCCTGGACAGAGTGAATACTTGAATGAGAGTCAGTTTCATTGTGCTCAGTGTGACAAAATGTTCAACAGCAAAAGAAATTTGAACCAGCACATACGACATATGCATAAGACCAACAGAAATATTTTGCATGATTGTACTCAGTGCGACAAATCATTCAGTATGAAATCCAGTCTCTCGTTCCATATCAAACACGTGCATGGAGAAAAGAAATATAAATGTAGCAAGTGTGATTATAGTTCTGCATACCGTAGCTGCATAAAAAAGCACATTTTTGATGTTCATATGCATGTAAATCAGGAACATTTTGATTGTTCGCAGTGTGGTTTTCGCAGCTCGTGCAAGAGTAGTCTAATGAATCACATTCATTATGTGCATGATCAAATAGGGCCTCTTGCAAGCAATGGTTGCGATAAAAAATTCCAAACACGTAGCAACCTTAAGAAACACTGGAAATTTGTTCAATGTGGTGTAAAGATTTTTGCATGTGATCAGTGTGAGCATAAATGCTCAAAGGAGACTAGCCTTAAGTTACATAAGAAAATCGTACATGATAGTTGCTTAGGGTTGCTAAATTTCAGTTGTACTGAATGTGAATACAAGTGTTCAACCTTAAGTTGGCTTAAGAGACATTGGGAAACTGCTCACTATCAATTGATGCCTCAGTCGTGCCATCAATGTGGTATTTCTTCCAGTACAATCTCTGATCTAAAAGCACATGTTGATGTTGCACAGGAACTCCTTAAACCTCATTCTTGTACTGAATGCGATAAGGCTTTCGCTTCTCTAATAAAACTTAAAATTCATGTTAAAGCTGTTCACGGACAACTTAAACCATATTCCTGCCAAGAATGTAATAAAACATTCGCTAGATCTTCGCAACTCATGATACATATTGATGCCGTTCACAAATGACTTAGACCTCATACGTGTGCTCAATGTGATAAAACATTTGCAGTTAAATTATTAAGGTCCATTTCGACTGCTTTACTGTTAGGTTATGATAGGATATTACTTTTCAATCCTTTCCAATGTTAATCATATTTCTGCTAGTGATAGTGCTTACCAGCCGCATGCTCCGATACATAACTAACCTTCCATGGGCCCAAGGAGGTATCCGTCATACGTCCTTGAATCCAGTCCAGCCAGCAAACACCGTTAACCGTTAGCCAGCGAACACAGTTAACCGTTAACCAGCGAACACCGTTAACCGTTAGCCAGCGAACACCGTTAACCGTTAGCCAGCGAACACCGTTAAATAACCGTTACGCCAGATCTTCTCCGTTGACATGGCTGAACATTTTGTTATACTGTATATACATTATATTATAATTAAATCATTCTATGTGTTTGCCTAAGAATATACTCAAGTTCTTTAGGATTTAGCAAGTGAAATTATTTGGCAGTTCTGTTCGTGTTTCGAATGATTTAAAATGTTGAATGGTCTCTAGGTACTTCATTTACAAATTATTAGCAGCTAATTAAGGGCCTAGTGGGATCTTTGTATTTCGCTTATCAGATTGGTCTTCATTATTATATATTTCGTTTATGTATTGTTATGTTTTGGTCTTCATTATTATGTATTTCTTTTATGTAGTCTACATATATTATTATGTATTGGTCCTCATTATTATGCATTTCATTATAGGATTTCATTATGTTTTTCGCTTATCAGATTTGTCTACTCGTAATCTTGCTATAGCCTGTGTTCTCTTCCGAACTCAAGGAACTGATGATGGATATTTTTATGAGATTTTAAACAATGGTTCTTGAGATGGGATCAATTTCCGTATATCTCGGATTTTCACTGGTCTGCTATCATGGGCACTTGACTATAGGCCTACTGCCTTAATTATGCTGCAGTGGTAGAATTGGCAGTGGTGTAAGCTGTTAATAGGAGGTGCTTAGAACCTTCCCGTTCCAGAGATTCGTGCTGCGACGCCTCGTAAATTTGTTTCCAAACAACAGATTTCTGTGAGCCTGTGAGTGTTCTCAGTGGTAGCACAAATTTTAGCATAGAATCACGCTCCTGGATGCATTTGGTTTCATTTTAAGTACATAATTTCAAGTAAATTTCGATTGAGAATTTATAATGATGAAATTGCTAAGCTAATGTAGCTTATAATTTAAAAAGGAAACTCGCATTATAGTGAAATGATCAACTACGTTGATGGTTATCACTTCTAATACCACATGTTTAAACCGTTAGGCAATTTAGACCATTTTCCGCATAACCACTTTTGTGAATGTCCGAGATTTTACTCTCAGATCAGCGCGACTGGGATTCGGAATTCACCTCGGAACTCTCGCGAATTCGTATTATTATTACTGTTATTATAATTATTTCATTATTTTATTTTATTACTCCGTGTGTAAAAAACCCGAGGTTTAATAGAAAACGATTCGAGCAAAAAGTACTGAATCGCCGCCCGGCTACTCGAGGCCATTAAGCGGCATAAAAGAATTGCTGAAGCAGAGTGCATTAAATCTTGCAAGACCATGGAAAACTTTTGCCAACGGAGCGAGATCTCTCGCTTATCGCCGGTTTGCTGTGTAATAAGTTTGCCTATGTGCCATTAATGAAGTCAACTCCATCGGGATTCATGGGGCCCATGGTTTCAATGGCCACCAGAACAACTTCATACATTAAGAACGGCTTGGTCACGGTATTTATCCATTTTCTTGATATTAAACAGTATTTATCCATTTTCTTGAGTCGGCTAGTTCAGCAGCTCCTCCGGCGGTGACTGAAGTTGTATTCATAATTCAGTCATGAGCTTGCCATCGTATTAATGACCGTGACGTCCCAGGGCACTAATTGGGTTATTCGACCGGGCGCTTGCTATCTGACCTGAACAACAACCCGCTTGGTTCCTTAAAGGAAGAGATGCCCACTCACGAAAGTGCTCGCCATATTATGTCATTTAAATTGTGATGGCGAAACATTCCACCTGAGATGCGTTTGCAGGAGAGACCGTGAAGACATAAAACGTGAACTTCATGACCACAGAGACCCCAGGGGCAATTATTATTATGATTGTTTTTATTCTGCAAGTAATATAATAGAATTGAGGAAAATACGGTAGGCTACCCAATTATCCGCTTTAATGGCTGCAGCAGCACTGAAACAATAGTAAGCAAATTACCGCTCCGAAATAATAAGCCTGACCTGACCGCAAGAGACAATCAATCTTGCATTTCGAAAAAGACTGCAGGCATGCATTCAAGCTGAGGGTGGTCATGAAACTGAAATGATGACATATATAATTGAACGACCCATTTCAGGCCCATTAATTACTGTAAAAGAAACGACTGACTTAGTCTGACTATGCTACAAAAACTTTTAAAAATTGATCGAGTTTAGCACTTTTTTGCAGAAAAGCTTTACTTTTGTTACTACTGAATATTTGTCAAAAAATTTCGGAATATGCAAAAATTCTTCTGAATGTGTATAATGTAATTTTTTTATATGAATATTTTGTAATTTTTACATATTATATGAATATGTATTATGTAACTTTTGCTAAAGTATTTTAAGTTTTGTGGAAGTTATTGAGGTTCGCTAGAGGATTATGTAAATTTTGTCCCATGCAGTTTGTAGTATTGGCATTTACGACCCCAACATCCCTATTCAGATTTTTTGACGAAATTTGTCCTAATGACTATCATTTTGTAAAGAGGGGACGCCTACCACGACAATCTTCCATAATAAATTTTCACATGTATTTCAAAATTAAGTTTTTAAATTTCTACACACTAACTATACACGGGCATGAATTGAACACGCGAGTGTTTGCTCAGAGAGTCGTATAAAATATCGCCTTTCACCACTCGGCCAACCGACTTACGGAGATTCAGTGTAAAGCAGTTGATAACTACTGTTAGCGCCCGCAGCATGTCGCTATAGATGACTTTCACAGCTGTTAGCCGCGCCCACTTTTAGACACCTGCCGGCATTGGCATCCATATTGGATTACGTTTGTTGATTTTTAGCATTACGTATGTATAGATATATATGCATATAAAAAATAAAATTTCTATGTACGTATATTGCAATTTGTAAAAATGCACACGATTTATTAGTAATATACACAGACATCGGAGCTCATATATTTCATACGTAAGTTCATATAACTTCATGAGGCACATAGGTACACTGTCTGTGTTTGTGTGTGATGAGTGCAATTACAAGTGTTCACAAAAGTGCAATCGTATGCGGCATAAGAGTAAAATCCATGATAGAACGCCAACAACGTCCAGTTTTGACTGTGCTTTAAATCAAATCAACACATCTCGAAATTCAGATCTTAACCGTGGTATGATTGCGTCCTCTCAAAAGAGACCTCACTTACGCAGTGACTGTGGTAAATCCTTCTGCACTGCCGATGACCTCAGTACACATCAGGCCACTGTGCATAACGAAATTAGAGCCCATTCGTGCGCTGAATGCGAAGAGTCTTTCGCCAACTTAGATCAACTTAGAATTCATATTAATGCTGTACATGGACAAGTTAAGCCTTATTTATGTGAAGAATGTGGGAAACAATTAAACGCAGCAGATTCTGAACGACGTAGCAAATGTTCCCAGTGGAAGTAACTTTCAGTCAAGTGAGGCAAAGTACAGATTGCAAACTATTGAATGACAATCCGTTTCATTGTATCCTGTGTGATAAAACATTCGTCAACAAGTGCAGCTTTAAACAACATATGCAGAATTTGCACGAGAACAATGACAATGGCATACATTGTTGTACTCAGTGCCATAAATCATTCAGAGTTAAGTCATATCTCACTCAGCATATCACGCGTGTGAATGGTAATTTTGATAAGAAATATAAATGTGACAAGTGTGACTACAGCTCTTCGGCCAGAAGAGACGTAGAGATGCACACCTCAGCTATTCACTTAAAGCTTAAACCTTTCAAATGCCCTCAGTGTGATTTTTGCTGTGCTCATAAGACAAATTTAATGCATCACGTATGTTTTGTTCACAATAAGGAAAGGTCTTATAAGTGTTCTTCTTGAGATAAGAAATTCTCTCAGAATCAATTGCTTAAGCAGCATTGGAGATCCATTCATTGTGAAGAAAAACCGTTCGTCTGTGTTCAGTGTGATTACAAGTGTTCGCAGAGGGGTAGTCTCACGCAGCTTATGAGAGATGCCCATGATAGAATATCAAAAGCGTCCAATTTTGACTGTGCTTTAAATCAAATCAACACATCACGAAATTCAGATCTCAACCATGGTATGAATGCTTCGTCTCAAGCGAGACCTCACTTATGCAGGGAGTATGGTAAATCCTTCTGTACAGCCGATGACCTCAGTACACATCAGGCCACTGTACATAACGAAATTAGAGCCCATTCGTGCGCTGAATGCGAAGAGTTTTTCGCTTAGATCAACTTAGAATTCATATTAATGATGTACACGAATAAGTTAAGCCTTATGCAGTTCTACTGTAAAAGCATTCTACCCAGCCACGTCATAGCTCTGCATAGCAGCTACAGACTTCATTCTGGTCGTTCTTTTACTCATAAGGTAGTAGCTAAAGGTTGATCTACAAAATAATTACTGGTTTGCCTAAAATGATTAAGCAGTGAGGTATGAAAGTGAAGCATAAACTGTCCTGTGTTTACCATTAGGCGACGTTGAATATTTTCTTACTTTTTGCACAGTTTAACAGAGAGAGAGAGAGAGAGAGAGAGAGAGAGAGAGAGAGAGAGAGAGAGAGAGAGAGAGATTGCAAGGAATGATCTGTGGTTTACACTTACATTTAATTTGTCACATTAGTTGTATTAGTTATGGTTTCAGTTATTTTAAATTAGTTATTGCGTATTTACTAGTGAGACAATCAGCTATTTTAACCTCAACAGTTGCGTAAACTACTGATAAGTCACAATTTGATATTCTGTATGCTTGATGAGTCGCTTTGTAAAGTAATGCGTAGCTGCGCGCCTCGTTTCGGATGTTTACGCCTCTGTTTTCCTAATCAATTGACTTAGGAAATAATATTCTAGTCTTGTTTACGAAGTAGGATGATTGTCCGACCAGCCTGAAGAAGAGCGCTGAGAGCTATAATTTTTGGTGGTTGACCTTGTTCTTGTTGTTAATAACGACACAACATGTATTAGTGAATACCAATATTAATGAACAGTTGTTTAACCCACAACAGCGCATGTGATCTGCTGATCATGGTGTGTTTAGTACATGTGGGTATTAGTGTTTGAATTTTATTATGTCATGATTTCTATTGTTAAATATATAGTTAATAATTGTTAAAGATTAACTGCATTTAGACATTTCTTTCTTTTCTTAATAGAAATGAAGTATGAAGGTATTATGTATTGGTTGACAAATGGAGTTATTTCATAGCCTCTCATAACAGGTTGTCTAAGGGTCCTATTGGCCCGCAATCCGACAGTTTGTCTTCAGCCATGTAAACGCCAACTGTCCCCCAATAATTGCCCATTTCAGTAAAGAGCAGTTATAACAAAGTTATAGGCCTAAGTTGTAACAGATATATTATAATTATGTGCAGGAAAATGTTTTGAAAATTTGCACACCTTTCTAACTAATTAAAGATTATGCCAGATCTATGGACACATTCATGGCTGCCTGTCAACATAGGCCTATATACCTCGTAGGCCTATATACCTCGTAGGCCTATATACATCGTAGGCCTATATACCTCGTAAGCCTATATACCTCGTAGGGCAATATACCTCGTATATGACGTAGTCTACGTTGAGATACAAAATGAAATTATTCAAATAGTATGCTAGATTCTCTTGAGGTCAAAGAGGTTCTTAAGCAAACTGCTGACAGCTAGAAGCCATTCTGTGTCATGATATATATGAAGCCTCATATGTAAGTAAAATATTATAGGCTGAAATGAGCATTCTATTCGCTCACAAAACTACTGCATGGTATAGTCTGCACCTGCTTTTAATTGAGTCTTAAGTACTGGAGGTCTCGGGTTTGATTACCAGCTGAAGAGCTTCGTATAGTAGACCTATCACAATGATTGATAGGTCGTTTAACGTAGCAAAGTTACTGCATCGAAGATTAACATCATCATCATCATCCTCCCTTAAGTCCCAGTTTAATCAGGGTCGGGATACGAATAGACTCTCTTTAAGTTTATCCTTTTTAATGCTTTTGTTGCAATTGCTCCCAATGCCCTTTCTGACGTTGGTTTGGATCTAGTTTTTATGTCGCCTTCTACGACACGTGCATGTTAACACGGTTGGTCTATTCTTCAAGTAACCGGGACACAACACGGGGAGCATAGAAGATTAACGATAAAATTATAATAAGTACTTAATGAAAAGTTAAAGTTTAGGCCATTATACATCTATAGCGTGAACTCAGTGCCAATAGTGGATATAGGCTATTAATAGTTAATAAAATTTCTCAATTCTAGACCGAGTAAAATCAATCAAAAGGAGTTGTGTTCTCTTCACTCAAGAATAGACCAACCGTAGGCCTAAACTGAAAGTGCAGTAAGAAGCGACCGAGCTGCTAAGCGTGAACTGAAAAAGGTGTTAGGAGATCACCTCAGAAGCTATATTTTCCAAAACTAAAGGCTGTATTAAGGTTTGGTAAGACTAAAGTCGAAAGCCAAATTCAGTTAGTCATGCTCGATAGCATATCAGTGACGGGTACGCACCCTATGAGTTCCTCATTAGGATATTGAGTATAAATATAATCATAAATCCTGATCCTGAGGGAGTTCGATTCCCGGCTTCGCTACTCTGAGGATAAAATCAATAGGCCTAACATTCATATGACTGATTGCCTGGTTACATGGAAATGGACTTAATTACCTAACGGTTTAAACATGTGATATGAAAAGCGATAGATATCAACATGGTTGATCATTTCACTACAATACATGTTGTTATTGTTATAATTATATATCTCACTCACTCTCTCTCTCTCTCAGTGCACTGTCTATTACTATTATAATACTGTATATTTAAGTTTCGAGTCTTTGCATTTAGTTATTCATTTTCATTTAGTGTGGGTGTAGCGCTAACGACGAAATCTGCAGCAGACTGAGAAAATTCGCAAATGCTTATAGGCCACATATTCAATTTCCATTCGGATTAATTTGATCTAACTAAAATATGTTTGTGACAGTCAAACTCTGGCTGAGTGGCGGTCACTCAGAAATTAGAGCATGATGAAACTGTTAACATGGCCTAATTGTAGTATACTATGTTATGGACCTGTTATAAAAGTCTATCTAAATAGGAATTAAGAATACGTTGTTCAATCGATTCCAGTTATAAGGAATATAGTAGGCCTACTCTGTGTGGTAACAATCTAACTTACATATCCTAAGTTTCGCCAACTTACCAAGTGAAATTAGTTACCTAGGAACATTAACAATTGACAAAATTTAGTTTACTGAGTTTACCAAATTTCGTAGGAGTCTCCAAATGTTATTTTCAGAGACCTAGGCTTATTGCAATATATCATAAAAAGTTTTATTTGGTATCTATTTATTGGAATTATATAGTCACAAAATTTTCTAAAAAGAATGTAAAAGATTATAGGTCTATGCCAATCCCCCGACCATAGTTACACAGGGCTTCTGAAGAAGATGATCTATTTATTGGAATTTCGTGATTTTATTCCTGATAAGATATCCAGTTCAATGGCGTAATTATTTAATCAAAAGCGCATATAGCCGAGCCCTACTTAAAATACGCATAACAATACCATTAGTTTTTACGATACGGATGATACCAACCCAGTCAAGTGATTTAGCAATCACTTCCTTCAATAGTTGGGAGTTCGAAACGAACTATTTCACTAAAGATATTATTTGATGGCGATTGATTTTCATATCGTAAAAACTAATGGTATTGTTATGCGTATGTTAAGTAGGGCTCGGCTATATGCGCTTTTGGCATCGCTATCGGTTTAAAAAACGAAGTTTGGTCTCGGATCAGTATTAAAATTTAAGTACTTTCATAGGAAGAGTAGCCTACAACAAACACGATTTCAAAGAAAATATATTGTATTTAACATATTTCTGAACACTTTTAGAGTTTAAGAATTACTGACTTTTTCAATTTAATCAGTGCTGTACCTCCAAAGCCTCTATGAAAATTCTACTAAAGACCGGGGGGGGGGCGGCAAAATGGTTACTATATTTACTGAAAAGTGAAATGTGAGATTTTTTCAAAAAGATACATAAGTAGTCAAATGAACACCGTAAGGCCAAATATATTGGCGCTTTACAAATCCGATTTTTATTTTAACTAATACTGCGACCCTTTTTAAAATATCTAACGATTTATGACTTTTTTGCCGATGGGCAATAACTAAGGGCAATTGGCTTTTACATCGAGGGCGGAAGGACAAACCATCCGGGTGTGGGACAATATGAGAGATTCATATTTGCCCCTAAATCAACATGTCACAAGAGGCTATCTAGGACTATCTATAAATCACTCTATCTGCCAATCAATACACAATACCTCCATCCTTCACATCTACTATGAAAAGAAACATATGTCTACAACTTCACATGTAAAATCCATTTCATCATTTACAACGTACGTATCACGATATAAAATGAAAACACTAGGTAACTAATAAAATACAAATACAAGATCAATCCTAACCATCTCTCTCTTTCTCTTGAATTCTTCTAGGTGCCGAAATTATAATTCCAAGGAACATATTACTACTCACAGTCGGCTTTCACGCCCAGTAAGCGGATTCCATTGACCGCCATACCACAGCTGCTAATTGATACAACATGATAATTGATGCTAATTGATAATTGAAAGCTAAAATTACTCGAACTTTAGTTCGAACTAAAGCTTGGGAATATCCCACATCGGAGGTGCCTTCCCATTATAATTATTTTTCTCAATTTGAATCCATATAATCAAAAATTGACATACAATGGTTCAAGCCCTTCAATTTTAATATTCATTTTCAGTTAGTTTCACCGCCAAAGGGTGTAATTTATAAAGCGATAATCACGAAATTGGTAGAACACAGGGAAATTAAGCATCAGGCCATGAAATCAAACTATAGTTAAATCACAGCTGAGAATAGCTTGTTACGTAAAAATTAAGTTTAAATCATTTTTTAAATTTGAAGACTTGCAAAATATAAGGATCTCCAAGCACGGACAGATGACGACTGAGGTCACTCTAAACGATGAACAGTTGCGATATGTTTCTGAAGATCGCCCTTCTGCGAGAACCTACCCCCACATTCAGCGCAAAGGAATGCTTTAAACCCTCTGTGCACAGCATCAACATGTACCTTGAGATTTGAAGCTATTGTAAAAGTTTTACTACATTCAGGGCATGAATGAGGTTTAAAGTGTCTGTGTACAGCATCAACATGACGTCTGAGACCCTTTCTCCGAGCAAAAGCTTTATCACATAGAGTACACGCGTAAGGTTTAAGTCCTCGATGCACTGTATCAACATGTGATTTCAACTGTGACTTAGTGCTGAATGTTTTATTACAATCTTGACAAGTAACTGGTTTTAGCTGCTTGTGAACAGCATTATCATGTTTTCTAAGTTCCATTAAGTAAACAAAGGTTTTGCCGCATTCAGTACAAGAATGAGGTTTAAGACGTGTATGTGCAGCATCAACATGTGCTTTTAGCTCAGAGGTTGCACTGAAAGACAAACCACATTGATAACACGAGTGGGGTAACAGTTGATAGTGAACATCTCCCCAATGTCTCTTTAACTGAGTCTTTGTAGAACATTTATATTCACACTGAGTGCAGTTGAAAAGAAGCCTGCGCGGTATTTTATCATGTACAATTTCCTTATGCCGTTTAAGGTTTCTCGCATTACCACACTTATATTCACACTGTTCACATGCGAAAGGCTTAAATCCATAATGAACAAATTTCCAGTGAACATTAAGACGACCACGCGTTTTGAATTTCTTACAACATGCAGAGCATTCAAATGCCCTTTCTTGATGATGTAGAGAAAGAATATGATTTGTAACCATACTCTTGTGTGCGTTACAATAGTCGCACAGTGGACATTTGAAAGGTTTTTCTTGTAAATGAACAGCAGACATGTGTTTGTTTACACGTTGAGAGTACCTTGAAATAAAGTCACATGTATCGCATTTATACGTTTTAACACCATGCACGTTTTTGATATGCTGAGCGAGACTTGATTTAAAAGTGAATGATTTATCACACTGAGTACAGCGATACTGACTGTTGTTCGCGTGCATGCGCTGTATGTGCAATTTCAAGGAACTTTCTTCGCTGAATGTTTTTTTACACTGAGTACAATGAAACTGACTGTCACTCGACTGTTTACACTGTGTACTTGGTGTCTCTTGATTTGTTTCACACTGTGTACTTGGTTTCACTTGGTCTGTTTCACCGCAAGTTACATCACTCTGGGAACAATCATCAAGTTCTGGAAAAGCGGATTCGCCCAGTAATCTTCTACTAGAATCTCTAACATCTGAAACATGAAACAAAAATTAAATAAAAAGATTTGACACTGTAATGACTACCATCAAGTAGAATATGTTTATCTTACAAATGAATTCAATTTTATATGTAACTCTTTATGTATAAATCAACAGAAAAAACTCACCGTAAGTATCATATTTATTCTGTATACTTATTTAAATTTACAACATAGATGTATATGTATATATACATACATGCATACATACATATTCCCCATGTTGTGTCCGGGTTGTTTGAAGAATTGGCCAACCGGTGACTGCACGTGTCGTAGAAGGCGACTGATGCACTAAGATCCATACCAACGTCAGAAAGGGCATTCGGTTGGTGAGCGCCTAGGCTCCAGAAATTGCTACAAAAATTTAAACGAATGGAAAAGTCTCAAATAGGGGATTGGCTGGTGGTGGGGTGAAGAACAGGGAGGATTTGAGACAGTCTATTTGTATCCCGACCCTAGTTGAACTGGGATTCAAGGGAGGATGATGATGAAGATGACATACATGCATACATATATATATATATATATATATATATATATATATATATATATATATATATACTGTATATATATATATATACATATTTACTGAAAAAGAGAAATGTGCGATTTTTCCAAAAAGGTACATAAGCAGTTAAATGAACACCGTAGTGTCAAATATTTTGACGCTTGACAAATCCGGTTTTTATTTCAACTAATACTGTGACCTTTTATAAAGTATCAAACGATATATGACCTTTTGCCGATGGGCTATAACTAGGAGCAATTGGCTTTTACATCGAGGTTGGCAGGACAAATCAACCGGGGGTGCGGCAATATGAGAGATTCATATCATATGCCCCTAAATCAACATGTCACAAGAGGCTATCTAGGACTATCTATAAATTACTCTATCTGCCAATCAATACACAATACCTCCATTATTCATTTATATTATTAAAAGAAATTTCTGTCTACAACTTCACATGTAAAATCCATTTCATCATTTACAACGTACATATCATGATATAAAATGAAAACACTAGGTAACTAATAAAATACAAATACAAGATAAATCCTTGCCATCTCTCTCTCTCTCTCTTGAATTCTGCTAGGTGACGAAATTGTAAGTCCAAGGAACATATTCCTACTCACAGTCGGCTTTCACGCCCAGTAAGCGGATTCCATTGACCGCCATGCCACAGCTGCTAGTTGATACAATCTTGAAAGATAAAATTACTCGAACTTAAATGCGGTCTCTGGCTTGGGAATATCTGACATCTGAGGTACCTACCCATTATTATTATTTTTCACAATTTGAATCCATATATGCAAAAACTGACATACAATTTTACTATTCATTTTCAGTTAGCATGACCGCCAATGGGTGTAATTTATACAGCGGTAATCATGAAACTAGTAGCACATAGGGAAATTAAGCATCAGGCCAAGGAATCGAACTCTAGTTCAATCACAGCTGAGAGTAGCTTGTTACATAAAAATTAAGTTTAAATAATTCTTTTTTAATTTGAAGACTTGCAAAATATAAGGATTTCCAAGCACAGACAGACGACGAATGAGGTCACTCTTTATGCACAGTTGCGATATGTTTCTGAAGATCGCCCTTCTGCGAGAATCTACTCCCACACTCAGCGCAAAGGAATGCTTTAAACCCTCTGTGCACAGCATCAACATGTACCTTGAGATTTGAAGCTATTGTAAAAGTTTTACTACATTCAGGGCATGAATGAGGTTTAAAGTGTCTGTGTATAGCATAAACATGTTGTCTGAGACCCTTTCTCCGAGCAAAAGCTTTATCACATAGAGTACACGCGTAAGGTTTAAGTCCTCGATGCACTGTATCAACATGTGAGTTCAATTGTGACTTAGTGCTGAATGTTTTATTACAATCTTGACAAGTAACTGGTTTTAGCTGCTTGTGAACAGCATTATCATGTTTTCTAAGTTCCATTAAGTAAACAAAGGTTTTGCCGCATTCAGTACAAGAATGAGGTTTAAGACGTGTATGTGCAGCATCAACATGTGCTTTTAGCTCAGAGGTTGCACTGAAAGATAAACCACATTGATAACACGAGTGGGGTAACAGTTGATAGTGAACATCTCCCCAATGTCTCTTTAACTGAGTCTTTGTAGAACATTATATTCACACTGAGTGCAGTTGAAAAGAACTGCGGGTAGTTTATCATGTACAATGTCCTTATGCCGTTTAAGGTTTCTGCATTACCACACTTAATCACACTGTTCACATGCGAAAGGCTTAAATCCATAATGAACAAATTTCCAGTGAACATTAAGACGACCACGCGTTTTGAATTTCTTACAACATGCAGAGCATTCAATGCCCTTTCTTGATGATGTAGAGAAAGAATATGATTTGTAACCATATCTTGTGGCGTTACAATAGTCGCACAGGGACATTTGAAAGGTTTTTGTAAATGAACAGCAGACATGTGTTGTTTACACGTTGAGAGTACCTTGAAATAAAGTCACATGTATCGCATTTATACGTTTAACACCATGCACGTTTTGATATGCTGAGCGAGACTTGATTTAAAATGAATGATTTATCACACTGAGTACAGCGATACGACTGTTGTTCGCGTGCATGCGCTGTTGTGCAATTTCAAGGAACTTTCTTCGCTGAATGTTTTTTTCACTGAGTACAATGAAACTGCTGTCACCCGATGTACACTGTGTACTTGTGCTCTTGATTGTTACACTGTGTACTTGGTTTCACTTGGTCTGTTTCACCGCAAGTTAATCACTCTGGGAACAATCATCAAGTTCTGAAAAAGCGGATTCGCCCAGAATCTTCTACTAGAATCCTAACATCTGAAACAGGAAACAAAAATTAAATAAAAAGATTTGACACTGTAATGGACTACCATCAAGTAGAATATGTTTATCTTACAAATGAATTCAATTGTATATGTAACGCTTTATGTAGAAATCAACAGAACAAAACTCACCGTAAGTACATATTTTCTGTATACTATTTAAATTTACAACAGATGTATATGGATATATACATACATGCATAAATATTCCCCATGTTGTGTCCGGGTTGTTGAAGAATTGGCCAACCGGTGACTGCACGTGTCGTAGAAGGCGCTGATGCCCTAAGATCCATACCAACGTCAGAAAGGGCATGCGGTTGGTGAGCGCCTAGGCTCCAGAAATTGCTACAAAATTTAACGAATGAAAAGTCTCAAATAGGGATGGCTTGGTGGTGGGTGAGAACAGGGAGGATGAGACAGTCTATTTGACCCGACAGAGATTGAAGGGATTGATGCAGATGACATAGGATCATACATATATATATATATATATATTATATTATATAACTATATATATATATATATAATATTATTATGATATATATACAATTGAAAAGTGAAATGTGCGATTTTTCCAAAGGTAATAAGCAGTTATGAAACCGTAGTGTCAAATATTTTGACGCTTGACAAATCCGGTTTTTATTTCAACTATACTGTGACCTTTTAAAGTATCAAACGATATATGACCTTTTGCGATGGGCTATAACTAGGAGCAATTGGCTTTTACATCGAGGTTGCAGGACAAATCAACCGGGGTGCGGCAATATGAGAGATTCATCATATGCCCCAAATCAACATGTCACAAGAGGCTCTAGGACTATCTATAAATACTCTATCTGCAAATCAATACACAATACCTCCATATTCATATATTATAAAAGAAATTTCTGTCTACAACTTCACATGTAAATCCATTCATCATTACAACGTACTATCATGATATAAATGACAAACACTAGGAACTAATAAATACAAAACAAGATAAATCCTGCATCTCCCTCTCTCGCTTGAATCTGCTAGGTGACGAAATTGTAAGTCCAAAACTATTCCACTCACAGTCGGCTTTCACCCCAGTAGAGCGGCTTCAACCGCCATGCCACAGCTGCTAGTTGATACAATCTGAAAGATAAAATACTCGAACTTAATTGCGGTCTCTGGCTTGGGAATATCTGACATCTGAGGTACCTACCCATTATTATATTTTTCACAAATTTGAATCCATATATGCAAAAACTGACATACATTGTACTATCATTTTCCGTTAGCATGACCGCCAATGGTTTAATTTATACAGGGTAATCATGAAACTAGTAGCACATAGGGAAATTAAGCATCAGGCCAGGAAT
>CAJHZI010000907.1:1390000-1557500 GCA_905160935.1 Enchytraeus crypticus
AATTATTTAATTTTTCAACAGGACGGCGCGCCGGCTCACACTCCACGTCTTGCGCAATACTTTCTTGTAGAATACAGGCCAGATTTCATAAAAATGGATGATTGGCCTCCTAATTCTCCAAATTTTAATCCACCTGATTCGTTGTCTGGAGACCTATGTTTGAAAAGTATCGTGCTTTCAAGCCCAAACCCAGAAACACAATGGAATTAAAGGCTGTTCTTCTAGAGATCTGGAAAGACCTACCACAGCAGTCCATTGACAGCGCAATTTTATCTGTAAGAAAAGACTTCTGGCTGGCATTAAAGCCCAGGGCGTTCATTTCGAGCACACATTGTAGCACAATATCAGATTCGTCATCATCTAAAGGCCTTTTTCAGGGTCAGCACATTTTCAAAAAGGAATTGATTCTAATTGACGTTTTACGTTACGTATTAAATGAAAAAAAATCAATTTTTTCGCAAAACTTGGATAACTCCGGTTCCCTTAAAAATATTTTTTCAAAATTTGGCCTGCTTGTGGCTTGCTTGTGGCTAAATTCCTCCACAAGAGAACCTTAAAATTTCAAGGCGAAATATCAATAATTGGCTAAGCTATCATAATTGTGCTAGGATATATTTTTATGCGCACCCTGTATATATATATATATATATATATATATATATATATATATATATATATATATATATACTAATATATCAAATAAAATCTCAATAACACTGGTCAACAATGACTTTTCATCAAGCAAACTATTGGGTCATCTACATAGGACTTTTGATGCTGATTCCAAATATGCAAATAGTTTTTCTCTATCACGTCTAGTTTTTGTGATGAGGCAGATTATAGTTCAACATTATTCACAATTTTCTGCCGGCATATTACGTACGCATTGACCTATACAGACCTCGAATAAAATTTATCTTCATAGTCTTTGGAATTGGGAACTTCCACATGACGTCACTATGTAATCTAAACAACCATCTTGAGTTTATCTTCATAAATAAAATCAATCAATATGCCTCGAGAATGTAGACATCAGCCAGATTCATTTTGACATGTGTGTGGTTCACTCACTTCGAAGTCGCAATAGAGAACCAATACGAAGTATATTCGAAAACGTTAAGGAGCCTACTTCGGCTGTCCACTTAGAGACCAAGATACGGTTTGGGCGCCACATATCATATGCATTGCATGTTCAAATGGTTTACATGACTGGATAGACAAAAGGAAGCTTACCATGCCTTTCGCTATACCTATGGTATGGAGAGAGCAAAAAGATCACCATGCGGACTGCTATTTTTGTAGTGTCAACGTAATTGAGTTTTCTGTAAAGAACAAGCACAACATAATTTATCCAGACCTTGATTCTGCACGCCGACCAGTACCTCATGATGATTCGTTCCCGGTTCCCATACCTCCACAAGTGGGACCTGATTCTATCGACAGCGAAACGGAAGCGGATGATGATGCAGCAGCAGCACTTAACCCATCATCTTCAACTGATCCAGATTATTTACTCGAGCAGAGTCTGGAACCACAGGCAACCAAGATGAGATGAAGGATCTCGTCAGAGACTTGGCTCTATCGAAAGAAAAAGCGGAGCTTCTTGCATCCCGGCTGAGAGAAAAGAACTTAAGAACGATGTTCGCATAAGTCACTATAGAAAAAGAAACCTTGATTTGGCAGTATTCTTCACAGTAGACGGTACATTGTGATATTGCAATGACATTAATGGGCTTAACAAGCTTAATGCAGGCACATGTACCATCTGAGTGGCGGCTATTTATCGATTCTTCTAAGCGAAGCTTGAAAGCCGTTCTTCTGCATAATGGAAATGTAAAACAGTGTATTCCGATAGCCCACTCCGTACACCTAAAGGAATCCTACGAAAATATGAATATAGTTGTCGAGGCCATCCATTTCAAAAACCTTCAGTGGCATATCTGCAGCGATCTCAAGGTAATTGGTATGTTGATGGGAATGCAAGGCGGTTTCACAAAAACATTTCTGCTTCCTGTGCCTCAATACCTCAGAACGAAAAGCATGGCAAGCCTTCAGATTGATTAGTGAAAATTTCTTAGGAAACAATAAGTCTCCGGACTTCAAACAAGGAATCCAGAATTTGCAAGTTGCTTACTAAGAGATGGATTGTAGAATGTCTTTGAAGATTCATATTTTGCATGCACATCTAGATTTCTTCTAAGAAAAACTTGGTGCAGTCAGTGATTAACATGGTGAGCGGTTTCACCAAGATATTAAAGGAATGGAAAATCGTTATCAAGACTTTTGTAATGAGAGTATGATGGCAGACTACTGCTGGATGTTGCACCGAGATAATCCATTCCAATCACACAAAATAAAATCGTACACACAACGGTTGTAATTAAGTATTATGCACTCCATGACAATAGAAGATGTGGTGAGTGACAAATGAGATCAGTTTCGCATATTTTTATTTGTATTGACTGAAAGGTGTTGTGCGAAATTGAACTACAAACTTATGCTTATGCGTTTATTCTAAGCTTAGTATTGTTAAAGTTGAATCGGTCATAACTCCAAAACTATACGTGCTGGAAAAGTTCTAGTTATAGATTTGTAACCAGCGTCAAAACGTACTTAAGAAAAGTGTATTTTAATCTCTGATGAGAAAAAAGTTTTATTTTGTTGACCTGTGTAATATATCTACTTCTTTATTCGTCAACATTTTACAGGAACAAGCAACAGAAAACAAATGAAACAGCATAAACATAAAAGTAGTATCAAAAATAAACCACCACCAATTACACAGTTAGCCTAATTGGATCGAAATATTCACTTCATACATTCTATTATTGAGCATAGGCCAACAAACAAAACAAAAATCCAATAATATTGATGGTATATTAAAAAGTCGACATTACACATAAGAATAAGCAAATCAGCATATAATTGAAAAATTAGCCACACCGACATGAAAAAGACTTATATAAGAAGTGCATAGTTTGACAGTAAGATATATTATGATAACATAATAGATATGAAGAAGGGGAAAGCAGTCCGAAGAGATGAAATCCCAGCAGAATTCTTGAAAATATTGGAAGGAGAAACACTCAATAAGTCAATGGAGGTACGTATGGAAGCGTACAATACAGCTGTTTGGCCAGACGACTTTACCAAGTCAGTGATGATCCCAATTCCCAAAAAAGCCAATGCTGTGGAGTGCTCAGATTACAGAACAATCAGTTTAATACCTCGTGCATCATAGATCTTATTAAAGATAATAAATAATCGCATTCAGTCGAAAGCAGAGATGATACTGAGATAGACACAATTTAGTTTTAGAAAAGGATGCGGCACAAGAGAAGCAACAGGGGTAATCCGGGTTCTTTGTGAAAGAAGCCTAGAATATGGAAATGATGTTTTGTATGCTTTGTAGACTTCGAGAAGGCCTTTGACAGGATTGATTAGATAACGATGATGAATATCTTAAAAATAATAGGAATTGACTGGAGAGATAGATGACTAATTTTGAACTTGTACATGAATCAAAGAGCAGCAATCAAAATCCAACAAGAATACTCAGAAGAAGGTGAAATTGTAGTGTAATTGTAGACATGTAGTAAGACAAGGTTGTAGCATTTCGCCATTGCTGCTTAACATTTATGCTGAGGTCATGGAAGACATGGAAGAAGGAATAAAAGTAGGAGGGAATTTGTTACAAGATGTACGATTTGCAGATGATAAAGGAATGGTAGCAGGTAGCGAGATTGGACTGCAGAAGATAATGGATAGGCTGAATGATATGGCATTGAGATATGGCATGAAGATTAATATAAAAAGGAAGGTTATGAGAGTGTCTAATAATAAAGGTGAAGTTAATGTCACAATAAATGGTACGAAATTGGAACAGGTAAGGAGTTTCAAATATTTGGGTCATACTATAACCGATGACGAGAAATGTGAGACGGAAATATGCAGTAGGATTGCACAAGCAAAAGGTGGCCTTTGGTAATAGAAAAGAACTAGTAACAAAAAGTCTGCAGAAAGACACAAAGATAAAGATAGTGAAAACTTTGGTTTGGACCACGCTATTGTATGGTTGTGAAACATGGACCTTAAGGAAGATATTAGGAAACTGGATGCATTGGAAATGTGGATTTGCAGAAGAATGGAGAGGATTAGTTCGACTCAAAAGGCTACAAATGAGGAAGTTCCGGAGAGAGTTGGCACAGATAGGCAGTTGATAAATGTATTAAGAAATAGGAAGAATAGAGTTGGATAGGACACATTCTAATGGGGGAAGGTCTATTAATAGAAGTCATAGAACGCAGAATAGAAGGAATAAGAGGCAGGGGCAGACCAAGACTAAGCATGTTAGATGATTTAAAGACCCACTCATACGTGCAAATGAAGAGGAAGGCGGAAGACAGAGAAGAGTGGAGGCGTTATATACCATGGACCTGCCAGTAGGCAGTGCACTAAGAGAGAGAACTTAATAGAGTAACTAAAAGGCAAATTAAATGTCTTGCATAGGTTGTCAAAGTTAGCAATAATATACCTAATATATAATGAATTCTTATTTTACAACAATTTAAAACCGATCTGAGTTTATAATTACTTTTATGCAGAATTTTCAGAGACAATTCAGCGAAATCACAAAAAACAAATCACAAGCCTTCATCCATATGACATTTCTCGATTGTGAGCAAATGCTTGCTTTCTATAGAAGCACTCTTCTTAAAAAGGAATTAAGGTAAGAGATAGAAACCATTACATTTTACATCTCTTATAACCGTAACAGACAATTAGTGCTAATAAAATCAGAGAAATATGGAATAGAGACAAAAACTCCCAAAGTCATATTATCTCTTGTGAAGAGCTTGTGTGTAAGAGTTCTGGTCAAACCGTGTAAATGTTAAATATTTTCAAAATTTCATCATAATAATTTTAACATCTGATTCAATAGCAATAACTTTTACATCTATTATCAATCAATATATTATCAATATATTATCAATATATTATCAATATATTATCAATATATTATCAATATATTATCAATATATTATCAATATATTATCAATACATTATCAATACATTATCAATACATTATCAATATATTATCAATATATTATCAATATATTATCAATATGTTATCAATCAAGATTTTCTTGATAGATAACAGAACGTACGAGATTGTAGAGAATGTATGAGATAATGAGATTTCTTCAGTAAATGAACAAAAAGAAGATTTTAGACATTAAGTGCAAATGAACTAAAATCACATTTGTTTCACTTACCTTTCCTGCATGCAGACACTCCATGTATGCATTCCATGTGCATAGCGAGATATGATTCAAAGTTGAATGATTTATTACACAGAGTACAACAATGCTGCCCATTGTCCACATGTTTAAGCTGTATATGTCTTCTCAGTTTTCTATTATCACTGAATGCTTTATCACAGTGAGTACAATGAAACTGACCGTCACTCAAGTATTTATGATGTGTACTTGGCTTCACTTGATATGTTTCACATTGTGTAATTGGCTTCACTTGATATGTTTTACACTGTGTACTTGGCTTCACTTGAAATGTCTTACACTGTGTACTTGGATTCTCTTGGTTTGTTTCACACTGTGTACTTTGATTCTCTTGATCGGTTTCACTAAAAGTTACTCCACTCTGGGCATAATCAACAGTTTCTGCAGAATCTGATTCACTTGAAGAATCGTTCACACCTAAGACATCGAACAAACGTTATATCAAAAGATATGATACTGTCCGTAGCGAGCAAGAAGAGTCGATACTCACATTTACCTTATCCTTTCTATGAAACCTGATGTTTGTTTTCAGAGTGACGTCCCTGACATCATCCTTGGATGACGAATCGGGCGTAAAACCTTTATTATTATTATTATTATTATTATTATTATTATTATTTAAATTATTTATAACGAAAGTTGAATTAGGAGTAGTCTGAGGGAATATATTGCTGAAGTCTTATCACAAGTATGTAAGCAAGAAGCTTTTGCTCAAAAGTTTCTTTCATGAAACATTCTGACTTTTAATACTTTTTCATCCAGTGCACTGCCTAACGGCAGGTCCATAGCATATATCTTAAAATCAATTATATCCTCAGATTTTTCATCTCTATATTTGAATAAACTATCAAATCATCGAACATTCCATGTCTTGGTTTGCCTTTAAATTATTTCCTTTGCATCCTTCCTTCTATTACATCCAACAGAAAATCACCCCCTTATAACATGTCCCATCCAGCTTTTCTTTCTATTTCTTATCACATTTATTAATTTTCTATCTGTACCGACGTTTTCAAGCACTTCTTTGTTTGCAATTTTTGGGTCCAACTAATCTTGTTTATGTTATATATTACCACCTTTCCCAAGCCTCTAGTTTCTTGATATCCCTTCTAATTTCATTATGTCCACGTTTCACATACGTACAGAAGTGTCGACAACACCAATGTTTTTACAATCTTTATCTTTGTGTTTTTCCAATACCTTTTTAGGTGTTTCTTATCAATACTTAAAGGTAGCTCTTAACAGCAGCAGCAGCAACAACAGCAATAATAGCATTCACATGTCTCAACAGAGCTAAAAACAGATCAAGGCTCCATATAAATAGAAAGGCAAAATGACTCTTGAGAAGTGAAAGACGAAGTTTTCAGCTTCACAGACGGTCACATAATGGTTAAATAGTTAGGAAATATTATCACCAAAATCTTAACGACACAACATGGTGAAAGCTTTTGTGATCAAGTGTCTCATCTCAGAGGGAACCTCTTGGTTGGTCAAGATCAGAAGGAGGCGCTAGTAGAAGGACGTCATGGAGGACAGTAGCGACATATCAGAGGATGCTTATATAACCTTTGTGGCTGATGTTCCTGATAACCATTTAGACACCGTCTTAGATAGTACAGAGTAGATGGACAAGAATGGGGACTAGATACCAGTGGCTCGTTTTAACTCATCTCATTTCACCGAGACTTAAACATCAAAACAATGATCAGCATTAGAAACGTTAACATCAATACAGGTTAACTCTGCAGACACGTGTGCTCGACACGAGTAAAGAAAGACTGATTACATATGAATTAGAATGAACTAATTTAGTAGGAGGTGCCCTGATACCGGTGGTTAGGAGCACAGGCTCAGATACTGTCTGAATCATTATCATCACTGACACTAAACTATATTATATTATCATCAATATCTATATATATATATATATATATATATATATATATATATATATATATATATATAGATATAGATATATATAGATATATATATATCTATATATATATATATATATATATATATATATATAGATATATATAGGGATACATTTCTAGTTTTATGTCAGTGGCTAGGAGCACAGGCACAAACACTGCATGAATCATTATCTAGTATAATACTGACTAGTATTAGAGCATCACCCTTGTCATTAGTAGTCAGTCTAGGAAAAGCATGATATAATAACTGTGATGAAAATAAATGTAATTACTGAACCCAGTGTAAGCTTTTTCATTGACTATCAAAACTATGAACTCAATGAATTTCGTTTAAACTACTCTATAGAAGGCACAGGTTGGTTAGCAGCATAGAAAACAAGCCATATAGGATTCTATTTCTCTAGCAAAACCTCAAGCAATGATTTAGACATGTTGCAATAGACACTTTGGTAGTTAATCGAAAAGGATATTTTCCTGTGTTTTCATAATACAGAAAAGAAATGTTGAAGAGTTATGAATATACAAAAGAGACACAAACTGTCATTTTGGAGGTAAACTATATTGATAAGACATTGAGAGAAAATGAACATCTAATGAGTAGTTTTATGTACTTTACAGTGTTGATTAATAAAACAAGGTAATGGAAACAAAACAGCGCAAACAAGAAGAGCTCAATATATATAAAAAAGCTAATAAAAGCTAATGTTAACGTCAGTTTCCTCACTCGAGAGTGATGTCAGTGACGGGTAAGCCCAGGATTAGAACCCCACACATACTGATCCACGGCCAAATATCTTACCGACATCCAGCGATATATATATATATATATATATATATACATACAAATAATAATAAAGGTTTAACGTCTGTTTCCTCATACAAGGATGACGTCAGGGACGTCCTCCCATCACATGTCACTACAAATCGATTCACCCCAAACAATCTGAAAAAAAAACATCCGCTGAAGAGAAAGAAAAAAACATGTGCTGAAGAGAAAGAAAAAGATCCTAAACGATGCCGGTCCGGTGATCCAAACAAACAGTCAGGCAAGATAAAAAATCTATGGTGGGAAGAGATGTGTTTTCAATCTGCAACTGAAAGTAGTAGAACATGAGCAAAGATCAGGAGGCAGAGAGTTCCAAACAGTAGGTGCAAAGAAATAAAATGAACGTCTACATAAATATATATATATATATATATATATATATGTATATATATATATATATATATATATATATATATATATATATATATTATATATATATATATATACTGTGTATATATAATACAGACTTTGATAAGAACCTGATCTCAGAGTAGAAGTGACATCTATACGTCTCAGTACCACCGAACAGTTACGTAGCTTTGATGGCACATTTATATTAATTTTCTTTCCTGTGGAAACATGAAACTATAATAATAAACCTTTAATCTGAAATTGAAATACGGAATATATAATTGACACACACACACACATATATATCTCTTCTCTCTCTTAGTGCACTGCCTACTGGCAGGTCCATGGTATATAACGCCTCCACTCTTCTCTGTCTTCTGCCTTCCTCTTCATTTCCACATATGGGTGGGTCTTTAAATCATCTAACATACCTAATCTCGGCCTGCCCCTACCTCTTTTCCCTTCCATTCTACCTGCTATGACCTCTTTTAATAGACCTTCCCCCCTTAGAATATGTCCTATCCAATTCTTCTTCCTATTTCTTAATACATTTATCAACTTTCTATCTGTGCCAACTCTCTCCAGAACTTCCTCATTTGTAACCTTTTGAGTACAGCAAATCCTCTTCATTCTTCTCCAAATCCACATTTCAAAACGCCTCCAGTTTCCTAATATCTTCCTTCCTTAAGGTCCATGTTTCACAACCATACAATAGCGTGGTCCAAACCAAAGTTTTCACTATCTTTATCTTTGTGTCTTTCTTTTGACTTTTTGTTAATAGTTATTTTCTATTACCAAAGGCCGCTTTTGCTTGTGCAATCCTACTGCATATTTCCGTCTCACATTTCCCATCATCGGTTATAGTATGACCCAAATATTTGAAACTCCTTACCTGTTCCAATTTCGTACCATTTATTGTGATATTAACTTCACCTTTATTATTGGATACTCTCATAACTTTCGTCTTTTCTATATTAATCTTCATGCCATATCTCAATGCCATATCATTCAGCCTATCCATTACCTTCTGCAGTCCAATCTCGCTGCCCACTACCATTCCTTGGTCATCTGCAAATCGTACATCTTGTAACAAATTTCCTCCTACTCTCATTCCTTCTTCCAAGTCTTCCATGGCTTCCTCCATCATTGCCTCAGCGTAAATGTTAAACAGCAGCAGTGAAATGCTACATCCTTGTCTTACTCCACGTCCTATTTCGCCTTCTTCTGAGTATTCTTGTTGGATTTTGATTACTGCTCTTTGATTCATGTACAAGCTCAAAATTAGTCTTCTATCTCTCCAGTCGATTCCTATTCTTTTTAAGATATTCATCATCGTTATCCAATCAATCCTATCAAAGGCCTTCTCGAAGTCTACAAAGCATACAAAAACGTCATATAACGCCATATTCTAAGCTTCTTTCGCAAAGAACCCGCAATACCCCTATTGCTTCTCTTGTGCCGCATCCTTTCCTAAAACCAAATTGTGTCTTTCTCAGTATCATTTCTGCTTTTGACTGAATGCGATTATTTACTATTTTTAATAATATTCGCTCTTTTTCGTAAATGTACTTGTATAATGTAGTTGTCAGTTTTATATTGAACTATGTGTTATTAATATTAATTGATTTTAGTTAAGAGCCTGATGAGTCTTAAACAAGCATATAATTGCTTCCTGACTCTGTAATGTTACGTTATGTTATGTTATAAGATCGTTGTTGCAAGAGGTATTAAACTGATTGTTCTGTAATCCGAACACTCCACAGCATTGGCTTTTTTGGGAATTGGGATCATTACTGACTTGGTGAAGTCGTCTGGCCAACACACACACATATATATATATATATATATATATATATATATATATATATATATATATGTATATATATATACCTCATTATAAGCAGAATTCCCAAAGAACTATTACAGATCCCAAATACTGAATACCAAATATCAAATTTTCATATGTACCTTACATATATGTCAACTTAGTATTTTACTATTTAATTTCACAAGAATGTAACGTTTAATAATACTATTTAGTTAATTACCCATTTTGAAATATTTTCTTACGCAAATTTATTCTGGTAAAATATTTAAAGCATTTATTTCTATTAAAGTAGCTTAATTAAACATGTTTCACGCTCAGTTGTCAATCAATAAACTTAAAATTGTCACCTTTAAGTGCGCGTTTAATATGTTTCTTGAGACCTGACTCATGGCCATTTGTTTTCTCACAGTGGTAGCACTGTTGCCTCCCTTTATTCCCATGCTCGTCTTCAATATGCTTCTTTAGAAGTTCAAACTCGAAAAAGTCGACTGGACATATGGGACATCTGTTGAGCTGAGCTATAAAAATAATTAAAACTAATTTCACTGCACCGATAAATTGAACCACAAAAAATTGCAATAACAACTGTATTTGATTAGTAATATTTATAAGAACAATATAATATAATGACATATACTAACTTCAGTAGTTGTAGTGCTACTTAGTTTGAAATTATTACTCAGCTTGTGGCATAGACCCTCATTGTTCCAGATAATTATATTGTTATTGTTGTCACAGTCACACATCATATGATGTAAAATATTTTTATCACAAGTCCATGCTATTTTGCACAACTGAACTGCCGGAGAACATGGGTATACTTATCACAAGATAATGTAGTAATTCAAACTCAACTCATGACGGGATCTCTAGGCTAATGGAGACACAAAAGTTTAACGTAGCTTCCAAAGAAATATAATGAGTAATCTCAGAAATGTTCATTGAAGATATATATTTAATAAGTACAGAAGCCATTCGGATAACTTTTGAAGTTTTAATTTAACGTCTCAGGTCTTCCTCAGGTCAGTTTGTTATACAGGTTTATATATATGTAATGACTCAGATAATTGATACAGATGCTTACTATTGATTATGACATATCAACAATTATTTAATTATTACCTATTGCAAATAATATCAATCTTAGTAGTTTTAATAATTTTAATAATTATATTTCACTTATATAGAACATAAATAACCTATCAGTCATAGAATCTTAGTCTTAAAAATGTCACTTCAGAGTTGTGCCTCTGCGTAAGTTATATAGGTTACAAATGATCATTAAGTTGATAAACACAAAAGAATAGACATCATTAGGCTTTTATAGCAAATTTGACGCATAATAATACATTAATAAAACTAGATCTTAATAAAATTCATAGCGTAAATGTCATAGTAATATATTACTCACTCTCTTTTGTACAGCTTTGGCGTGCAGGTTCAACAGACTCTCTCTGCGAATCAGCCACATCTTTAACAAAATCCTCAACATCTGACGTCCCTCTGTCAGGTTCCTCTTCTCTCACAACAGACATCATGCAGCCACTCTATGCTGACACGATATCGCTATGAAAATAATAGTATTAAAGTAAAAGAAAGTAGACATGCGTTATAGTGAATAATCAACTGTGTTGATATCTATAACTTTTAAAAGCACATGTTTAAACCGTTAGGCAACTGAGACCATTTTCTGTGTAACCAGTCCAGTGAATGTCCGAGATTTTACTCTCAGATCAGCGCGGCTGGCTGGGATTCAAACTCACAACATATTTTATTCGAACCCATGAGGGTTCAATTCACCTCAGGATTTGTCATTTAAAAATGACTTTAAAAATGACCTAAAGGATTTGTTATTTAAAAGATAATTCTAAATCTGATAATTCACTAAATAACACAACTAATTAACTTCACCGAAGTCAAAATATAGTAAAGCTGTAAAACCCATGTTGAAGTCAGTTTCATCTCTCGAAAGCGATGTCAGTGAGAAAGGAGAGCCAAGGATTTCAACCCCGCATATAATGATCCGCGTTCGGATATTTACATCCGCCGCAGCCAGTAATGGAGAATCACTTAAATAATAGCTATTAAAAATTACCATTTAGGGATTTAACAACTCCACACTCAAACCATAACTTAATCACATACTTATACATAAATATATTAGAATGAAAGATAAATAATAAAAGTCTAAAAATGATAAATGATAAATAAAAATGATAAATAAATTGAATGATAAATGATAGAATGTCTTAATAGGGAAGGGAAGTCATGAAGTTTTAAGTGACAGATCCTGAGGTGAATGGAACCCTCACAGGTTCGAATCCCAGCTACGTTTAGTTAGTTAATTTATTAACTAATTTAATAAATTAATTAAATTAATAATTTATTTATTAATAATTAATTAATTTAATTAATAACTAGTTAGTTAATTTAGTTAGTTGAATGTCTCAATAGCGAAATGGTTAAGGGTGTAGATAACGCCATGAAGTTTTAAATGAGAGACCCTGAGGTGAATGGAATCCTCGTGGGTTCGAATCCCAGCCGCGAAATCTGAGAGTAAAATCTCGGACATTCACTGGACTGGCTACACGGAAAAAGGACTAAATTGCCTAACTGATATAACATGTGGTATTAAAAGTGATAGATATCAACACAGTTGATCATTTCACTATAATGTGTGTGTTACGTTGACCTAAGAGTAAAATCTCGGACATTCACAGGATGGTTACACGGAAAACGGACTAAATTGCCTAACGGTTTAAACATGTGGTACTAAAAAGTGATAGATATCAACATAAATGATCAATTCACTATAGTGAGTGTTTACTTTTAAATTAAAAAGTAAAATTCGGGAAAATTACCGGTCGTTTTATTTATTTCCCTTTAAAATTCAGATTGACAAAGAGTCATTAAAATCCGACTGGATGTGACAAAAACATCTTTTTTAAGCATCTCAGAGCCATAACCTCAACCCTACCATAAGCTCTAATGTATACAACCGTCTAAAATTAGGACATGCCAATTTCTAAAATTATGCTAGCAAAAGAAAGTAAAGTAAATCAAAAGTAAATTTACAATTGATACAGGTCGGAATTTAATGGCTTCTTGCTACCTGATTAGTTACCCGGTAAGATAAGACACCGATTATTGATACCGAGACATTTAAAAGTGTAAAACTGAATTTGTGTGTAATTGTAGAGGATGTTAAGTACTACTCCTATGGAAACTTCCTCACTTCTAGGATCTCGGGTAAAAAAGTATAACGATTTTAAAATGAAAATGATTTTGTTAAAGAATATCGATTTTAAAGACGAACAAAAACGGGCTCCTATTTGTTTATATTTTGCGCCATAAGCTTGTGTTGTAAATTTGAAAAATTAGGTAAGTGAATTGTAACGCAGTGTTTAGGATTTAACTCCATTTGTCATTTGTTGATAAATAATACTTATCATTGAACACAATGATAAATACATAGTCGGGTAGATAAAATCATAAAAAAGTGATACCCGGACATTTAATGTGTAAAGCTGAATTTTTGTGTAGTTTTAGAGGATGTTAAGGACTACTCGTATAAAAAGTTCCCCGTTTCTAGAACCTCGGGGAAAAAGTTATAACCATTCTAAAATCGCTGATTTTGTTAAAGAATATGGACATTAAAACAGAACAAAAACTTCATATTTTTGAGCGATATTGCAAGCTTTTGCTGTAAGTTTGGAAAATTTGATCATTAATTGTAATTGATTTCTTGCTGAAATGTTATCAATATGTTATTTGAATCGTGTAATGGGATATAAGTTATAAAACTTCTAATTAATTTTGAAACTGTATTTCGTTAAATATAGCTAATGAATAGTTTTAATTGACAAATTCTTAGATTATTAAGTAGGTATTAATAAAATTAGTTACAGTTATCCAGAGATTAAAATGCAGAAAATAAATGCTCTTGAGAGATGGCTGAAGATTTACGAGAGATATAATTTCCGAAAAATCAATGCGTTATTTGTGTTTCATATGGAACTGATGTTGATGAACCGATCTGATTGACCTGATCTGACTCTTATACAATCTCAGGTGTTTGACACACTATTAGAAAGTACTCGTTCAAGCAATGATAATGCACTCGTACATCATCAAACATCTTGTGATCAGTCATTAGTAGTGCACAACAGTTGCAGAAAGCTACAAAAGAAAGCTACAAAAGAAAAAGTACCAAACATAAAACAAAAAATTAGCAACTGGAACAAGATGCAATAAATGATTCTATAGGAAAAAGACTTCGTTCATCTATGATTTTTAATTGAAAAGCACAATGCTTGTTTTGCTTTGAATTATCAGATCAAAGATCAAAAGAAATACAATACAGCAATGTCATTAGAACTGCGAAGCACTGTTCAAGAGCATTGCCGAAGAAGGAATAACTGGGGATTTGAAGTCATGGGACGAATTGAAATGTGTTGTGACTTAGTGGCAGAAGAAGCCATATATCACAATATTTGTAATTTGAAATGTCAGCAGTAGGGCTAAGGAAGGTGCTGGTGCAGGGACTATTCACTGACCTAAAATAAATGAAGATTATCAATCATCATTTTTAAAGACTTGCTAGTGGTTGGGAGAGAACTGTGAATGAGTGCTATATACAATACAAGGTGTAGTTGAGAGAATGCAAGGTTGCCAAAGTATAACTACAGATGGCAATGCCTATTCTGCAAAGCATCTGAAGCGAAAGCTTGTTGAGCGCTATGATGATAACATACTAGTTGCTGAAATATCAGGACGAAAAAATGTGATTTGTTTCCACAATTTTTGCTCATACTTAATTAGTGAGAAGTGGCACATGAAGAGGAAAGATGATATGACAGATGAGACGAATCATAACAGTGGCAGCTAAATTGATTGCAAATGAGATCAGAGAAATAGAATATTATATGAATCTATCTGTCAGTACCTATCTATTGAGCACAGGAACAATATCCCTCCACTTCTGCATCAGCTTCTCAGATTATTAGCACCATCAACCATTAAGCAAAATAGCATTTGATAGAGTATCATTCAAGCTGCACGGTCACACTCAATTATTGTACCATTGCTTCTCGGTTTGGATGTGTCAGTTGATCACTTGATAGGATCCAAAACATTAACTGAGCAGCTGGTACGTTTAGGTTTCTCTGTGTCATATGACGAAGTCACACGATTCAAACAGTCCACTGTAACTTTGAATCCTTCTGATATGAATATTCACCAATATCCTGAGGTATTTACACAATGGGTTGCAGACAATGCAAACCATAATGTTGCTACATTGGATGGCGTGGGTACTTTTCATGGTATGGGCATTATAGCCGCTTCCACTGTGTAGTCGCTAATACTGAGCATGATGACTTCATGCCACTGGCACATAATTTGAGACACCTTAAGGCCCATCAGTTAACTATAAATAGAGCCATACCAATTGTTCCAATCTTCCACACACTTAAGTATGGTTTGACCATCATAATACTTAATTAGCCACTGTGACAGCTACTTTTTCAAAGCACATTGCTATCAATTGTGAATTTGGGTTTGGTTTGGCATATGAACTGGCTGTGTAAATATAACAATTACTCTATCAAAGCGATTTTATCACTTATAGACTTCAATCCATCGGATGATATTTGCTTATACTCTACGTTTCTACATGTCAAGGACAGTGGTTTAACCAAAAATATTCTAGGAGGGGATCAAATTTTTTCACTACTACCTTCGGCCCTAGAACTGGGGCCACACTGAACCTACTAGCTTACTAGCAAATCCAGTATCCAACTAGCTTATCTCCACCAATGCCAATACTATGTACAGTCAGGGGCATAGGTAGAAAAGCAATTTGTATGTAGGGAGGATCATTTTTGCACTGACAGGCATAAAATAGGGGGTGAAGGGGGGCACATGAAGGGGCTAATACACCCCTCCCCAAAGGAGAACATTTTTGTAATTTGTGAAAAAACTGGTGGACTTTCAGAGCATCTTAGAATGAATACAGTTGAGGTATATCCTGAGATATTTACTTTTTTTGTATTTCTTTTTTGAATTTTTTTTGATATTTGCATTAACATATCAAGTCATATCAGTCCAATTAAAATTAATTAAAAAATCATTATTAAATTAAATTATTATAAATGGTCTAATTATGGTTATTAGACCATTTGTAATGAAATTACTGAAAATGCTGCGTGGTTCTGCCGGTGTCATAATTAAATTTTCTCTTCACATAACCAGCCCATTCCCTATCCCTTCCCTGCCCCCACCAAAAACTCTGCAGATCTGGATGAATTGCAAGTAATCTAAGTTGAGCTGGGACTCGGGCTAATTGTGCCACTGTTCATGGAGCAAGCATTAAGGCACATGTAATCTTAATATCATCTTTATTATGAGAGGCTTCCTTACTCTTCCGGTCACTGATATGCTATCGAACAAGAAACTGACATTAAAGTTGGCTTTAATTTTTGGCTTTATCTTTATTTGTTGCAGACACATGATTAATATTTCATTTGCTAAGTTTTGTAGCCCTACAATAATTTGTTAACACTTTGAAAATCTCTTGAGAAAATAAAAATTGTTAATTTTTCGTTTTTTAGACATAACTGTTAGTAGAAGGATATAGTATGATCCAGGACGACCTGGAATTTGACCTAAAACTGCGTCACGTGCTGACCTAGTTAATCTGCCTACATACATGCTTGCCCGTACTAATTAGCCCGAAGTATTAGTGGATGTATGTGTCACGTGTGTGCACTAAAGTGGATGTTACTAATCAGCCCCGAAGAGCAATTGTAAGTAGATCAAACCAATTTTTGACAAACTAAATGATTCGTTGTTATTAAGAGGAGCAGGGGGTTCTAACCATATGATTCACTCTAAATAAAATAAATAATTAAACTATTTCATCCAGACTAATTATAACAAAGTGGTGCATCTCGCTAATTACGTCACGTGAGCAAACATGCGTGAAAAAAAGTGTGGTGCCTCGTAAATTAAAAATTTTCTAATGTATTTGCTCCATCTTATATTTCTGCATTAAATGTAAAACAAGCATATGATATTCGCAAAACAGCGTATTGCAAAGATGTCAATTTCGTCGAATGTAGGCTTCGTTCGCGCGTCGGAAGCGCAGTCGACATCGGCTTCGGGTAGTGAGGGAATTCGGAGGCGTTCGCATACGAGATAAAATAAAATTTTAATTACGCAAAGGATGAATTTAATTAATAGCACGGTCTACTTCATTGCAAAGTAAATAACCGCTTGTGAAATACTCTTTTTACTTGTGAAATTTGCACATTCAGATATCTTATAGTTGTTTTAGAAGCTCATCTCTAACATACATGTACATGCAATCTTTTTAAGTATAAAGTACAATTGTGCAATACTAATCTGCGGTAGATTTATACAGTTTTATCCTTGCTTTATCTCTGTAACACTGTATACTATGTAACTGCTAAAAGTTTAATAATTTACGTTGAATAATGACATACGCTCGAGCTGGAGGTTTGTCAACTCGAGTCCTGACAATTTGAGGTCGAGCGCGATTGACCTCACTAATTACTTCATTTGACTAGAAAAGTTCAGATTTCTCACTACTAATTGAGATATGTATTATCCTCACTAACTACATCATATGATTAGATCACTTAACCTAATTTTTAAACTTTTCTGACATAAACTTGTTGTTATCAAATATGCTATAAAAACAACAAAGTGATCAAGGAGATCACATCATCATCATTTTCCCAGCTATCTTGAAGAAATAGAGTAACGAAAGTAATCTGCAGTATTGACAATGTCTTCTCATCATGATTCTGATAATAGCTACCAGGAAGATTTGGACAGTGGCATATCAGATGAAGATTAGCTCGCTGGAGTTCAACAGATTGAAAGGGTTAGTGTAAATATATCATAAAATATGATTTAAACTAAATATTATATGTTTAAATGAAAAGTATATATATACAGTCATGGCCAAAAGTTTAGCACCGATTAGATAAATACACTAAACTTGCCATACATTAATCTGTAGAGCCAGACGTGCTAAAAGTAAAGCAACTACTGTTTATGTTTATTAAATGTCAATGTACTACATACATATTTTCACTAGTCTCAGTATCTGGTGTGCCTTCCTTTGTTTGCAATGACTGCTTTAATCCGATCAGGCATGGAATGCACAAGATTGCGACAGTACTCGGGTGTTATTTCGCTAGTCCGCACTCGCTTAATTGCTTTAGTAAAGTCCTTGTTCAGATGACGGATTCATTGCTGCTACCTTCTGTTTCATGCAAACCCACAGTTTTTCAATAGGATTGAGATCTGAACTGGACCCAGGCCAAGGTCCAAGGAACTCCACACCTTGTTCTGTGAGCCAGTTGATAACAATGGCTGACGGATGGCAGGGCGCTCCATTATGCTGAAATATTGAACAGTTAAGCAATTGCATGTTTAACAATAGTTTATCTTGCAAAACTGATAGATATTTCTGTCCGTTGATCGAAGGATTTTTCGGCATAAGCCATAGGCCACCTCTACCAGTTCCAGAGAAGCTCCCCAGACCATTATTGTTGGTGCTTGCCGCACAGACGGTATCACATAGCGGGTGTTATACCGTTGATTTGCTGGACGCCGCACGTTTCTGATGTAGGATCTGAACTGCGAGAACGTTGATTCGTCCGAAAAGAGAGCTTTCATTCAATTATCACACGTCCAGTGACGGTAGATTCTACAGAACCTGAGGCGATCCTTGATATTCTTGGCGGCCAGGCGAGGTTTCCTTGCTGGGGGTCGCGATGGTAGGTTGAATTCAGTTAGACGACGTCTTCTCACAGTCCTGCCACTTACTGCTGATCGTGTCTGAGAAGCAATTTGCGCTGATGACCAGGTTGGATGCGCTGTAGCAACACGTCGGACTTTTCTGTCAGTGCGAGGCGAGGTGATGCGCGGACGTCCAGACCTTCTGCGAGACTTATAGCCCTTCAGTTCATTCATTCTCGCTATAGCTCGAGTCACTGTCGACTTGGCTATGTGTAAACGTCTAGCTACCTCACTATGAGACATGTTCAGCTCACGCAGTACCACAATTTGTGCACGCTTTGTAGGAGAAGTTTCTTTGGATTTTCCCATTGTGCTGATACAATTTCTAATCTATTACCTTATGAGTATAATATTGTATGCAAAATGTCAAAAACTAAGTTGTTTTGCTACTACAATGGAATTCTAGTGATAATTCAATAAATGGCTTAACTCCTGTCCAATATTGTGAACTATTCAAGTCGATTTATCAAATGACCAGTTGGAGAGAGATACATACATAAGCTGGGCTGACAAAGGAGGGCGTAAGTACCAAATAGTGGACCAGAGTTCAGTTACGTAACAGATAATAACTTCCTAACAACCAACAAGTTACTTGACGGTCACTGGTGAAGTCTACGGCTACGCTTGAACAGTCTCTGGCTGGACGTCTGCAAACTGGAATATTTATCTTGCCTGGTTCACAGAGGGTGTGTCATGCCTGACACTAATCACTCAAGCAAATAATCATTGTATTAATCAAACCAGTGTATTTAGTAACAAGTGACAGCCCAGCATCTTGTTTCTAGTGATTGACCAATTTTCACTTGGGAAATATTGTTACTAGGGCTCATTATACAAATTTTTAGTGAATAATGCTCATCGGTGCTAAACTTTTGGCCATGACTGTATATATATATATATATATATATATATATATATATATATATATATGTGTGTGTGTGTGTGTGTGTGTGTGTGTGTGTGTAGCATTGTCTTTTTTATTACGAAATCCTACATGATACAGTAGAATATCATCCCTACAAATCTATCTTCATATAGTGTTAAATACATGGAGTCGATATCAAAAAGAAAAATAAACAATAAGGAAAATTTTGACGTTGGAATAGTGATCAACATCTAATATCTAGTTATGTGTTTTTCTTTTATTCCACTCATCGTTAATATTGATATATCTTATTACTTTAAAAAAAAATAAAAATGATAAATATAGCTATTTCTTAAATCATCATAGTTCAAAGATATAATTCAACATATGTTATTGTGTAGACGATACAAAAGAGAAAGATGTCTAAGGATGAAGAAATTCCTGCTAAGAGATTGAGAACAGACTTGGTGGGCTGATAGCTATTAATCAGACTTTGTAAAATTATTATTATTTTTATTTTTATTATTATTATTTAAAAATTAAATTGGAAGAAGAACATTATGTATATCAATTGTTTTGACTAGGAAATACTTGTCAAATAATTAGTATAAAAGTTTCCGTCATGTGTACTATTGATGTAGGCTCCGTGCTTTTGTTGAGCTTAGAGAAATTTGTTAATCAATAAGAGCTGACTTTCTTAACCTACTGAAAACTTTTATGTTTATCGATTGTTGATTGAGACTTAGAAAATATATTCATTTGTAATATTGAACTACTAATACTGCTGCAAATGTATGTTTTCAGAAGTACGATCTTGGTAATGATAAATTTGTGTCTGTTACCTGCTTCAACAATATCAAGTATGTGCATATAAGGATGCATGACAAGAATTCAGGCTTCCCTACTCGTAAAGGGGTAGTGCTAACCCCTTCTAGATTTTGTATTCTGGGCATGACCAGCGCTGAGATATCCAGAAAGTTGCTAGATGCAGAGTCAAAGATGGATTTTGTGCACGAAGTACATTTAGGTGGCGGAATATATTGTTCGGTCAGATCAGGGTGGAGCTTAGTTAATCTATGTAAATACTTCTTCCCTCAGAATCATACTAAACCTATTCCGACCAGAAAGGGGATTGCGCTTCAATCAGATGAGTGGAAGGCTCTACTCGATATATTTGAGAATATCAAAGAAACACATCCGGAATTTAAAAATGCACTACCGTGCTCATTTGACAGCACACACAACAATCAAATAAGTGCACTCGCATGCAAGGAATGTTATCCTTTCGGGTCAAATGGGGTATATCTGTAGATTTATCCAAATGTTATAATTATTCAACTGACTCAAAATTTACAGATTTTACCGCAACAGCTAAGTCTTAAATTACTATTAAAATGATTTTATGTATTACAATTTTCTCTCTGTGTGTTGTTTTATTAAACTTCAATGTAGATAATACTATAACTGTCTGATAGTTCAATCCATATATTTATATATAGTAAAAGATATACATCTCTATGATTTACACTTTTGAGCATTTTTTAACGTGCGGCACATTAACTCTGTAATACCACATGCTATTCATTAGACTGCTATAACATTTATATCTATGCTACAAGACCTCTGTATATCTGTGGATCTACACTCTGATCAGATCTTTAGAATATTTGACTTTAGACAGAAACTGTCATTTCTTTTAATATATACAAATTTAATTGTTTTTTATTTATTTAAATAAATAAAAATCTATTTAGATGTTGTGTTTCAACGGCAACACTACAGCAGTCGGGTGCCTTCTTGGAGGTCCTAAAGGAAGGATAATGGGGCGAACGTCGGTTGCCGGGGTTTTCCTTCCCGGCCTCTCGTCGGCGACAGGCTGGGGTTGACTCATGCCCGGTCGATTTCTTATTCGAGTCACTTTTATTCCTCGACCCCAGCCTATACAACTTGCTACCTTACGCTTGTCTGCCTCAGTGCTCATGCGAACCTAGTGGTAAGCAGTCAGCACACTCTCTTCAAACTCCACGTCAGTCCTACATACATACATGTACATACAATTACAGAGTGTGGTAATAAATTTCATTTTTTTGTTGCTAATTACGCGAGGAAAATCGGTCGTCAGTGAAGGTATAAAGTACTTTATCTAGCTGACTAGCGTGATAATCATGATACTTACAGTTCATAATAAAACCTGTACATAGTAATTGCTCCTAATTGAGTTCATTGTTCAAAATAGATCTTAATAGCGTTCATAGTCCATAATATATATATATATATATATATATATATATATATATATATATATATATATATATATATTAAAGTTGAACTTATGATCTATATATGTATAAAACAAAATTAAATGGGTCATAAAAGATTTTAAATAATGTCACTGTGAAATTTATATAATTTTGCTTATACAAACTAGCTAAACAATTCTTTAAGAAGATAGACTTTATAAAGCTTAGTAAACATAGGCCTACTTATAGATTTACATTGCGTATATCAGGAGATATTAGGTTCCAGCTACAGTGAAAAGCATAAGATTTGGAAAATTCATTGGTAGGTTTTGTACATAGATACTTAGTAGTGGAGAGCTTAGTATGATATAACCTATGTTATCGATCCGGGCTTCACCCATCACTGACATCGCTTTCGAGTGAGGAAACTAACGTTACCGCTAGCTTTAATAACTTTTATATAAAAGTGACGCAGTTTTAGGTCAAATTCCAGGTCGTCCTGGTTCATACTATATCCTTCTACTAACAGTTATGTCCAAAAAACGAAAAATTAACAATTTTTATTTTCTCAAGAGATTTTCAAAGTGTTAACAAATTATTGTAGGGCTACAAAACTTAGCAAATGAAATATTAATCATGTGTCTGCAACAAATAAAGACAAAGCCAAAAATTAAAGGCAACTTTAATGTCAGTTTCTTGCTCGATAGCATATCAGTGACCGGAAGAGTAAGGAAGCCTCTCATAATAAAGATGATATTAAGATTACATGTGCCTTAATGCTTGCTCCATGAACAGTGGCACAATTAGCCTGAGTCCCAGCTCAATTTAGATTACTTGCAATTCATCCAGATCTGCAGAGTTTTTGGTGGGGGCAGGGAAGGGATCGGGAATGGGCTGGTTATGTGAAGAGAAAATTTAATTATGACACCGGCAGAACCACGCAGCATTTTCAGTAATTCCATTACAAATGGTCTAATAACCATAATTAGACCATTTATAATAACTTAATTTAATAATGATTTTTAAATTAATTTTAATTGGACTGATATGACTTGATATGTTAATGCAAATATTAAAAAGAAATTCAAAAAAGAAATACAAAAAGAGTAAATACCTCAGGATATACCTCAACTGTATTCATTCTAAGATGCTCTGAAAGTCCACCAGTTTTTTCACAAATTACAAAAATGTTCTCCTTTGGGGAGGGGTGTATTAGCCCCTTCATGTGCCCCCCTTCACCCCCTATTTTATGCCTGTCAGTGCAAAAGTGATCCTCCCTACATACAAATTGCTTTTCTACCTATACCCCTGACTGTACATAGTATTGGCATTGGTGGAGATAAGCTAGTTGGATACTGGATTTGCTAGTAAGCTAGTAGGTTCAGTGTGGCCCCAGTTCTGGGGCCGAAGGTAGTAGTGAAAAAATTTGATCCCCCTCCTAGAATATTTTTTGGTTGAACCACTGTCCTTGACATGTAGAAACGTAGAGTATAAGCAAATATCATCAGATGGATAGAAGTCTATAAGTGATAAAATCGTTTGATAGAGTAATTGTTATATTTACACAGCCAGTTCATATGCCAAACCAAACCCAAATTCACAATTGATGGCAATGTGCTTTGAAAAAGTAGCTGTCACAGTGGCTAATTAAGTATTATGATGGTCAAACCATACTTAAGTGTGTGGAATATTGGAACAATTGGTATGGCTTTATTTATAGTTAACTGATGGGCCTTAAGGTGTCTCAAATTATGTGCCAGTGGCATGAAGTCATCATGCTCAGTATTAGCGCCTAGCACAGTGGAAGCGGCTATAATGCCCATACCATGAAAAGTACCCGCGCCATCCAATGTAGCAACATTATGGTTTGCATTGTCTGCAACCCATTGTGTAAATACCTCATTTACTTAAGTTACCGAACAATGCACCTGTAAAAGTTGCTTTAAATGGGAATAAAAAATCTCAGATAAAACAAAGAGGTTGTCAAAATAAACAAACGTGGATCAAATTAGAAAATAAAGTTCTCAAAGATATGAATCAGAATTTGAACATATTAGATGAGAGCATCTGTGATCTGGCTGAGGATAGAGCAGGGTGGAATCAATTAACCTTGAAACCTACTGCAGGGTCCAAATAGGACGAAGCGCAGTCTTAGTAGTAGTACATACGGCTGCAAAGCATTTTACCATTTCCAATCTTCTAAGAAGAAAGAAAGCATTGAAAATAATTATTTTGTGTTTTTAAGATCAAATTGCTATTTTCAACAATACAAAAACAGCATTTGTGTGTCAACAAACTGCATCCGGCCTTCACCTTCTAGTGTCTGTTTACTTATTTCCTATTGGCTATATCGTTCAACCTTGACAATGTATCGTCACACTTTTACGAGGAATATAATAGTACTAAATTAACTGCTACACTTGAAGAAGAAGAAAATATGTTTTATTTCACAAAAAAAAAAAAAAAAATTCACAGAGCAATCACATCAATGAACGTGTGACAAATTAAATAAAATAAGCATTATGAGAATCTTAGTAACAAGTGCACTTGAATACTAAGTTGGATATATCTGAATTACACGATATACAGGATGCTTGGGTTATGTGTGTGCTTGGATGTTGTACATTAGTTTATTAAATTTGAAGCAATGCAATCAATTCTAGCAATAGTCAAGGCCAACCGCCAAAATTATATCGTTCGGCCAATGGCAGTGCTGTCCGTCAGGCTGATTGACCAATTAGCTAACTTAGTAAACAATTTAACTAGAGTTTGACTTCTTAATCTGTGGTTTAACTAATATGCTAGTTAAACCTACAAGAGAAAAACAACTGATAATCCACGAATTAAATTTACTTAATACCGATATGTGACTATTCGTTTTTTAGGCACGGTTGAGGTTTAAACAGTCTATTTATTTATTCCTTAAAAACCATATAGTATATTTGTAGTAAAAGTGAAACTGTTGGCAAAGCTTAGGAAATGCTAGAAAAGTGTTATGAAAGAGGTTATGCTACAAATACAGGCTGGCCTGCAGTCTCTTGCTTATGTTTTATGCCTAAGTTTCACAGAAAATTTACATCTACCTGTGATCTTATACGTTAACAGATAGCTGTGCGTATAATAACACTGTAATGTCTTTTGTAAGCGAAGAATATGAATCAGACTTTAAGACAAGTGCTGCGAGTTTATTTGAAGAGCTGGCGGATTCTGACAGGAAGATTGTTGAACTTGGACGACTTACACTTAGCTCCAACAAAGAGAGTGAGTAACGTACTGCCATGTAATTTTAATAATTTTCTTTTAGTTTCATGTTTTATTATGATAAAATTTTATAATGTATTATTAGGATAAGACTCTACCAATATTAAACGCAGACAATTCTGGTATTTTATATTTTTGTTCGCTCGTTTATCTACATTTGAATATTATTTAAATACTCTTAGTGTGAAGACATCTTTAACTTATGCCCAGTTAGTGAAGATATAGATAACCTATATATATATATATATATATATATATATATATATATATATATATATATATATATATATATATTTATATGCATATATATATATATATATATATATATATATATACACACACACATATATATGTGTATATATGTTTATATTATATATATAATTTTATATATATATATACACATATGTATGTATATATATATATATATATATATATATATATATATATATATATATATATATATCCTTGCTATAACGTTTGCGTATGTTTAATATCTTGCTATTTTGCTCTTATATTATGAATGCAGCTCAGCTCAACTTGTGTCCTATGTGTGAAGGCGACCTGATTGATCTTGTCAGTCTAAAGAGACACATTGAGGAGGAGCATGTGAACAAAGCAAAGCACACAGTGCACAAGTGCAACCAATGTGAGAAAGTGTTTAGTCATGTGTCAAGCCTCAACATGCATTTTAAATGTGTACACAAAGGTAAGGAAGTTATTTAACAGGGTGACCACCTTAAATGCACCTTAAATGTCTGACTTTTTCATTTTCCCTGATCACTTTAAAATTCCCTGACATTTCCAGGTGTTCCAGATGAGTGTCTGAGAAAATGTCAAGGAATTATAAAGTGATCAGGGAAAATGAAAAAGTCAGACATTTAAGGTGCATACAGTTAAAGATTGCACAGACTATGATAGTAATGAATGATAAGTTATCAGAAATTAATGGCAACAATTCAAAATCTGCCATGAATATTTTTTGAAATCAAATGGTTTTATGTATAGTGTTTGAAAATCATCTCTGACATTGTCTTCTGAGATGCACGTATATGCTGAGATGGCAATATTATTGTCACAGCTTATCAGAAAAATCAGTAATTTGATTTGTTCTGGAGAGTAATCACTCTGAATTATTTTAACAGTAATGAAATTAGAATTTATGAAAATTAAGCATAAACTTTATATACATTTTTATTGATTTTATTTTACTGTAAAGTAACACGGATAGACAGTTGATAAATGTATTTAAAAATAGGAAGAAGAGATGGATAGGACACATTCTAAGGGGGGAAGGTCTATTAATAGAGGTCATAGAAGGTAGAATGGAAGGAAAAGGAGGCAGGGGCAGGCCGAGATTAGGTATGTTAGATGATTTAAAAACCCACTCATATGTGGAAATGAAGAAAAAGACGGAAGACCGAGAAGAGTGGAGGTGCTATATACCATGGACCTACCGGTAGGCAGTGCACTAAGAGAGAGAATACATACATATATATATATATATATATATATATATATATATATATATATATATATATATATATATATATATATAATATGTGTGTATAGACCTTTTATAATATGTAGCGGTAACTCTGTTCACATAAAAAACAATGCCTAATGTGAGAGTGGGGAGGGGTGTATGCTTCTATTGCCGGCTGACAATATATTCGTATATATTTATTATGTATTTCTTCATTTACTAACAGAATGGAATTTAAATAATTACAAAATATATATATTTCAATTTCTTGTCAAATGATGATAAACATATCTCTTAATTTACAGTTAATAAATGTCTAGATAGAATATCTAGAGAGGATATATTACATTTTAAGGATATATTACATTGCAGTTGCCTTCTGCAAAACAATCAATTTTATGATTGAACAGTGGCGCCGCTCCAACGAATGAAATAATGCATAAGGTGATTTTTCAAAATAAACGCCTTTTATAAAAGGTCTATACATATAGTTATGTATATATATATATATATATATATATATATATATATATATATATATATATATATATATAATATATATGTATATATATATAATATATATATAAGCCTACTTGTATATATTCAGAATATATATATATATATATATATATATATATATATATATATATATATATATATATATTCTGTTCTGCAGGAAATTACAAAGAAAATGTAAAACGAGAACTACGTAACTGTTCAGTTGTGCTGAGAAATATCGACGTCGCAGCTATTCTGAGATCAGGTTTTTATCATTTAGTAAACTGATGTTAATTTCTCAATATAATGTGATTTGTTCTATGATAATGTTTCAAGTTTTGCTGAACGGTTTCTTAATTATATGATATGTAATTCTCTCGCTCTTCCTGAGTTTACTTTCAATCAATCAATAAGAATTTTACGTCCGGTTCCTCAATATAGTGCAATTCGAAAAAACGAGATGTTGGGGGGGGGGGGGGTTTTAAGGAAATTGTGACGTAGTTGTTAATGCTAACGCAAAACAATCAAGATTTCCCTATAAATCATTCAGTGGAAAATCAAGATCTTCTGATCTATCGCTTGTTTGGTCTGTGTGGGCTGAGCTGGTGTCTTGTTACTCGACAGCTGATCTGTATGTGCAGGGTTCAAATCCAGTGTTCTCCCCTTCATTTGTGCACCGATCGAGCAAAACAAACTGATGGTAAACTTGGATTTGGCTTTTTGGGCCTTTCAGTAGATCTCTATATGGCGTGGTAGATATTTAAGATACACATATCTATAGCTTAGTATGCTCTATGACTCACGACACTCTCATAAGACGACTCATGACTCTTATGTGATATTGCACAGTCAAGTGTATGATATCGATAAGACGATGTGGCAATGTCGATAAGATATTCGACCGCGAATCAGTATGTGTGAGGTTCAAATTCTAGGCTTGCCCGTCACTGACATCGCTTTTGAGTGAGGAAACTGATGTTAGCATTATCCATACTAGCTTTTATTGACCTTTCCTGTTGATGCTAACTATTAGCCTAGCTTGTATTAAAGGGAGATGGCTGCTCTCTTCGCGGTAGTGTCAGCTTAACTTTTCCGTTATGAAATAACGTTATTTCAACACATTTACACCTGTTGCCTTCGTAACTAGGAAATCAAATATATTGCAAAGTCTTTATAAATTTACGGTAACTGTAGCTAGTTATTCATTAATATCAGAGCCATATTTTATTTTTAGTTTCTCTCATTCGTAAAGCTTCGAGAGAAATTTCTCATTAAATTGGTATAAAATTTATTTTACTGAAATAGCTTCAGAGTAAGTTTTTTAAATTAAAATTAGAATTGTAAATATTTGACTAAAGCAAAATTATATCTCAATATTGTTAGTAAAGGAACTCAATCTCTGAGATCAGAGAAATGTACTGTAGTACACATCATCACTGATTAAGTAATTAAACACAATAGAACGGCATGTGATTAAACGAACACTACTCAATAAAAAGTAGGTTTGTTAACCGCATATAGAGCTGAATATATACCTCGAAATTTGGGCACTTGCCTTGCCTAGCCACTTCTTCATAGAGCCATAGCTTGAGGAACACTAGTCAGAGTCTTTATGTCTTTCAGATTAGTTCCTCAATTTAACTAAAAATGGCAAACAAATTAGGTGACTGAGATAATTGTCAATCACTAAATATGTCTACTACTAAATATTGTAACTATTCCAATATAATATATAGAATTTTTATTTTTCTATGATATAGATTGATTTTGAGACACAATGTATGATGTCCTGTTGGAACAGATTCCAGTAGAATGAGATCATCAGGTAAATCAGATGCTGCACCACCAAACAAACGTTCTCTAGCTGAATTACGTTCCAGTGAAACAGATCAAGCGAAGCCGAGTACACAGTGTAAACAAACGAGTGACATGTTTTTTCATTGTGCTCAGTGTGATAAAACAGTAAGCACGAAAAATAGCTTGAGGCGTCACATGTTGAACAAACATCTGAACAAAAGACCACATTGTTGCACGAAGAACGAAGCTTTCGAGAAGGTTGATATTGGATTAGGAGATCAGAAAGGTAAGAAGGTTTACTAGAGAGAAGTGTTTTAAAAGTTAACAGAGCAATTAAACGAACCCTACGCAATATAAAATAGGGTTTGTTAACCGCATACAGAGCTGAAAATATACCTCACACTTTGGGCACTTGCCTTGCCTAGCCACTTCTTCATAGAGCCATAGATTGAGGAATACTAGTCAGAGTCTTTATGTCTCTCAGATTAGTTCTTAAATTTAACTAAAAATGTCAAACAAATTAGGTGACTTAGATAATTGTCAATCATTAAATATGTCTACTGCTAAATTTCTGAACTATTCAATGTATAGATAATAATAATTATGATGATGATAATAATAATAATATATAGATTTTTTATTTATTTTATGAGACACAGTGTATGATGTCCTGTTGGAACAGATTCCAGTAGAATGAGATCATCAGATAAATCAGATGCTGAACCGTCAAACAAAAGTTCTCTAGTTGAGTTAACTTCCAGTGACACATATCAAGCGAAGCCGAGTGCACAGTGTAAACAATCGAGTGAAATGTTTTTCCATTGTGCTCAGTGTGATAAAACTGTCAGCACGAAGAATAGCTTGAGGCGTCATATGTTGAACAAACATCTGAACAAAAGACAACATTGCTGCACGTATTGTGATAAAGCTTTCAGCAGGGAGGACACTCTTAAGCGTCACGTGCAAGAGGAACACGAGAACAACGGACAGTATTTTTGTATTGCGTGTGATAAAGTATTCAACAGAAGAAGTAACTTGAAGTGGCACATCGATAGCACTCATGTGAGCAACGGCCAGCACTGTTGTACTCAGTGTGATAAATCATTCAACGTTAAAAAGTATCTCTTTCGTCACATTAAATGCGTGCATGGAGATAAGAAATATAAATGTGACAAGTGTGAATTTAGTTACAAAAACAGTCATGCTCTAAAGAAGCACTTCTTTTTAGTCCATTTAGAATAGAAATAATTATTTATATATTAAAACAATTATAATTGTCTCATAAATCGTCTGTAGTGTAGTTATTGCAGCCCAGGTAAAGATTGTCGATCACCTTTCAAGTGTATCTGATCAAGAAAAGCTTTTTGAATGAATGGATTGTGTTAAGAAATTTAAAACGTGTGACATTTTTGGATATACCAGAATCAGTTAATTGTGGAGAAAATTCTTTTGTACGTGATTACTGTGATCCTAAATGTTCGCTGAAGTTTAATCTGAGAAAACATAAAGAAGTTGTACATGATAGAGTTCGATGCTTACCCTATTTCAGTTGTACTCTGTGAATTTAAGTGTTCTACAAAGATACCTCAAGAGACATTGGCAAGATGTTCATTATAAGCTGACGCTTCATTCGTGCTATGAGTGTGGTATGTCTTTCAATACAACTTCAAAGCTGAGGACTCATCTTGGTGGTGTGCTTATACCCGTAAACCTCATTCTTGTAGCGAATACGATATAGTGTTTGTTGCCTTTTTTGAACTTAAAACACATTTGTGCTCTGAATGTGACCATAGAATCTCGTGGAATTATGATCTTCAGAAACACAGGGCACCTATGTATGAGTTGAGTGAGACTGAGGAAGGGTATGGGAAATCGTCTGAGAAGCTATATATTCCTCAGTTACAAGCTGCAGTAAAGATTGATAAACATTTATACATTGTTATCAACACATTGGTCCGTGGAGTGTTCTTACAAAGTACAAGAACCTGTCCCGTACCAGAACACACAATAGTTGGCACTAAAGCGGTCTTTATTGTGAATGAGAGTTGAGTATACAGATTGGTAGACCATATAAAGGTGGAATCGGACCTAAAGCAACGATAGAGATTAGTTTTTTGTGAAGAAAAACGTTTCGCGTGTTATCACTGTCATTAATTATTTTAAGTCTTCAGAGGAGGTTGGTCTTACTCTGCATACGAGAAGTGTTTGTGATGGAATACCTCAACTGCCACATTTTGTTTGCGCTCAGTGTATTTGCATGTAGTCTACAGTTTCAAACAAAATGAACATCTCAAGAAATATTGCAGCTGTGAGACTAAAATATCTCATTTGTATTCTTGCTACTGTAGAGTATTTTTTGTTGACAAATCTTTAAAGACATCTGAAAAGTACATTCTGTAGATCTTCCCTTAACATCTATTTCCGCATATTACGCCTTTTCTCCCTTGGATCTCTGCTAACTGAAATTTTATGATGTTCTTCTTAAACTTCATTCAAGGTTTTGAGTTTAGTAGAGCTTTCAGTCATCAAAATATAAGCTCTGAAGCATACTGAGGCCTGTAGGCTACTACGAATAGGCCTAGATACTACGGCTTAGGCCTATACAGGCGACTTAAGCCATACTAGATTTAGGACGTGTCCTGGTGAATGTAGGAAAGCTTTCAATCGGGCCCAGCTTCTCGTGAATCCTGTACACATAGGAATTAGATAACTTACGTGTGCGGAGTGCGACTTTAGGAGTTTTAATTGTAATAATAATTTTTTAATTTTGAGTTTAAAAAAATCTTAACAAGCATAATTATCTCAGCTGTATATCGTAGAGATAGCTCTCATTTATGTTCTCTTTACAGTTAAAATGTGTTTCTGAACGATCTTGATTTATAGGAGCATGATAATTATGAATAAAGGTGATTTTTAACATTCTTAATTTTAATTCATCATCTATGACACTCTTTTAATTGTGGAAATGCTGCTGCACTGTGTTAATATAATACCCAACACAATGGTATGGCAAGTCGAATGGAAACATACTAGAATGCACTTGATTAAACCTGAACAGTGCAAGTCTATATTAGAGGGAAAGTTTCAGTAAAATGGCTTGCAACTGAACCATTACTACAAGTTGCACTGGATTGTTTTAATGTTTGCATAAGTTTTTGATTTGATTATCATTGGCTACAAATCCGTAAAAGCTGGTAAAGCTAATGTTAACGTCGCTTTCCTCACTCTAAAGCGATATCAATGTCTGATTAACTAATCGATCCACTGTCCTGAGTCCACCTTTTAGGATTTTAAATTGGAGCCGTCCTAAGAGTGCCATGCAGCTATGAATCATGTGATAGTTAATTAGTTATTTACTAACTTGTTTGATCTTCACGTTTAGACGCTAGTATCAGCACCTGCTTGATTTGCGCTTACTTCAATTGTAGAAGAACTGAATCAGATGCTGTCGATAGGAGTTACACAGCATATAACAAAATACACATTTTTGTATGAGGTGTATATAGGCATTCAACGTTACTGAAAGGAATTGCGTAATTATAATAATATAATGGAAGTTCAATATTCGTTTCTTTGTTCAAAGTTGATGGCAGCGTGCAAGCTCGCCTAGAAACTAGCATGCATGCACTATTAGGCTTATTAAAATCACTATGCCTTTAGACCTTGGATAATATGTATTGGTAACTTAATTTGCTCACACAATAAACAAAACCGGGTGGTAGAGTGGAGTGGAGTGTGTGCTTATATTGACGGCTGGCAATGTTCAATATATTCGCAGAATTACATTTATTATGTATTTCTTCATTTATATACGCAATGATATTTTCAAAAATATTTCAATTACTTAACAAATGATGATAAACATATATCTTAATTTACATTTAATATATGTCTAGATAGAATATATAGAGAGGATATAGGCTTGTTACATTTTTAGGATATATTACATTGCAGATGCCTTCTGCAATACTATAAAGGAAATCATTGAACGGTGGCGCCCTCCAACAAATGAAGAATTATGTAGGGTGATTTTTCTAAGTAAACACCATTGATAAAAGATCTGTAACTATGTTGTTAACCAATCAACTAATGAATCAATCATTCCCTCGGTCATTTGCAGTGTTGTATGGTAACGAAGTAAAAATACTTCTTTACAAGTAAAAAGTACTCAACCGATACTTTTACTTGTAACGAAGTACCCAATTTGCCTGGGTACTTTTTACTTGTACCGAAGTAATTTTTGTAGTACTTTTTACTTTTACTTTACATCCGTGGAAGTTCAAAAGTCGCGTTACATTTGAGAAACTATGGATATGTCAATCGCCAAATTTTTAATACATAACTAAATATCATGGGCCACCTGCTTTTAGTTTGGTTTTGATATAAGCTGTATGTCGTAGATCAAACGTTTTGATATCGGCCTAGGCTTACCGCACATTGGCTACGTCATTTCAATAATTAGGCTTTGAAATTTCTTCTCATAGTATATGATCAGTGCTAAAAGCGAGTTAAGTGCTAATAGTGCTAATAATGCGAGTCAATAGTGCTAATAATGCGAGTCAGTGCTAATAGTGCTAGAACCCATGATCAGTGGTTCCCAACCTGGTTACCCCATCGACATCTATTTTTTCCTTTCAGGTGGCGACCCTTGAGTTTTCTTTAGCAGCATTCTATTCTTTAATAAGAATTAATTCAAGAATATTTAGAAGATTTTTATTCTATTTTAATGTCAACAGTCATATAGGCGCTAGACTACTTCGTTTAGTCCAGGGACGTCAACTAAGCTAAAAAGAGCTCGACTGTCTGCTGCATAGATAATTTGTTTCGAGAATTTAGCCTTACCTATCTCTCCCTCTCTCTCTCTCTCTCTCTCCTCTAGCTCATACTCAAGACGTCATTGCTCAATAGAGGGCGCACCATGTCTGTCTTCCGATTCACATGCAGGGTTTTACCAGAAAGATTGCACCGGCCTCTTTTTCGTTTATTTCATAATGTTTGAAATATTTATTTAGTCAATCTTCAGATAATACTAATACTGGTCTACTTGCGCTTTAAATTATGAAAGATGCAAGAGTCAAGCTTTAAACAAAAGTGTCAAGTTCCAAATTGTGTAGAAGAGGTTTTTATTGCATGCAACAAATGTCTGGCGTATTCGTGTTACGATCACAAAAAATCCAATTGCCATGGAAATAAATTTGTCTGCCGAACATCCTTGGTCGTATTTGTCATCCATATTTGAATTGATTAATTTAAAGAAACATGTTGAGGTATGTCATTTAGCTTTATTTAATCATTCATATTCACAGGGGCGGATCCAGGTAGTTTTTAAGGGGGAGGGGAGCAAATTCTTTATACAGTGTCCACTTTTGGTTTGCTTGACATCACGCGAAGTATAGAATTTGTATGTAATTTCTTAATTTTCTTCAGAAATAAAGCGAGAAACTTTTTGAACGTTCATTTTGGATTGAAACCGATTCAATTTTAGCCTAAAAATTATGCTGCAGCAGTGATACATGAATGATCGACGGGATTATTTTATTGATTTATGGATTGATTATTTGTTTAATTCTAGAGAAGCATGTGCATGTGTATCGAACATTGTTTTAGTTCAGAAACTTTAGACCTGAACATAAATATTCATTAGCCTTTTTCAGTTTCGTTTTTAATTTTAATTAAATCAAGTAATTTGAAAATAATTTGAGAACGTTTAAAACGATTCTATCAATGTATATATTTTTCTTTAAAAATATGAATACTTTTACTTTTTACTCAAAAGTAGGCCTACTACGTTTTTGTCGAGTAGGCTACTTTTACTTTTTACTTAAGTAAAATTCTGACTAAGTACTTTTTACTTTTACTTTCACTAACCATTTAGTTTTACTTTTACTTAAAGTAGTTTGCCGAGTACTTTTGACAACACTGGTCATTTGATAAACTAATCATTCAAACCAATCAATCATTCACCAGAACTCCAGACAATTAATAATTTGATCTTAGAAATTTGTTATTTATGGAAGAGAAAGAACAGTTGGCGCCATCCATATGATATCTAAAATCAGCTTCATTATATTAGATATCATTCTCTATTCTTTCGAATTTGTATGATTTACTAATAACTCACCAAAATCAGCAGATAACTTACACCACCGATCACGGATAATATGCGAATCAGAAATATCGGCATTCTCTTGCAATGTTGCGTTAACTTCGAGGCCACGCGCCAAACGTTAAAGAGCTTAGCCAATGGTAGCGCTCTCCTTCAGGCTAATCAGCTTACTTTGTAAACTGAGCGTGTTAATCTGTGGAAAAAGTTACACCGTGATGTAAACCTCCGAAAAGAGAGGTGCAGCTACGCGCCTTTCTTTAAACTGCGATTTAAATCTTAGACCAAATTGTGACTAATCCGTTGTTTGCTCCACTGTGGGAGGAACTTAATTGTTATTGTTGAATGGACTTTTAAAAAGAAAATTTCAGTTCTTTTAGTGTTAACTATCCCTAGCCCCAAACCCCTACCCCAACCATATCTATAGAAAAAGTAATAAAATTTATTAAAACTTGAAAAAGTAACTCAAGGGAGAATCGAACCCCGACCCTCATAATCTACAGCCATTCTCTATCTCACTAAGACACCGGGACTTCCAGTTCGAACCAGTTGAATAGATGATGCAAACATATTGTACTAGAAAATCGTAATCCAATATAAACTAAATTCTTACTCCAAATTTACTATTGGAGTTTTGGTTATATACTACCCACTTAGTAAGTTTTTATAGGGGTAGCACTGATAAAGAAGTGATTCTTGGATTATAAGATTATTTTGTAAATATTAAGGATAAATTATGAGAAATTAATATTATTATATATTCATTTCTTTATTCCTCAAAACAGACAGGATCAAGATGCATCACATAAATATATACACAGACATACACACATAAAAATAGAATCATAAAACAATCAAAATGAAATATAAGAAACTTAATTAGAATTCCTAATTCCAGCACTAGCATTAAACGCTTTGTAAATCAAATACCCGCTTCTACCATAAGACACTCTATTGGCTAGAATCATCGAACAATTTATAGGCAATCTAAAACTATGACACATTTTATCTAGATCCCTCAGCACATATCTAGTTATAAAATGCTTTAAAATCATATTTATACTGAATCTATTTAGGCTGCTTTTAAAGAAATTGAACATAAGTTTAACTGTAATATGCTTAAAATCCAACCTACGAAACCCTATCATAATTGGCTTAACAGATTCCCATTTATGATAGTTAAATAGCTTTCTATAAACACTGTTCCAGGCAACATTTAAATCATGAATTTTAATTAATACTTAATTTTTAAAACATGTAATTAGACAAAATAATAAAGACTTAAGTAAAGGGACGGATACGGTAGGGAGGTCTGTACCTCTTTCACAAGTTGAACGCAAATTTTCACTGAGTCCTGGGCAACCCCAATTATTGTTGACTTTTTGCAAACATTTGTTTAACTTTTTGGTTACAGCTGAATGAGCGATGAGTGACAAACAGGAATGGAGCTGATGCATATACATGATACATGCCGAAATACATACATTCCTAAAAAGATAATGTTAAAGTTAGTTTCCTCATGCGAACGCGTCAAATCCTGTCAAAGACAGGATTTGAACCCCGCACATACTGATCCGCGATCAAATATCTTACTGACATCACCACAGGCTCCAGCCAGTGGCGATGTCAGTATTCTTATAGTAATCTAGCTATTTATTACTGTGCATTCAGAAGAATTGGCTGGTGGTAAATTCCTGCTAATTTGAAGAAAAACCGTATATATTGGTAATAACACGTAGTGTGTATGTAAGTTTATATATATATATATATATATATATATATATATATATATATATATATATATATATACACATATATGTGCTGAGGAAGGCATAGGGGCCCACCTCGTTAAAAGCATAAACCCCAAGAAAAGAATGGTATATCACGACACAAATGAATGCCCCAGTCCTGTGCACCCCTTAAATGGGGAGGGGGATAAGAATCTCACAGCCAGCTGGCAACTCGGGTTTCTCACTCATATCCAAAGACGACATTCCATGCTCCCCAAAACGATAAATGTGGATACATGGAATGTGAGGACTATGGGTGAAAGGGGAAAGTTAGAAAATGTAAAGAGGGAAATGGATAATGGGGAAATAAATGTCCTAGGGATGAGTGAGATGAGGTGGTTGGGCACTGGAGATTTTATAAGTGATGGGTACAGGGTCATTTACTCTGAATAAGGAAAAGGGAGAAGGGTGTGGCTATAATATTGAATAGGAATTTCAGTGAACGAGCAACAAAGGTTCTTAAGTGCAGTGACAGACTGATGTTAGTGCGGATCAAAGCAGATCCAGTAGACTTATCCAAGTATACATGCCTACATCAGCCTCAGAGGATGTTGAAATTGAAGTGATGTACGAAAAAATAGAAGGAATGATTAAAGGAGAAAAAGCCACAGATCAAGTGATAGTTATGGGGGATTGGAATGCGGTGGTGGGTGAAGGGAGAGATGGAAATGAAGTTGGGGAATATGGTCTAGGAAAAAGAAATGAGAGAGGACAGAAATTGGTTGACTTTTGCAATAGAATGAGATTAGTGGTGTCCAACACTTGGTTCAAACATGAGAAGAGAAGGCGTTACACGTGGAACACGCCCAGGAAGCCCCGAAAATGAGGGACGATACCAGAAGAACTATATTCTGATAAAGAAATGGTACCGAAACACTATGAAGAATTCAAGGGCTTATCCAGGAGCTGATGTTAATTCAGACCATAATCTAGTAATGGCTAAAGTAGGGCTTCAGCTGAAGAAAAAACTTAAAAAGAAAAGCATTAAAAGATGGAATTTGAACGGATTGAACAAGAAAAGAAGTCAGTTTCAGGAAGCAGTGGAAAAGAAGTTAAAAATATGAAGGACTGCGAAAGAATAAGGTAAATGAAAGACGGTGTCAGCTAAAGGAGGATATTAAAATAGGTGCAAATGAAGTATATGGCTTTCTTAAATAAAAAAACGGCTAAAAAACCTTGGATCACAAGTGAGATGTAGACAAAATGGATGAAAAGAGGAAATGGAAAAGTATTGACACCGGTCATGGCCGAAGGAAATTTAGAAGCTTAAACAATGATCCTAGAAGAATTACAGACAAAGAAAAAGATCATTGGTGGAGTGAAAAGTGTGATGATTTAGCAGAATATGATAGAAGAGGGAAGTCGGATCTATTGTACCAGGAAGTCAGGATATTGACAAGAATCGATAAGAAATAGAAAGGAGATGCAAGGAACATTAGCATAATGGGCAAAGATGGGGAATTGAAGACAGAGCTGGAACAAGTAAAAGAAAGATGGAGAGAATATGTAGAGGAATTGTATGATAAGGTGGGAAGCCAGTTCAAGAGGATTTTATTTTATAATTGAAGAAGAAAATTTAGTAGAATATATATATATATGTAATATATTATGTATATATATAATTATATATATATATATATATATATATATATATATATATATATATATATAGTATATATATATAATATATATATATATATATATTATATATATATATATATAATTTATATATATACATGTATATATATACATGTATAGATATATATATATAAATTTGGTATACGATTACGTTGATCAATGTCTATAAGTTTTTATAGAGAGCTCAGATAAAAATAAAGCTCAAATGTCTTTCATTAAAGAAGAATATGAATTGGACTTTAAGCAAGTTGACGGGTGTTTCATGGAGCATTATTCTGACAGAGAGAATGTTCAACATGGACTTGTACTTTGCTCCACCAAAGAGAGTGAGTAATGAGCCATTATGCTATTACAATTTAATATAATGTTATATCAAAGGTTCTGCTAATACTATTGCGTTGTGTTGTCTTGTGTTTGTTGTCGTTCTTAAAACATATAATCTCTGAGAACCTCTGACTTGGGAAACTAGTGACTCACAGGTAGTATTTATTTAATTGGCCGTCGCCTATTTGTATTGTTGCTTCTTACTAATGAAGCACGATGAAACGACACATTAATAGAAAACAGTCATTTGTAATATGATCAGGGTTTATTATTATTAATTAATTAGCAATTTCAATTCTAGCAAGACACCAATGTTCTATTCAACTAATTATTCTAGACAGGCAATACGCTTTCACAGTTATGATCAGTCCCTAATTCTACCACTTAAACTTGATATAGAAACATATGTATAAATATCTATATATAAATATCTTTAACTTTTGCTCCCTATGAATCTTTATCTCTTCTACTATTCTACTATCTTTACTCTAAATTCTTTCTGTTACTGTCTGTGACAAACTTCTAAGTCTTTTCTAAACAGCCCTTGGACTTAGCCAGATTCAACTTGTCTTGATCTCGACTTAGCTGTTTCTTCACTTCTACTAGACTTTACTCAGCTTGACTCCCTTCTCTTAGACTGCTCTTTCCTTAACCCTCTTCTCTTGGACTCTTCTTTCCTTAGCTCCTTATTCTTAGACTATCTCTCCTTGACTAACTCTTCCTCCTCTATTCTCATCTGAGGTCTTTCTATTCCTGCTAAACCGCGCCTTCTTCCTATGTACTGTCCAATAGAGTTAATTCATTATATTTAAGATAATCTAATCCTCCAATCCCAGTTGACTTCTTAGTTTGACTTCCGTGATTTATCCTATGATTCCGGCCTTAGATCACACAAACAATTCTCTTTAATCTATCAGACCATTCCAAGACAATGAAACTATCACTCGTGCCATTAGCGATCTCTTAATTGCTTTTCCAGCATTCGGATGAATTCAGACTTGCATCTTATAACGTCGTCCTTCCAGATGTCCATTCTCACATTCTATACTCTCTATTTAGGTCAATCACTGGCATGCTCAGGTTATCTAAAGAAATCTATGTCTTAGCTCAACTGCTAACCTTTCACAATTTGTAGTCTAATCTTTGATGTATCTTTTCATATAAAATATATGATTATATGTTACAGCATTCCAACACTACTGACTAATTTCATAATTAACAGTATCAGTAGTGCAAGACATAAATTATATCTAATCATAACACAAAATATAAAACATACAATAATCAAAATTACTAAAATAACAATATTCTCTAAGCTACGTAATTTACTACTTTGCGTCTATTTCTTACACATACTACTATTTCGCATTTACCATCATAATATACAGTGCAATCAACTAGATGCTTATATCATTAACAACTGACAAACTTGACGTTAAACTTAGTTAACATATTCCTACCAATCTTTGATTATGTCTGCTTAGACGACATCTAGTGTAAATTACAGTTTCACTGTGGTGACACCCAATGTATATTTTTAGGTGAGACCCTTTTGATTTGAACATTAACATTCATTTTCAGCTAACAATAAAGTAATATCAATAATCCAAACGTTATCTTACCTCGATTTAACCCGAAGTACTAATTTACAATGTTTACACTAAATGAAATCTTTAAGTCTACATTTGTTACTACATAACATTTCATTGTTTATTGGGGAGCGAATACTCCCTGTACCTCTTTTATAATAACAATGTACAGCCGGCGTATTTCAGCTACAGTGTAGTCCCTACACCTGTATAAATAATCACATATCTATCCCGTATTCGTGGTTCCCGCATTCTCTTTACTCTGATAGATTTACGGCTTGATTGCTTTATTGATATACCACACATGTGAGTTTATACGGACCCAAGATGAATATGAAACTTAACTATATTGCATTTATTCAACATATTATTTAAACTAGAAATGCGATTATTGTAACAATGTCGTTAGTAATATTTAACGCCATAGGATGCCGTTAAGTTTATAACTATCAAGTACTATAACGATATAATAAGGCATAAAGGACCAGATTCAAAGACTCGGTCAGTGCTGCAGATTCTTTGGTTTATATGGGAATTGACTGCTAGGGGATCGGTCAGAATTTTTCGGCCACCCCTTCCCAATGTAATGTATTTAGAGATCACTTGCAGTATCTAGTACTTCAAGTACTAATACCCTGCAGAATTGTTGTTGACTATAAAACTATCAAGAAAAAAACTATCTGATTTCATAACAAGGAACACTAGGAAGCTGTTCATAGCTCTAGATGTGGATCAGGATTTTCTAGAAGGAGATCCAAGTTCATGGGACACTAATGACGTATACATTAAAGCTCGGACAAAGGCAGGTCAGTTAAAGGTCGTGAATGACGCTGCTGAGTGCGTCGTTGAGCTTTGTCAATCATTCAACGGAGTGCTTACTAACCAAGAAGAACAGAAACAGTTCCTTTCACAGATTGTGTTGGAGAATCAGAGATTGCATTATCCTGACTCAAACAAGTCAACGGTCGTCAAGAAAACTTTTAATCATTGACAGTGTTTTCATTAAGTGGTCACATATTATATATATATATATTAGTTGAGTCTGTTGTCCAACCTCTTAATGTGAATGGATTCGCATAAAAATTTTTAATTTAACTTTTGTATAGAAATGAACATATTTAGAGGGTGTGAGCATTAAAAATTACAACTTTAGTTTTAATTGTCACTCTAATATATATCATCATCATCATCATCTTCCCTTAAATCCCAGTTTAACCAGGGTTGTGACCCTAGTATATATATATATACCCTAATATATATAGATATATATATATATATATATATATATACATGTATATATATATATATATATATATATATATAATATATCTATATATATATAATATATATATATATATATAGAGAGAGAGAGAGAGAGAGAGAGAGAGAAAGAGAAAGAGAGAGAGAGAGAGAAATATGTTAATTAAGTCGAAACACAGCACATACCACACAAAATGAAAACAATCACACGAAAATAGACTACAATTGAATAGAAAGCAAAATAAAAAATAGCATCAATCAAACAAATTAAGTAGAGGCAGAAGCAATAGGCCATCAAAGAGAACGAGAATCGTTCTATCTAGTTGAACACCTATTCATCCAGTGTTATTAGACAAACAGAAACATACAATAAAATAATAAAGTAAATTGACGTAAACTTTTACCATTTAGATAAATTGGAATTAAATAGATTGGTCGAACAGCACAAGTAGTGCGTAAGGAATATTCTTACCAACTATTTATTAAATGGTTTTTATATTTGGTAATGAATGATGACAGAATACATATATTTCGAATTGGAGGTGGAATTTCATTCCAATTAGTGCAAGCAGTATTAACGTAAGTTTTGAAAAATGAGATATCTGATTTTTTTTATAAATAACTAGATTCACTTAATCTAGTAGGGTAATTAGAATAATTGAGGTCGAAGATTTTAACTAAAACATTAGATGATGAGGCTCTATTGTAGAGACATTTGTGGATTAGTTTGGCAGAACAAAGTTTGTGTAGCAATCGAATAGGTAAAGTATTTTAAGACGTATACAGGTCTTTAACAGAGGCATGCCCATAAACTTCTATAGGCCTACAGTAGCTGATACGAGAATGTATAAGTGAGAAATAGAGGTTACGACGACGTGACATAGGGATTAGATCACTTCAATAGAACAATAGGCCATTTGTGCTTTTAATTTGTTTAATAATTGACTCTGCATGATCTTTGAAAGATAAGTCTTCATCGATCTCCATACCTAGGAATTTTACGCATTTGACCCTTGTTAGTGTCGTTTGATCAATTTGTAAATTAAGTTTGTGATTAGAGATGAACTCTTCATCCTTCAAATTCGGGAAAAAGATAATGTAGGCTGTTTTGGCCAGGTTAATATATATATATATATATATATATATATATATATATATATATATATATATATATATATATATATATATACTATATACTATATATGTATATATATATATACTATATATGTATATTTATATATATTTATATATTTAATATCTTACTATTTTGCTCTTATATCATGAACGCAGCTCAGCTCAACTTGTGTCCTGTGTGTGAAGTCGACTTGATTGACCTTGTCAATCTAAAGAGACATATCGAGGAGGTGCATGTGAACAAAGCAAAGCACAAGTGCAACCAATGCGAGAAAGTGTTTAGTCACGTGTCTAGCCTTAACATGCATATTAAATGTGTACACAAAGGTAAGATGTACAGTGTAGTAAATTAGTGGTATAAATTAAATGTAGAATTAATGAAAATTAAAAGTAAACTTTGCTGTACATTCTCACGGAATTTTACAGTTACAGTATTAAACTAACCTTTTGAAAGAAGAACGGAGTTCAAATAAAAGCAATCTGAAGAGTCATATAGCAGCTGTTCATGATAGAGTGCCACGCGAGCAAGATATCAGTTGTGCTCTGTGTGAATATAAGTGTTCAGCAAAGAGATACCTCAAGAGACATTGAGAAGACGTTTATCATCAGCTTATGTTTCATTCGAATTGAATTAAAAGTAGAATTAATGAAAATTAAAAGTAAATTTTGCCGTACATTCTTATTGAATTTATAATTACTGTATGAAACTAACATTTTGAAAGAATAACGTAAGTAAATAAAAAAGAAAAAAGAAAGTGCAGTTGGTATGATTTATTCACAATTCAAATAGGAATGAAATAAGAATTGTCTGACTGGTAGTGTTCTCGTGTCTGTCAGAGTATGCGTATATTTCATTCGAAAGGGTCAACATTTGCTTCTACTTCTAGTTTCAGAGTTCTGATGATATTCGTTATTGAGAATTGTATTTACTGCTTGTTCCTTCAACCTTTTTCAAATTTTGTAGATTTATAATACTAAAAATATTACTGCAAAATAAACGTCTAATTTCCGTGTCTCTATAGCCAGGCTGTAAAGCTATGAAGTTTTGTAAATTTGCGAATACTGTCAATTTGTAGGTTGTAAAGAGTTAAAAATTGTATTCCGTGCTTCACAGTCTCATATCTCTCTCTCGGTGCACTGCCCACTGGCAGGTCCATGGTATATTACGCCTCCACCCAACTCTATCTTCTGCTTTCCTCTTCATGTCCGCATACGAGTGAAACTTTAAATCTTTAATGAATTGTCTGACTAATCTTTAAAATCTTTTAAGAATTGTCATCCATAACATTCCTCTTGATATACCATTATTCTTGGGGTATTCTGCTTATAATGAGTTGGATCCCCTATGCCTTCCTCAGCTTCGACTGGCATTTACTGAGCAGGGTCATCATGAAAACAATTCTGTTTACCCAAGTCTCATATACTGTCTCAGGTATAATCGTGGTATGCGATATTTTAAAGTCTAGTTTATAAACTAGACTTTAAAACTTTAATCATTGGAAAATCTAACAATATTTCAACTGAGTATGAAACGCAAATCTATTGAATAGATGTTAAGACAAGTGCAAAAGTAGGATCGCGTAGCACGATTATACCTGAGACAGTATATGAGACTTGGGTACCGACTACATCACTGGCTAGAGCCAGTAGCAAGTAGCGTATGTACATAGCATATTATGCTATGTCATTCACCTTGTTTCTCCCTACGAAATTCAATATTTACATTCTCTCTCTCGAAGGTTATTTGTAAATAACATTATCTTGACTATGTACGGTTAAATTATATGAATTTGTTACTGGAATTAATCTTTAAAATAAAAATATCAACCGTAATTATTGCTGGAGTCAAGACAGTGACCCAATTTAACACACATACAAAATTTGACAACGCGTGTCAAGGCCACAGCTCTAACTTAGTCGCGAATGTTCTCGAAAGAAGGACCGCAATTAGGCGGAAAAAGCATGAAAGAGACAAACTCCAGTCGCTTGCTTCCTCTGTTTTCAATGTGTTGTTCATGTTTCAACGAAGATACTTAAAAAATGATTATAGACAGGTATTGAGAGAAAAATTAACCAAGAAAGCTATATAAAAAGGTAACGTTAACGTCAGTTTCCTAATTCGAAAGCAATGTTAGTGACGGGCGAGCCCAGGATTTGAACACGCACATACTGATCTGCGGTCCTATAACTTACCGACTACACCACTGGCTAGAGCCAGTAGCAAGTAGCGTATGTACATTTGTTTACATGTACAAATGTACATTTATATGTACAACTTACATGTACGTTTGTATCGCGAGAAAGAAATCATTCATGGACAATTGTATAGGGCTATAACTGTCATTGCTGTTGGTGTTAAGAACTGGTTTCATATTATGGACAAACAATACAACTAATTCTATGTAAAGATTTATAACATTTAGTGTGTTTACATATATATATATATATATATATATATATATATATATCTTATATATATATATATATATTATATATATATATCTATATATATATATATATATCTTTATATCTTATATATATATATATATATATATATATATATATATATATATAATTATATATGTATATATATCTTTTTATGCAGGAAATAACAAAGAAAATGTAATAGGAGAACTACCTAACTGTTCAGTTGTGCTTAAAAGTATTGATGTCGCATCGATTCTGAGATCAGGTTTTTATCATTTAACAAACTGATGTTAATTTCTCTTCACGCTATGATCTTGTCTAGCTATTTATAGTAACACTGCTATTTATAGTAACACTGCTATTTATAGTAACACTGCTAAGCCTTGCAAACCATTATCATTAGTCCCTCAGTACCAGCGTGTACTAACTACTGACTGTTTAAGGCATGTACTAACTACTGACTGTTTAAGACATGTACTAACTACTGGCTGTTTAAGACGTGTACTAACTACTGACTGTTTAAGACGCTTTCCACTGGTACTGTTAATATATGCGTATTAACAGGTCAATATGATCAGTATGTACGAGGTTCAAATCCTGGGCTCGCCAGTCACTGACATCGCTTTCGAGTGATGAAACTGACGTTAATGGTATATAACGCCTCTCCTCTTCTCTGTCTTCTTCTTTCCTCTTCATGTCTACTTATGAGTGATTCTTTAAATCTTCTAACATTCCTAATCTCGGCCTGCCTCTGCCTCTACTTCCTTCCATTCTGCCGTCTCGGTCTTTTATGAATGGTTTGACACGCTAATTGATTAATTGCTCTTTATGAAGCGTGATAGCTGAATGCGAGTAAGAATATGTACATGGACCTGGCACTTAGGCGAGCACTGGAGAGGGTGTGTGAGTGAGAGAGATTGAGAGAGGGGTAAATTTATGTTAGAAAGTGGGTTGACCTGGCTGGTGCCAGTGGCGAAGTCGGTAAGACACTCGACCGTGGATCAGTATGTGCGGGGTTCAAATCCTGGGCTCGCCCGTCACTGACATCGCTTTCGAGTGAAGAAACTGACGTTAACCTTAGCTTTTAGCTTTTAGCTTTAGCTTTGACAGAATGTGTGATATCCCATTATCACAGATTCCAGTAGAAGATTATCAAGTGCATCAGATTTTCCAGAAGCTGATGATTGTTCTCGGTGTGAGGTAACTTTCAGTGAAACAGATCAAGTGAAACCAAGCACACAGTGTGACAGTGATGAAGTGAAACCAAGTACAAAGTATGAAAGAGATCACGAGATACCAAGTACACAGTGTGAAACAAATCAAGAGATACTAAGTACACAGTGTGAAACAGGTCAAGTGATACCAAGTACACAGTGTGAAACAGGTCAAGAGATACTAAGTACACAGTGTGAAACAGATGAAGTGAAGCCAATTACACAGTGTAATACAGGTCAAGAGATACTAAGTACACAGTGTGAAACAGATGAAGTGAAGCCAATTACACAGTGTAATACAGGTCAAGAGATACTAAGTACACAGTGTGAAACAGATGAAGTGAAGCCAATTACACAGTGTGATACAGGTCAAGAGAAGCTAAGTACATACTATACAGACTTGAGTGACAATCAGTTTCGTTGTACTTTGTGTGATCAAACTTTAAGCACTAAAGGTAGCCTAAAGCGGCACATATTGAACAAACATCTGGACAACGGACAGCAGCATTGTTGCACTTATTGTCATAAAACTTTCAGAAAGAGCCATACTTTGAAGACTCATATACGGTATGATCATGAGAGTAATGAGCAATATTCTTGTACTCAGTGTGACAAAGTGTTCAACAGGAAAAGTAACCTAAGATGGCACATAGTGAGTCATCACGTGGACACTGGACAACACCGTTGTAATCAGTGTGATAAATCATTCGTTGTTGAAAGATATTTGCTTCAGCACATTAGATACATGCATGGGGATAAGAGTTATAAATGTGACAAGTGTAAGTATAGTTCTAATTACAGTTATTGTCTAAAGAAACATATCTCTTCTGTCCATTTAGAAGAGGAATCTCACAATTTCTCGCAACCTAATTATTGCAGCTCAGGAAAAAAGAAATCAACTGATCACATTCGTCGTGTGCATGATCAAGTAAGGCGTTTTGAATGCACGGATTGTGATAAGAAATTCACAACGAGTGCCATTCTTAAGAGTCACTGGAAATGTGTTCATGGTGGAGAAAAGCCTTTCGCTTGTGATCGGTGTGATTATAGGAGTTCAAATAAAAGCAATGTGAAGAGTCATATAGCAGTTGTTCATGATAGAGTACCACGCGAGCTCAATATCAGTTGTGCTCTGTGTGAATACAAGTGTTCAACAAAGAGATCCCTCAAGAGACATTGGCAAGATGTTCATTATCAGCTGATCCCTCATTCGTGCTATGAGTGTGGTAAGTCTTTCAATACCAATTCAGAGCTAAGGACTCATTTTGATGACGTGCACACACGCCTTAAACGTTATTCATGTAGTGAATGTGATAACGCGTTTGCTACTTCAAGTGCTCTTAGAGTTCATGTTGTATCAGTGCATAGACAATTCAAGCCATATTTATGTCAAGAATGCAATAGAGCATTCAGGGCAGCCTCACTTCTTAAATCACATGTTGATAGAGTGCATCGAGGATTTAAACCTTTAGCCTGTACTGAATGTGGTAAAGCATTTGCTGACAGAAAGGGTCTCAGACAACATGTTGATGCTGTACACAGACACTTTAAACCTCATTCATGCCCTGACTGTAGTAAAACTTTTACAATAGCTTCAAATCTTAAGGTACATGTTGATGCTGTACACAGAGGGGTTAAAGCATTCCTTTGCGCTGAGTGTGGGGGTAGATTCTCGCAGAAGGGCGATCTTCAGAAACATAGCATTGCTGTGCATCGTTGAGAGACAGAGAGAGAGAGAGAGACCTTCTTCATGCTCTGTCTGCGTCAAAAGATTTGCAAAGTCACATGAAAACTATAAGATGCAAAATTTTGCATTTCCTAATATACTGTCAGTCGACTTCTTGTATTGATATATTATGGTTACTAATGGAAGTCATGATAAATAATTCAAATAATAATTGCTTGATTCAATTTGTGACAGTTTTGAGTTTTATTTCTATCTATATATGAATGAGTAGATTTAAATTTCATGTAATGTTCCTGTATCAGATTTGCAACACAGATGTTACCCAATAAGTCAGATACATCATTTGTTTGCTTATAATCTGTAGCAGTGGTTGATCCAGTAGAGTAAAGGGGCAGGGCATTTCTTCCAACACTAGATAAATAGGCTACGTGCCTTATGCCATTTTGGCAGCATTTGCTACATTTATTCCAAATTGATTATGAAACTATACCGAAGGGCCTTCCCTCCCTCCTCCCTTTTGCGGTGGAATACTAAAGTCAAAAATAAGAAAATAGGGCCTATTAATATGTCCTACAAAAATGGCTCATTTTAGCACTTACTTTGTAAACGCGCTTGTCTCGTTGATTTGGTCCTGAATTATTTTGTGACAGTATCTGCATTTTTCCCGCCAACGGTTCCCATTCACTTTGAACTTATTACAGTCAAACTTCACTACACGAGGTGTTTTATCGTCTATAATAGTTTCTTTTTCGTAATATTGTCTTTTTTCATCGCCACTGCGGGGTTCAAATCATGGGCTCGCCTGTCACTGACATCGCTTTAGAGTGATGAAACTGACGTTAACATTAGCCCTTTTGCTTTTCAGTTGTTCTTTTCAGCTGGTTATTTAAGCTTCCATGTTCTTACCGTCCACTGTTCGTGTTGCTATCTCTCCAATCTCCTTCTCTTGTCCTTTTCTCTAATATTTCACCTGTTAAGCCTGTATTATTGGTTTTCTTAGCGACTTTTGTTTTTTGAAAAAATCAAATGCCTTGGCACCTACTTGTATCACCTTCTTCAAGTGATTCAATATTTCATTTGTTCCCCTATTTTTGCGAAATTGTTATTCGTTCATTTCCCTTTCTACTACTTTCTGAAGTTTCCGTTTCTTTTCTTCTAATCCAATCTTATTTCATTACCCTTTCTGTTTTCTTACCGATTTTTTCTTTATCAACTTTCGCCATGACTAAGTTATGGTTTGAGTAAGCATCTGCTCCAGGACATAATCTAGAGTTTGAGCTCTATTCCTGTATCTTTTCAATTAAAATTGAATTTAATTGAAATCTTCCGTGTGTACATCATATCTGATTCTTATATTGATTGAAAGGTTGAATTGATTGATTGATTTATTAGAATCAGGCGGACTTTACTGGCTAAGTAGTTACTGAATAACATTATTTTTAGCTTAATTAGATAATGATTTATATCTTAGTTTAATTAGTCATTTATTGCTAATTTAATTTAAATATTTATTGATTGAAAATTTCGCTTAATAAGTTACTCATTGACATTTTAGTTTAATTAGGGTATAAGTTTACTTTATTACTTCCACCTTGCCATTAAAACCCTGAGCTCTGGATTTTAACGATTTATTTTATTTGAGTATCGTGATGTAAAACCATGGAGTGAATTAATAAAGTTCAAAAGACTCAGTTGGATTGGACATATGCTAAGATTGGATGAAACTACTCCAGAAAGAAAAGCTCTAAATTATAGAATAACAAATAATAAAATGAAACTAGGTATGGGAAATAAATATACTTTAATTAAACAATATAATAAAGATATAGAACAAATCGACACTAAATATAACCTAGCACCGAGTGATGTTTATGATCTTGCCCAGGACCGGTATCAGTGGAGACAGAAGGTAAAAGAGGCTGCTCTGGCGTTCACAAAGTGACGTTATGCAGAGAAAAGAAGAAGAAGAATCTTCCCTTGAACCAAGATCGGGATTGGAAAATTTTGTAACTATTTCAGGAGTCTAGGCGCTCACCATCAGAATGTCCTTTATTACGTTGGTATGGATCGAAGTGTCTTGTCTCTTTACGACACTTGCAGTCTACGGTTGGTCTATAATTATTCAGTAACCCGGACACAATATACAGACTGGGGCAAAAAAATAATCCCCTAGCGAGATCTCAATAACTTTATGAAAACTCAAAATATCTCTACGAAATTTACGGAGCTTGTAGGGGAGGAATTTCTGCGCACATCCTGCAAATTTGATGAAAATCTATTGAGCAGGAAAAATATTACAGCGTTTCTGCAAAAAAAGTGCAAAATCAGTTTTTAACAAGACTTTACTAAAAGTCTTAATAACTTGGACAAAACTCAAAATAGTTTTACAAAATTTTCGGAGCTTCTAGAGGAGGAATTTCTACACATATCCTGCAAATTTGGTGAAAACATATCAAAAGTAACAAAAATACAGCGTTTCTTCGAAAAAATGTCAAAATCAATTTTAACAAGGCTTTTTTAAACAAAAGTACCGGACATTTTCTTCAAAATTAGGAATAATTTTCACAGGAGAACGAATTTTAAGCATCATTTATTGGAGTAGCTAACAAGGTAGTGCAGGCTTAAACTCCACCACTTAAGTAAACGGCCCTTTTCAGGCTCGTTATTTTCTTCTAAAGGAACGACTGACATTTCGAAAAGACTTGTTAAAATTGATTTTAGCACTTTTCTCGTAGAAATGCTGTAATTTCGTAACTAATGAAAATATTTTCATCAAATTTGCAGGATATACGCAGAAATTCCTCCCCTAGAAGCTCCGAAAATTTCGTAGAGATATTTTGAGTTTTCTTAAAGTTATTGAGATTTCGCTAGGGGATTATTTTTTTGCCCCAGTCTGTAGATCTATTACGTGAAGTTGGAAAATAGCACATGGGCCTGTAGATATTATTGTTTTGCGAAATAAATTAAATTTTGTGTTTGAGTCCGAATGATGTTTTATTGTATTTCTCTATATTTATATGGGCCTAGTGTTTTGACACGGCCTTGTTAATTTAACATCGTCCGCACTGTATATAGTATCGTATTAATGTGTATAGTGTAGTAGGGGCCTATTGATTCTCCTGCAAGGTATCACAATTTCTAACATTTTCATTTATGATACACCAGGGCCCGGAGAAGGGCCCACCATCCAATGATTCCAATCATTCAATCAATAAGAATTTAACGGCCGGTTCGTCGCCATAAGGCAATGTCAGGGACGTCTCTTGCAGACTGTGCACAAAATGGCGCCGACACACCACACGATGACGACTGGCCATCTATTTGCTCGCCGGCATGATTTAGTCTCAATAGTGCTCGATGTTGTCATTGATGACTGTATAGCACACTAATTGTTGTTACGATTATGAGTACACAAAGACCACAAGCGACGATACATTATAGATAGCATAAACGCAGTGGTTAAGTTGTAGCAGCCTTTTAGCACTTGGAATAAGAAAATCTTCCTTAAGCTGCGAGCTTACGCGCAGCTTACGATCAGTTTACATTTTTATTGCCGCCATTTTCTTCTGTTTCGCTAATATTTTGACTTCGTCGTTCTCTGACTCTGATTTCTAGTCTAGCGGAACCACTCTTATCTAACTCTAGTATTATCTAACTCCAAATCCAAGAGTAGTGTGACATTTTAGGCGTTCCATTTGTTCTGAAGCATGAGCAATAACATTCGATATTGGTGTAATATTTGCAGTAAGCATTTCGCTTCTCAGTCCAATTATAATCGTCATGTTAAAGCTTTTCACCTTCTTTTGCCATCTAACAAGTGGCAAGTTAAAGGTGCATATTCAAACTCACTGCTTTCTCACTTCATAAGAGCACTCCTTAGATCAACAAGTTAATCCCTTCACAAAGTGTACGCCTTATCCATACCTTATGTAGCCTATAGCTTGGCAAAAGTACGGCTTTTGAGGTGGTTTCCCGTTGCCTTCCTCCGTTAGATGGACTAATTATCATTTAATCCTTGGGGAAAATATTTCATGGTGAGGTGGGTCCCCTCTTGCCATCCTCAGCTCCTGCCTTAGTCGCCACTTATGTACACGCGATAGATTGTTTGCGGTTGCCTGTTCTAACCACACCCGAACACAACACGTTATATATATATATATATATATATATATATATATATATATATATATACATATATATATGGGCCTACTCATACGTACGAAAATTATCAAAATCCAAAAATGTGACACCGGAGGGTACATAAATAGCGCAAGGATCTAACAGCTGATTTGTCAGCTGATCGTAAGCATCAGGAAGATTTTCTTATTCCAAGTTCTAAAAGGCTGCTACAACTTAATCATTGCATAGCATAAAAGATCTTTGATAGGGAGTTTCAAATGAAAACAACTAAATTACGCTGGTATATTTTAGCTAGGGAGCCGCCCCGTCTCAAGTCATATAGAAGCCTCCAATAGGGTTCGAGTATTTATGGGTTAAATATGAATTACAGCAGAGCACAGTAATAGTATTAACAGAGCACAATAAAAGAACACTAGATTACTATATTGTAATAAGAGTAATGGGCTAATAGCTCGCACTGTAGTGAAACTCTCAACAGCTATCACTTTTAATACCACATGTTTAATTCGTTGTGCAACTTATCCCATTTACTGTGTAACAAATTCTGTGAATGTGCAATAGTATAGGCCCTACTCTCAGATCAGCACTGGAGAGAATCGAACCCTCGAGAGTTCATTTCACCTCAGGATCTGTCACTTTAAACTTCTTGATGTTACGTACCTGACGCGTCTATTCATAGCGCTATTGAGACATTCAAATATATGAAGAACACCGGGGATACGGTGTATTGCCGATCAAATGTCAGGTTCAAGTATATAGGCTTACATGTATAATATTACGACTCGCATACTTTGTAGTCTATATGGAGCGTGAAAGCAGAGTAGGACTACACGTTCAGGCCTACCTTGAACATGCAGTACACTATTAGTATAGAGGGTATTTGTTAATTCAATACTTTATTGAAGCACGGCGAGTTTATTTAAGCCCGAATCAATTTCTGATGACTGTTCGATTACTCGGCTGCTTGTTTTCATGTTTGGTTTGTTAAATTACTCGAGAACAATCGGTAGATGTTGAGTGAAAGTGTGTGGCTACTGTAGCCAACATATATCTAAATAATGGCAATAGATAGACCTAAATAATATTCGGATAAAATCTTTTGAAAGTGATTCAATGCTGCAAATTAGGCACGCCAAATCAATGAGGTATAATAATAGCTAGGCCTATATACGTGTATATGTATATTTCAGCATTTGGGAGATATTAATTTAGTATACTTAGTAGAACATAGAAAACGTTTCTGTATTGATTTATACATATAGGCCCTAAATACATTCATAAGAACCGCTCAATGAAATATAAAGAAAGATTCTCGATAAAGTAAAACGCCATAATTTGAACTGTAATCGACTAATGATTTACTTATTTGTTAATGTAGTTTCAATTTCCACATAAATATCATAGGATCACTAAATACAGAGATATCATCGCAAAACTAACACTTTTAGTGTTAGTTTTGGCTAATGTTTCTAGTTTTAGTGTTGGCTGGAACCAGTGACCAAATCGGTAATACATTTAATTTGTATATTCGATCGCCGATCTGTATGTGCGGGGTTCAAATCCTGGGCTCGCCGTCACTGGCATCGGTTTCGAGTGAGGAAACTAATATTAACATTAGCTTTTTCGAAATGCATGAATTCGGGGTAGCCTATAGCAGTGGCTCCAATGAAACTCCTCCAGATCTGAAGACTTATAACAACAACAACAAAATTGGAGTGCTACTGTCGTCAATGACAACATTGAGCACTGTGGTACCAAATCAAATCCGATGAGCAGAGTGTGGGGTCCGGAACGCTGCGATCAAAATCCGGAGGTCGGTCCGAGGAAGGGTACTAGTGGAATGTAGGTTTGCGTGTTGGTCTCAGTTCATGTGCAAAGGTTGGATATGAGTGGTCAAAAAGAAAAGCCTTCAACCGTCTATGAAACTGTTCATATGAAAGGAAAGGTTGGTCAGCAGAAGATGCGGGGGTCCACAGAGTGGCACGAAGAGAATTCCAGATCTGAGGAGCAGTGTGCTGGAAGGAGCGCTTGGAGAGCTTACTGCGAGAAGGGATGCTAGGTCGCTCTAAAGTGATTCGCTTAGAGGACCTAGTGGATGACTGCATGGAGGAAGGCTGTCTCACTTGTATTAAGTGGGACATGTAAGCTTTGCCCGGGGTAGTAATGGACTTGTATGTCAGAGGAGCTGCCTTGTAAACAATGCGTTCTCTGACTTTGAGCCAGTGCAGAGACTTCAGGAGAGGAGTCACATGGGAGTGCTTAGAGCGGCGGAAGAGTGCACGTGCAAGGGAATTCTGGATGAACTGCAATCTGTCGATCTCACAGCTTGGGAGATTCAGAAACAAGGAGTTACAGTAGTACTAGTCCAGTTTGGATTGCACGAGAGCCGCACCGATGGTAGAAGCGGTCTCAACAGTAAGATATGGTCGTATTCGACGCAGATCTCTGATATGGAAGAAGCAAGCCTGTGAAGTTTTGGTGATGTGATCGTGGAATGTGAGATGCTGGTCGAGGATGACACCGAGGCTCTTGACAGAAGAAACAGGTGTGATGGCCAGGTCAGAGGTGAGAGAGAGGGAAGCCTCATTCAGTTTGACAGTTGTTGAGGTGTTCCAAATAGCACAAACTCAGTCTTGGATGGATTGAGCGCTAAGAAATTGGCAGATATCCATGAAGAAATCGACTGGAAGGATTGCTGTAGGCATGCTTTGGCATCAGGATAGGAGTGGGGGGTGAAGCATGTGTATAGTTGAGTGTCGTCAGCAAAAAGTTGATGGTCAAGTGAATGAAAGGAAATCAATGAGCTTAAAGGTGTAGTGTAGAGGTTGAACGGGATTGGACCAAGAACGGAGCCCTGAGGCACACCGTACCTGAGGTTAGAAGGTGGAGATAATCTGGGAAATTGTTTTATATCAATTTAGGCATAATAGTAGCCTTGCAAACGGTTACAATGAGATGTGAAGCATCCTTCTTAATCGATCTGAGCTTTGGAATGATAGAAGGATTTGAAACGCAGCTTTTAATGACTTCACTAATAGGCTCAGTGAAGGAGGAATTAGGTTCAACTATAGTCTAAGTAAAAACATTCAAATGAATTGACTCAGTACCCAATATAGGAGGGGATCAGCCTGATATATCCCATATCATACAATATAAGTTCTAAGCAGTTAAAACTAACTTTCTACTGAACTTCCTTATATTTAACCTGTGCGCTTCAGTAATTAATGCTCTGTGGGCTTCTTGATTTGGATTCTTATAGCTAAAGATCGATAAGGATAATGAAAACCTTCGCATGGACCACTCTATTGTATGGATTTGAAACATGGACCTTAAGGAAGGAAAATATTAGGAAACTATAGAGGCATTGGAAATGTGGATATGGAGAAGGATCAATGGAAGGGATTAGCTGGACTGAAAAGATTACAAACGAGAAAGTGCTAGACAGTGTTGGCACATTCTAAGGGGAGAAAGTCTATTGAAACAAGCCTAGAAGGTAAAATGGAAGGAAATAGAAGCAGAGGCAGGCCTAGATTAGAAATGTATGCCTAAAATGATTTAAAGATCCACTCATTTGTGGACCTGAAGAGGAAAGCGGAAAATAGAGTGGAGGCGTTATATAACATAGACCTGCCAGTAGGCAGTGCACTAAGAGAGAGATATATGAGTTTGCGATTAGATTAAACTGTTCGTCCGTGAAGTAGCCTACTTATCTACTTTATCTCAATTACCGACGTGATATTAGACAGCGTAAAGTGAAAACTGTAGATTTCACGTAAATTGAAAACTGTAGATTTACCGACTTCGCCACTGGCTGGAGCCAGTGGCGAAGTCGGTAGGACACTCGATCGCGGATCAGTATGTGCGGGGTTCAAATCCTGGGCTCGCCCGTCACTGACATTGTTTTCGAGTGAGGAAACTGACGTTAGCTTTTGAGCTTTTAGCTTTTAAATAATTTATCTAATTTAATCAAATAGACAAAACCTTTTGGATAGAGAGTGAGAGAGAATTATGTTTGGAAATATCTTTACGGTCGGATAGGACATCTTGAATACATTTTTCTGCGCACTAGTGACTTCATATCTAGAATATAAGAGAGGTTACTATCTAAATCTGAACTTAAACGAGAATGGAATGGTTGAAGATGAAGGGTTACTTCAGGATGTCGATATTAGTCTGGATATTTAACGAGATCTCACAGATCTCAGCAGCAGCGAAGAGTTCTAGAGACCTTCAGTTTCTTGTCATTGTAAGTACCGTGCTCTTGTTCTTGTTGCTCGCTCAGTGTGGCAGCCGTGGTGCTGACTCCAGCTGGTTGATGAGACACGGTGTGTTGATAGCACCAGTATTGACACTACAGTGGTGATGTTGACACTACACTTGTAATGTTGACACTGCAGTCGTGGTGTTGACACTGCAGTCGTGGTATTGACACTGCAGTCGAGATGTTTACACTACAGTTGTGATGTTGACACTACACTTGTGATGTTGACACTGCAGTCGTGATGTTGACACTACAGTTGTGATGTTGACACTGCAGTCGTGATGTTGACACTACAGTTGTGATGTTGACACTACACTTGTGATGTTGACACTACACTTGTGATGTTGACACTACACTTGTGATGTTGACACTACACTTGTGATGTTGACACTGCACTTGTGATGTTGATTCTACACTTGTGATGTTGACACTACACTTGTGATGTTGACACTACAGTGGTGATGTTGACACTCATTGTGATGTTGAGAGTCGCGTTGTAAATTTTAATTTGATGACTATTTATTTATTTATTGTTTTATAGTTATTTTACTGCCGTGCTGAGATCGCATATTGGAGAATTTTTACTTCTGGGTTAAAACACAAAGAAGAAGAAACCCGTTACATTTATACATTAGAAGAGGATACGCAAAGGCGGATCCAATAATTTTTAAGGGGGGGGGGGGAGATAGTGAAATGTTTTTTGGACAGTGTCCACATTTTTTGCTAACGCCCTTTTTATCAAACCCCGAGTTCTTTACACCAGAGGTATTAAATTTAAGAACAAATCATATAAATATCTTAGATAAATAATATAGAAGTTAACATAGAAGTAATCCTAGGCTGTTACGTTCCAGGTGACCTCTCTCTCTCTTAGTACACTGCCTACTGGCAGGTCCATTGTATATAACGCCTCCACTCTTCTCTGTCTTCCGCTTTCCTTTTCATCTCCACATATGAGTGGGTCTTTAAATCCTCTAACATACCTAATCTCGGCCTGCCCCTGCCTCTTTTTCCTTCCATTCTACCTTCTATGACCTATATTAATAGACCTTATCCCCTTAGAATGTGTCCTATCCATCTCTTCTTCCTATTTCTTAATACATTTATCAACTGCCTATCTCTGCCAGCTCTCTCCAGAACTTCCTCATTTGTAACCTTTTGAGTCCAGCTAATCCTCTCCATTCTTCTTCAAATCCACATTCCCAACGCCTCCAGTTTCCTAATATCTTTCTTCCTTAAGGTTCATGTTTCACATCCATACAATAGCGAGGTCCAAACCAAAGTTTTCACTATCTTTATCTGTTTTAGGTGACCAATGGTGGACTTAGAAGTCCCCACAGCGCTCACCCTACAGACAAGTTTCAGGAACGGTTCTGGCCTCAGGGCTTCGATCAGCTAACAACGGTAGGGTTGCCTATAGTGCTCAATGTTATCATGGTCGACAGTAGCACTCTAATTGTTGCACTGTTATGTGGTTATGCATTTGACTTCCTAAACTATTGTTAGATTTCTTTTTAATTTCATTTTTATTTAGTTGTAAATTTAACTGAAAATTCTTAGTTACAAACAGGCTAGGGACATTCAAAATTCTTTGAGGTAAGTGTTAAGTATTAAAGGGTTTTTCTCTATTAAAATAGTCTTTAATGTAATTAAATTATATTGTTGGAAATTATTAAATAGTCTCAGTTCCAGTCTTTGTAAAATGGTATCTATTTAACATACTTTATAAATAGTCTCTATTAAGATTTGTATTATTAAAATATTATTTTATTTATTTAGATCAGCAAAATGGGATATTATTTTATTTAGTTAGATCAGCAAAAAGGGTCATTCAACCCTGTACAGTTCACAAGCAATGCAAACAATCAAGTAAATGCAATAAGTGAACACAATTTAAATGTGAACCATGGTGAAAATAGTAGGCTAATTTCATTGAAGAAATAGCTGTAGCCTACATTATGCCCTATGGCCTATTTCCCTAGGCATATTATTCTCAAGCTATAGATTTTTTATAGATTGCATTAAGATGTGAATAAGGCGCATAGCCTTTTGTGAAGGGATTATAACTCGTTGATCGATTGATTGTTCTTTGTGAAGCGTGTAAAGCAGCACATGAGTAGGAATGTGTACCTTGGACCTGCCACTTGGCTTAATTAATACTAAAGAGGAATTGTTTATTCTCGCAAATTTAATAAATAAAAGGTAAGGGTTTTGCCTGTTTATTTATATGAGATTTATAATACTATTTGTCTTTCCGAAAAACTTAAAATTTTCTATCTGCAGTAGTATTACAATTCCTTCTTCAGTGTTTACTTTGTTAAGCTACGTTGTAGAAATTATTTCATTTTAATTTCGTCGTAGAGAGGAATGCAGGAACAACATAAACTGGGAGAGACGCTAAGAAAGCGATACAACTCGTTCTTAGATAAGACATACTCGAGGCACGAGGTTCGTTTTCTGGTTTTTCTGTTCGTTTTTTCATATCAAATTCAATTCCATTCATATCATCAATCCAATATCTTACCGACATCGCCAGTGGCTGGAACCAGTGGCTTTGTTGGTAAGATATTGGTTCGCGGATCAGAATGTGCGGGGTTGAAATCCTTGGCTCGCCCGTCTGACATCGCTTTCTAGTGAGGAAACTGACGTTAACCTTAGCTTTAGCTTTTTACAATCGTCCCACAGGAGTCTAAAATGTTGTAGGCCTATAGATATTTTAGCCTTAATCTGAAATGTTGTATAAGCTATACAATTTATTGCGGAGTTTAAAAATTTTTTCTTGCATATTAGGCTTTTAACAAATAACACTTAGCTTATATAGCCTTCAGTACCTTGTCCGAGATCGATCTTCCAGACCACTTTACGGAAAGAGTTAACTAATACTAAACTAAATGAAAGCTAAGATTAAAATTGGAGTATCTGTATTATTGGCCTGTATATTTTTACTAACTGCTGCTTCTTGATGGGCTAATTCTTGACGGACTTGATAGCTATTCGAGTCCAATTTTCAATAATTTCTACAAAATAGTCAATAAATGAATGCACAAGTGTGCAGTGAGTGACCAGCGCTGATTATAATTACTTTTAAAGACGCATCAGCTAATTCTTTGAATTACAAATACTGTTGGATGTATCTCACATTTTTCTATCATTAAAAACTGGAACTTATTTCGTGTTTAATTGATTGATTGGCAAATTTATTTCGTTACTGACCGACTGCATGCAGTGCATAGATTAATTCCTAATCTAGCGTTACATAATAGAGTGATCTTTGATCGGTTTTACTGATGAATTATTTCGTTGACTGATTTATCTATGTAGGCCTATTTTGCCATGGATTTATTAATTGATTCACTGATCGATTGAATACTTCGTTGATAAATTGATTGATTGATTTAATTTGTTGCTGATCAGATATACGTACATAGCTTAGACTCAAACCCTTGCTTAGAGAGCGCCTACACTCTCTTAGCGGGGCTCTACCCTCCATTGGCTGATCAGATCTGGAATAAATACATCCCGTGGCAGCCTGTACCCGTGCATACTGCAACGTCCAAGTACAATGACCCAGTTAGTATATATATCATTGCAAGGTAATCTTTATAAATGGCTCGTTGCTTATCATAGGTTTTATATAATTATTTACGATATAACCTAGTTAATTGATCCAACTAAATAAGCAATTTAATAAATAATTAAATGTACATAACTGAAAGTAAAAATTTATTTTAGCATTTAAATATATTCTGTGATTAAGTAAACGTAAATAAAATAACTTTATTATCTCTTTCAGTCATTTATTACTGGCAGATCCATGGTAGATATTATATAACGCATCCACTCTGCTCTCTTCCGTTTTCCTCATCATATCCACTTATGAGTTGATCTTTAGATCACCTAACGTTCCTTCTTTCCTATGATATAAATTAGTATTGCTATTTATGCTGCTTTAATCCTTCTTTACGAATTCGTCTACGTGAGATCACTCTGAGGTCTGCAAGAGACGTCCCTGACGAGGAACGGACGTTAAATGCTTATTGATTGATTAATTGATTCAGTTCTTGTTGTCGACTGTCGCTCGCTGTTGACTGACGCCACTGGCGCCACTGGAGTCAAGACATAAATTCTTGATTAACATTAAACTGGTGGTCTTACTAAAGGCTAATAATTAATTGAGGGCGTTGGTAATTGGATTCCACCGAAAACAAATTTCAATTTAATTTCAATTTAATTTAATAAGAACACCAAAAAGGGTTAATCTTACTCAACCCTGTAGACTGTAGAGCTCACATACAAAACATGCAAATAAATAAATGCAACAGGAAAAAACACAAACTAAATGTGAACTATGGTGAACTTAGACAAATATAAGATAATGATAATAAGTGAATTCGTGCATACAAAATTGACAGGGGTGTATTTTTAAATTTAGATAACAAAATAATACAAATAACAAACAAATGGCTAATGAGAATAGGCTACTACAGATATTTAACTATAAAGCAGACGGCAAGAGAACAGCGGGAAGACCTAAAAGAAGATGGAAGGATTGCCACGAAGAAGACTTGAAGGCTGCTGGAGTTAGCATTTATGGGAGAACGGAAGGAAGAAAAAGAATGAACATCGAGGAAATGGCGAAGAATAGAGTGAACACTATACATGTATGTGGAGGAATATTATAGAGAAATCTTTGGCTAGAACCAAACCTAGGATGCTTACATGGCATGACATTTACATTAAATGAAGATGTAGCAAATGACTCAAACTATTATCTAAAAAATTATTAATGCAAAAATAAACATGAAAGAGTATTATGAATGAGTTATATTAGCCTTTCATAAAGGATTCCATGATTAAACTGAATGTAATGGACATTACGTTTGACAGTATTCGACTGACTGCAGTCAACTGGAGCGGCTGCACAAATCAATACTTAACAGTTCGGATGTCCTAGAGTTCAACAGAAAACATCAGGTTTAATTTTGCTCATTTAGCCTATTAACTAAGATTAGCCTATTAACCGGCTGGAGCCAGTGGCGACGTCGGCAAGATACTCAACCGCGGATCCGTATGTGCGAGGTTCAAATCCTGGGATCGCCCTTCGCTGACATCGCTTTCTAGTGAGGAAACTGACGTTAACATTAGCTTTACCAGCTTTACTAGATTATGTTCTTTCCCGTGTTGTGTCCAGGCCACTGAAGAATTGACCAGCTATCAACTGCACTCTTCGTAGTAGGCGACTAAGCATGAACTGAGGAAGGCAACCGGAAAGCACCTTAGAAATCATTATTCGTAGGTCACGTTCAAGTCTGGTAAAGGTTTTGCCTTTTGCGAAGAGTTTAAGTTGTTTGATCGATGGATCGTGAAGGCTGACTGTGAATGGTTAAGCTTAAGCAAGCAGTTTTAAACTTATTCATGTAGACTTCGTTATCAGTGTTCATTTCATGAATATGATAATCGGTTTTCTACTGCATTAATATTGACATTTGTTTCAGTAATATTAATTAATATAATTCTGAATTGAAACCTGCCTGACTACGAATCGTGAGATATTAGACGATGTCAGCATCACGGCTGCAATCCTGATGAGCAACAACAACATATTGACAGCCATTGCTTGCTGGATTTGACTCTTAGTAGAAACCATGCGAGAGACTTTATTTTGTTTTATTAAACATTTAGCCGAGTGAAACATCTGCATTGCATTGATTTAAGTTGACCCGGTGGCGCTAAGTCAATAGTATTTAATAGGCTGAGATAGACAGCTGAGCTACAGCGTTTAGTCATTATTCAGTGGACATGTTACTGTACATTTGTTTCAGTAGAGTACATGTACAGGGTGCGACGAAATAAAACATCCATTATTTGAAACAATTATTGCTATAATAATTTTTTGTTGTTGTAGTACTAAACAGATTTTTGTAGATTTTAGCATTTGAAGACTAAATAAAGTATAAGTAATTACATGTATGTAGGCCTATACATGTATATATGTGAGTTTTTTGTCTTTTGAATGAAGTTCTTGTTTCAATGTACATGTAGACGTACATGTATGTGTGCAAGACTTGAGGATTTTCATATGTTGTGGGTTCAAATTAAACTTCGTATTATACTGTTGCAATATTGCATTATACAGTACTTTACAGTATAGTACTGTATTGCATTATATTGTACTATACTATATTGCATTATACAGTACTTTACAGTATAGTACTGTATTGCATTATATTGTACTATACTATATTGCATTATACAGTACTTTACAGTATAGTACTGTATTGCATTATATTGTACTATACTATATTGCATTATACAGTACTTTACAGTATAGTACTGTATTGCATTATATTGTACTATACTATATTGCATTGTACATAAATTACTGTAATGAACATAAATACTTTGGCAGAATAGAACCGGCCGTATTGCATTAAAAATAGAATCCACATTCGTTTCAACATCAAAGATAATTGAGAAGAGCGACATCCGCAAAAAATATATTATACTTTACTACACTGATCTTAACTGTACTGTACTGTATCGTACTTTATTATAATGTGCCTTGTTATACTGTACTGTACTCTGCTGTGCTGTTCTGTGTTATATTTAATTGTACTGTGCTGTACTGTACTTTATTGTACGGTGCTGTGCTGTATTGTATTTTATTGTACGGTGCTGTACTGTACTTTATTGTACGGTGCTGTGCTGTATTGTACTTTATTGTACGGTGCTGTACTATAGTGTACTTTATTGTACTGTACGTACTGTACTGTATAGTACTTTATTATGCGGTGCTGTACTGTACTGTATTTGTACTGTACTGTACTGTGTAGAAGCTGTTGGTAGAAGTGAGCTGGCACACTGGTCTCAAGCTCAGTCACGTGTCTCAACTGGAAGTCATTCACTCAAATCTCGTTAGAGAGGTTAAACTATTATGTTTTGTCCAACTATTCTATCTCTCTCTCTCTCTCTCTCTCTCTCTCTTACTATCTCTCTGTGTCTCTTGTGCTCTGCCAAGTGACAGGTTCAAGGTATATACAGTGTACTGTATAGAGCAACTTATCGTCTGCTTTCACGCTCGGTAAAACTCTCAGTTGAAATACAATTTGGCTCCCAAATCTTTATAAAAAATGCCGCAGTTCAGCCGGAGAAAATGAGGCATCTTAGGTGGATTGTAGTTTCCTTCTTTAGCTTCCTATATATATATATATATATATATATATATATATATATATATATATATATATATATAATTTTCATCAGATTTACGTAAAGGTCTTACCTTTAAGTGTCATTGATTCATTTTTGGGACGTTAGACATCATAGACCAGCCTCGAGTCTTTTGAACACGTCCACGTAGATCTACATGTATTTAATTCAGACGTCACTCATCAGACATCAGGCTCTACTACATAGTCTACATCACATTTCATATTGATTCCGGCCAATATCTTGTACTGATTCTTTTACTGATTATTTTTGACGTCCCTGACATTGCCTTATGGCGAGGAACCGGACGTTAAACTCTTATTGATTGATCGATTCTGGCTTATACTTGGTTTCATATTTCTCACAGTTGTCAAGGGTGACGGTCTCTCTCTCTCTCTCGCTCTCTCTCTCTCTCTCTCTCTCTCTCTCTCTTCAGTGCACTGCCAAGTGGCAGGTTAAAGATACATATTCATACTCAAAGTCTGCTTTCTCGCTCCATAAGAGCACTCCTTAGATCAACAAGTTAATCGACGTGTGATGGTAGCGACCGCAAACTGTTGCTGCAGGTGGCTCACAGTCTTCCTCAACCTGATTGGACGAAGAGCTTCATGCAGACATACAATCAGCTGATCCACCCGTACCTACAGCATAGGCTCCTCAACAACAACACTACCTTGAGGCGTCTCGCTGTGGGGCGTTAGTTCTCGTCTATACATAAAACATTAAATCTATAGAGTAATTTAAACACGCATTATAGTGAAATGATCAACTATGTTGATATCTATCACTTTTTAATACCACGTGTTTAAACCATTAAAGATAAAAAGCTAAGGTTAAAGCGAAGTTTAATGTCAGCTTCCTCACTCGAAAACGATGTCAGTGACGGGCGAGCCCAGGATTTAAACCCCGCATATAGGCTACTGATCCGCGGTCGAGTTTCTTACCGACTTCGCCACGGGCTCCAACTGCAATTTAGACCTTTTTCGTTTTACCAGCCCAGTGAATGTCCGAGATTTTACTCTCAGCTCAGCGCGGCTGGGATTCGAACCGACGAGGGTTCAATTCACATTGGGATCTGTCATATAAAAGTTCATGACGTTACCCCTACGCTATTAAGACATTCTAAAGCTCTTCTATAGCTACTAGTTATGGTATTACCGAACAGAGCTATGGCTCTTTTATGGTAGTCCCTTTGTATTGTTAATTGTTTATCTAACTACATGCACGTTCCTATTGTTTGTATAATCTGAGCTGTGATGAACAAATAAGAGATACTAAACGGTAAAAAAATCTATAGTTTAAAACTGTAAAGCTGATGTTAACGTCAGTTTTATCTCTCGAAAGCGATATCAGTGACGGGAAAGCCCATGATTTGAACACTTACACACACTGATCCGCGGTCTGATATCTTACGACATCGTCCCTGGCTCCAGTTTAACGTCAGTTTCCATTCTAGGTACGCTGGATGATTTGATAATTTATGTTGCTATGAACTAACATTTAGAGATTAATGTCGATTAATTGATTAGCCCTGCAGTGACCGTCAGGCAGGCGTATCAAGTAGCCAACATGTTATAAAATTATGAAAAATAAAGTTAATTATATTAACTATAAAGTAGCAATACGGCAAATGAATGTACTGTAATAATGTAATATAAGCAAATGTATCTGTCGTACTTTGTTTATTTCACTACATAGGCCTAGTTATTCTGCAATGCGTTGATAGTTGCATTTTTATTTTTATTTCAAATCACTACGCAAATGCACTCTCACCATGTATGTACATATAAACATTACACGTAATAATTCAATCAAGCACGTCTGTCAAATTGTTATATTTTTCTGACTGAAGCTCTAAGAGCTCTAAGAATGAAGCTCTTCGATACTATTCACAAGTGATAAATTTAGTTAAGCTTAAGCAGGATCGATGGATTATCTTAAGTCGTTAATCATCATCGTCATAAAAATAAAAATAATAAAGTTTTAACGTCCGTTTCCTCATCCAAGCATGATGTCTGGCACGTCCCCGCAGGACACATCACTACAGATCAATTCACCCAGATCAATCTGCAAAAGAAATGTGTTGAGAAGTAAGGTCCTAAATGAAAGCCAGTCCGGTGATCACAAATGATCAGGGAATGGAAATGATTAAAATTATTTATTATTCTTCAGCAACCCGGACAGAAACGGGTAATATGTGATTAATTAATCTCAGTAAGTCATTAACTATAATTATTAATAAATATATAATTTAATAAATGGCGTTGCTATGAGTTGTCTCAAATATTACTGATAATGTCTGAAGTATTTATTGCTGACTATTTATCGCAGGTTCACTTAATGAGATCAGTCGATATTTATCGCTGAAGAGACAGTCACTAGTAGACGAGAGGTTTAAATTATTCCTCCTATCGGCGGTAAGATTTCTTTATGAAATATCTCAATAGCGCATTGTTTAGTAACTGCATGAAGTTTTAAATGAGAGACCCTGAGGTGAATTCAACTCTCGTGGGTTCGATTCTAGGCCGCGCTGATCTGAGAGTAAAATCTCGGACACTTAAGTTCACTGGATTGGTTATACGGAAAATGGACTAAATAGTCTAAATTGCCTAGCGGTTTAAACATGTGGTATTAGAAGTGATACATTTAAACATAAAAAGATCGTTTCACTACAGGCCCAATGTGTGTTCCTATAATAATAATAATTATTATAATAATTATTATTATTATAATAATTATTATAATAATAATTATTATTATAATAATTATTATAATAATAATTATTATAATAATAATTACTTTTAATGCCATGGGCTGTAGAGGGCCCTGAGCTAAGAAATAAGATAAAAGAAAGACTTTATTTAATTAAAAGAAAGATGAAAAAGATATATTTAAAATAATTCCTCTATGCTGTGGGAGGCCGCATTCGCCAATGCGACATGAACGCAGACAGCATTAAGGCGCTGGAGTGCAATAGATAGGCGCTGCCATAGAAAGGCTTTTTCGCGTTGGTCGCCTGTATTAGCGCTGGTTCTCCTGCCTAATGCTTTTATGAAGTCAGACGCGTCAGAGTTCATGGGGCCTAAGGTCTCAAAAGCAATTGGCAGGAAGATGTACATGTAGCTGCTAGAGACTGCGGCATATTTAAGTGACTTCCTATTGGCTGCGCTTTCAGCAGCTAAGCCATCAGCAACGCATGAAAGGCTGAGATTGCTGAGCAATTGTCCGTCACAGTCACATCTCAATGAAATAAATAAGTGAGTAAAGGTTTTATTATTAATAATATAATAACAAATAATAATAATGATAATAATAGTAATAATAATAATAGTAATAATAGTTATTAGTATTATCATTATTACTAGTATTATATTATCATCATCACTATCATCATCATCATCATCATCATCATCATCATCATCATCATCATCATCATCATCATCATCATCATCATCAAGGTCTCAAATCAATGACAATCAATGTTGATTAATTCTGCAGAATGATTGGCTTCCTTGGCGGCCATTGATTGATTAATTTTGTAGAATGATCGACTTGTATCGCGACTTTTGATTGGATTAAACGTGTCCAATCACGAGCCACTTCAGTCATCATCAGCGCTAATCTTTGAGCTCCGTGGTTCTAACAGCACGGACCACACTGTGGAAGTTCTGCTGCTCAACACTACCTCGCCACTTACCAAGACACTCGTTGTTCCAGGTTTGTTGAGTTCTGTGTTTGATGATGATGATGATGATGATGATGATGAATAGTATTAAATACTAATAAATATTTTTATCGATAAATTTCTGTTTTGTGTTCATAATATTCATTAATTTGAGTATGATGAATGAAATACTTTACTAATATTAGTTTCTTAGTGTTTCATTAACCAATTAAACTCAAATATTTGTAGAAATTCATTATGGATTCCCCACAAAACTGCTTAAAACAGATTAACTATTGAGCCTTTGGTTTGGTTTGGTTCATTTCTGAATTTTAGAGTAAAAATATTCATGCAACATAATAGGATGCCGTAGTCACGATCAATAGTGCATGTGCATTATATAAATATCGGGTATAAATTGTAGAATTATTTTAATTGTGGAATTATTTTAAAGAGTCATTGCCGTAACTAATACTAATGATAGGCTATTGGAGAAGGGATTACGTTTGGTAATTGGTCTAGTTATTTATGTTTACTTTCTTTATATTGATTTATGCTGTGTTTGATTTCTATTGTATGTCCTTCCTACTGCCATGAATTTGGTGAAATAAAGATTGTATAAACTATTTACACGTATATTTACTTGCATTAATTTTGCTATGGACTAAACCGCTGCAGGTTGCGAAGCTGTGTGCAGCTATGACGTTTACATGAACCTGACAGAAGAGATGAGATCCAGTCAGGATTGGCTCAGCGAGTGCAGTGGCACCGTCGCCCATGATATCTTCAAATGTGAGCTTTAATCAATCTATCTATCTGTAAATTAATCATAGCAGATTTTAAGCAATTGAGCATCTACAGATCTATTTCGGAAGAAACCGTGCTAGCGAAAAATCGAAATCGGGAGAATCTAGACTATTGTAAGACCAAGAGAATCTAGACCAATATAAGACCAAGAAAATCTAGACAAATGTAAGATAGATAGTTACAGCTTTTTCAGTAGTTCTTCTGTGCTCATTGTTTTACCTGCTGTATTTTCTTCGGCACACAACTCGTGTCAATGCTTTCCGCTTCTTCCTTACATTCATTTTGTCTAGCATTTCAATTGTCATCAAAGGTTTATCGTGATGCTTTAAAAAGCTTTTATAGATTTTAAAATCTTGTAAAGCTAAGGTTAACGTAAGTTTCCTCACTCGAAAGCGATGTCAATGACGATGCCATTTTATTTGTTATATAGGCTACATGTATAATTGCTGATTGATGGGTTAAATGGCTGGAGCCACTGGAGATGTCGGTAAGGTATTCGAGTCTTGGACCGCGGATCAGTATGTGTAGGGTTCAAACCCTGGGCTCGCTCGTCACTGAAAACGCTTACGAGTGAGGAAACTGACGTTAACATTAGCTTTTTAAATTAAAACTGGTTGATGATGATTTGTTGCTCGAATGATTGTGCAGTACGTTATACGTGTCGCAGTGACGGTTACTTGCGGTGTAGGCTATGCTTATAACTTCATTCTTATTAGTCATAATTATATGCACTCGTGATAAATTAAACATCCATGCGTTAAACTGAAATGTGAGTTATTGTGCATGTCGGTGGCCAGCAAGATAAGACCATGTCCTCACTGGTGGCCGTTATGCGGGATAACTAATTAATTAGGCCTAATTTAAGCTTCATTGCCCTTATCGTATTCTGTGCACGACGCTTGTTTGTTAACGGTTATAGGTGTAACTAACGTCATGAAGTTTTAAACGACAGATCCCGAGGTGAATGGAACCCTCGTGGGTTCGAATCCCAGCCGCGCTGATCTGAGAGTAAAATCTCGGACATTCACTGGACTGGATACGCGGAAAATGGACAAAATTGCGTAACGGATTTAACGTGTGCATGGTATTGAAAGTGATAGATATCAACATAGTTGATCATTTCACTATAATGTGTGTTATTGCTATAATGTTATGCTGAAATGTTTATGACACCTGAGATTGTTTTTATGATTGATTGTTTGTGCAGTTCTACGCGTTGTGGTGATAGTCACGTGCGGTGTATGCTTGCTCCTATGTCTGTTTGTCTGTCTCCTTGTGTCCTCGCGTCCTCGAGTCAGAAGACGTCGACGTTCAGTCAAATCTCCATCACAACATCGAGCACTGCAGCAGAGACAACCGTCCTCTCACTTATCAGAACAGTTTCCAATGATGAGAGCAACCGAGGAGATTCCATCAGATCTGGATGATTGATTGATTGTTGATCTCTCTCTCTCGCTCTCTCTCTTTCCATTAGTTTCTCTTTGTCTTCTCAAGACATTCGTATCTCTCGCCCTCTCTCTCTCTCTCTCTCTCTCTCTCTCTCTCTCCTTCATTATTTCTCACACTAACAAAGAAATTAATATTATTTAAGGAAATCAGTACTTATAGTTCTTAAATTTATCTATAGTTCTTAAATTTATTTTTATATTTTTATTTACAATCTCGATTTTGCATAGCAAATAAACAATGTTATGTAAGTACTTGAATGGCATATAATTGCAAAATCAGAAAGGGTTAACCCAAGGCACTAGGCACTTACAGTTACCCATATAAAGTCACGCACACACACACACATACACACACACACACACACACACACACACACACACACACACACACACATACACACACAACACGCACGAACGCACGCACGCACGCACACACACACAGTATATATACATCTACATGTATACATAAACATATAAACAAGAATGCATGTCAGTATCATGAATAGTGAAAGTCAAAGCATTGCCAATAAAACAGAAAATATAAATACTGCATGTAGTAGCAATTCCATAAAAATATCCCAGCAATAAAAGAAAATAGAATACACACTATATTAGAATTCATTGTTCAATATCTTATCATATATTATATATTGTATTATCACAATTTTTTGTAAATTGAATATCTCCTATATTATCAATAGGCCTATACAGTACTAGAAAAGTAGTACAGATTTTTACAGTAGATAACTTCTCGATATTGATCAATATCGAGAATCCCAAGGTAACGAATGATCTGGATGAGAAATACACAACTAAAACTAGAGATAGGAATCGAACCAGAACCGAACCCTAAAATATGGAATTTTGATCAAACCGAACCGAACCCAGACTCTGGCCGAACCCAGACTCTGGCAGAACCCAAACCGAACCTTGACTTCGTGCAAACCGAACCGAACTCTTGAAGTTCCTTTCTCCTTCGCCAGCCTCAGGAAAAAGAACACTTTTCTTTTCAGCTATTTTTCAAAGTGTGCATTAAAATATTATGGAGAATGTTTGACATTATAAAGACTGTCAGAACAATACAAATATATACAGTATATTAGTTTTTGCATTTAAATGTCATACAGTAACTAACAGCATATATTCAGATAAGGCTGGTTCCGACAAAAAATTTATATTAATAACAGATAGCGATACAAAGGAATGGTAGCGCTACAAAGGAATGGTAGCGGCAAGCGAGACAGGTCTACAGAAGATAATGGATAGTCTGAATAATACGGCATTGAAATATGGAATGAAGATTAACATAAAAGAGACAAAAGTTATGGGAGTATCCCATAAAAATCTGAAAATGCTTGACTCAATCTAGGTGGATCTGTTCTAATTAAATTCAAATTATGATTTTTTTCCAATTTTAGTGTGCCATCGCAGTATATTTGCAGCCAGATTTACAAATATCTGACATTATATATGTGTTACGGCTATCTGGGGTAAATAATTTCGCACCATAGAAATGCATTAATTTTCACAACTATTTTCGTAACTTCATAGTTGACCTGAGAGTTTCAAATTTGAAACCCTAAGGTAAATTATGATGTTTATTACTGGTTCAGTTGAGAGCAGTCGGAATATAGGCTATTATGGCAATTTTTCTGCGGAAGTACACGTGTTTACCAAATCGTACTTATTTGATATTTTTGTGTTACTAAATTGCACTTTGTCCCAGATATCTCTGAAATATTGGATCAAAATTTAGCAAAGACATTTCCACTTAATTATCTACGTTTCTACTATATTGGCCTAGTGATAATATTTATTTTTAAATTGATGAAGCATTCTGTTTGCTGGTTATAAGCAAGGAGAATATTTCAGATACAGATTCAGATACATGCTAAATTTTGATCCAATATTTCAGAGACATCTGGGACAAAGTGCAATTTAGTAACATAAAAATATCAAATAAGTACGATTAGAATGTTTCAATAGCGCAATGGTTAGAGGTGTAAATAACGTCATGAAGAATTAAATGACAGACCCTGAGGTGAATTGAACCCTCCTGGGTTCGAATCATAGCGGCGCTGAGCCAGTAAAATCTTGGAAATTCACTGGATTGGTTATACGGAAAATGGACAAAATTGCCTAACGGATTTAATATGTGGTATTAAAAGTGATAGATATCAACGTAGTTGATCATTTCACTATAATGTGTGCTAGTAGCCTAAAAAAGTTAAATATCTACTTTATTAACATTTGTTGGTCAACTTACAACATTTTAAGAAATGTATAGGAATAAATACCACTTCTCTCCTGTTTCATTGTCATAGTTTTACCCAGGTGAAAAATGTGGCAGATTATAATATGACTTCATGTATTTTTAAGCACATTTACCATAAACCAGTTTAAACATGTTTATCAAAATCATGATTATTATAAGTAATGTTAAATAATTACAACAGTATCCAAACCAAACTATTTCGAACTCGAATTGAACTCTTGCGAGGTGGAAAGCAAGCCGAACTAGAACCGAACCCTCGATAGAAGGATGCCGAACCGAACCGGACTCTCAAATTGTCAACTGCTAACCGAACCCGAACCGATCCGAACTTTCATTTTCAATGAACCGGACCGAACTCTCAAATTGTCAACGCTAAACGAACCCGAACCGAACTTTCATTTTCAACGAACTGAACCGAACTCTAGAAATTCATAAAATTTCCATCTCTAACTAAAACAAACACACGATTAGGACAGGCCTCTGCTGATAATCTACTGAGGCAGTGAGCTCAAGATTATGGCTTAATTCCTTTGTGTACAGCATAAACATGAATCCTTGGAAGCAATGCTCTACTGAAAGCAGTGGTCAAAAGTTGGGGGGGGGGGGGGGAGGCGAAGGGGAACTGTGTTCCCCAAACTCTCATTTTTACTGAGGTGCTTTATCCTACTAGGGGCCCATATTAGATACTAGGTACCTGTAAATACATTACAGGGGGCCTGACAAATTCTGACCGTTCCTTTAACTCTCAATTTCCACTTTAACCGCTGCTAATCCACATTAGAACCGTTTGAGATGTTAGTGTACGGCATCGATATGTCTCCTTAAATCTCCTTAACAAATCCTGATCATAGAAAGCTTGACCGCACTCAATGCAAAAAATAATCTCATAATCTTATAAACATAAAACTAGGATGAGATGCTTCCAACGCCTGAAAGCTCTACCACACTTAATTCAGTATTGAGGTTTAAGATGTTTGTGGACACGTTTTACGTGAACTTTTAGATTTCCATGTAAACCAAATGCTCTACCACAATGGACACACAAATGAGGTTTAAGTAGTTTGTGTACAGCATCCACGTGTTTCTTGAGGTGACCGGTTGTCAAAAAAGATTTACCACACTTATTGCAGGAGTAAGGTTTCAGTTTATAGTGTACAGCTAGCCAATGTATCTTGAGGTCGCCTTTTGAGAAACATACATATTTGCACTGTGCACAAGCAACATCTCGTATTTTATCATGGACACGTCTTTTATGTAGATCAAGACAATTCTTCCGTGAACACTTGTAATCACACAGATCACACATGAAAGGTTTTTCTCCACAATGAACCGCTTTCAAGTGTTTTGTTAGACCTTGACGGGCTTTGAATTTCTTTCCGCACGAAGGGCATTCAATAGACCTTTCTGGATTGTGAACAACTCGTGTGTGACTCGTTAGTTCGCTCCTCCGTGAGCTGCAATAGTCACACTGCGGACACTTGTGAGGTCTGAGCTGTAGATGAACAGCAGAAATGTGCTTCTTTAGTCCGTAATAGAATCTATGACTATAATCACACTGGTCACATTTATATGTCTTACCTCCATGCACTAGTTTGACATGCTGAAGAAGTTCATATTTAAAATCCAACATATCCCCGATGCCTACAACATTCAAATGCATCCTCACATATTCATTTTCCATTCTGTCCTTCCTAGTTCATCTACACATCAAAAACTACAACAACAACAACAATAATTGAAAACAACAAGTACACTGCTACAGTCGTCGATGATAACATTGAGCTCTATGGAACCAAAGTGCTAGAAGTTTGAACCTGCCGGACCGTCTATGATAGTACACTTGTTGCACGAAACAGACGCTAAAGCGATAACTTTGAGCGTTTATTTACCTAGCGTTTACTTACATTTTTCTTAGTGTTTACTTAGCCTTAACGTTACTCAGACTTTTCTAATGTTTATTTAGCGTTAACTTAGACTTTACTTAGTGTTTACCTAGCATTTAGGTAAACACTAAAGAACAATTGCATGTAGAAATAAAGATATTGTGGTAAGGCTATATAAGGCTCTTGTACGGCCCAAACTTGAATACTGCGTTCAGGCTTGGTGCCCATATCTTAAGAAAGATTTCGACAAATTAGAAAGGGTACAAGCCAGAGCAACAAGGCTGGTATTTGACTGTCAAAAACTTAGTTATGAGAATAGATTAATATTCGTAGGATTAACTTCTTTAAGTGAGAGAAGAACTAGAGGAGATTTAATAGAAGTTTTTAAGATACTCAAAGGCTACAGCAAAGTTAACCATAGTATTTGGTTTAATTTATCAAACAACAGAAACACAAGGGGATATATTTATAAACTCAGTAAATTTAGAAGTAGACTAGATTTAAGGAAATTTTTCTTTAGTCAGAGAGTTATAAATGCTTGGAATAGTTTGCCAAGCGAAGTTGTGGAAGCAGAATCAGTGAATGCTTTTAAAAATAAATATGATAAACATAAGAACATGTAAATTAGATGCTAATTACATGTTCAGTGGTATACATAGGCTATGTATAAATTTGACATGTTGACATGAAGTCTGTATGATTTGATTTATATTAATTAGTTTTAGATAAGAGCCTGATGAGTCTTAAACAAGCATATAATTGCTTCCTGACTCCGTAATGTTATGAAATAGTGTGAATGTAGGCTATGAATTCCAGCAGTTGATGGGATTCAACACCTTCACTTCAATTATCCTAATTAGACATGAGAAAAAAAGCACCCCAGATATCTTGTAGCATAGCGAGAGGAGGCTGGGGAAGGCGACAAAATACAAAATATTTTTGGTTAAGATAGAAATATACGTGCACGCATAAAAGTGCGACTCCTCCAAAGTGACACCGTCAATACTAAAGTGCTGCCCAAGATTAATCCTGGCGAAGACACTGCAAAACGCTTTGTAAGAAACGTGCCTGACATTGCCTTATGGCGAGGAACCGTTAAATTCTTATTGATGGAAAATAAAATCTAATTTAAAAGTTTTCTGTTTCTGTATTAACTTTACAAATTTGATTTCTAGATGCTTCTTTCATTGAGTCTTAAACAGTATGTCGTATGGTTAGGATTTGTTTAAAGCCTATGAAGATTGTGGTTGTTACGTAACCAGTCCTGTAATAAATGACTATTCTAATTTATACTAACAAATCCCTCTCACTATTGGACAATCGAACACAATACATAATTATATACATGCAGAGATTCACACTATCACTGCAACCATCTTTTTTCATTTAACGTAAAAATTAATGGATATAAATCGTAAAATTACTTGACTAATAACTATAACACATGTAATCGGCATGATACGCACTGCGCAAGTTTATCATTGTATTTCTGATTTCTTACAATATACACACGCACAAAGTTACAATTATTTTCTTGATAACTAGTGAAACAGTGCAGATGTAGAGTGCCAGTTGCATACTGATACATCTCGATACAACTGAAAGCGACTCTCACAGAGCGATCCATCGTTTAGTCTAATATGAAGAAGAAGAACAAACAACAACAATAAGAAAACCAAACATCCAATCAAGTATCCGTCACTTCACAAGCTACACAGCCGTACAGTGCTACGAGTTCAACTTGAAATGTTCAACGTTCAACATTTAACCATACAACAAGTTTATCAAATGTTTACTCGATCGACCACCGAACGAGTCACTCTGTGTTATAAATAAGTCGTGTGATGATATCAGAGGCTGAACTGACTGAAATCAGCTGTTCAGTGAACAGACATGTTGGCAAATTCTCTGAGCGATGAGAGAGGACGAGATGAGAGACAATGAGATGAGACAATGAGACGAGATGTAATTCGATGAGATGAGAGATGATGAGATGAGAGATGATGAGATACGATGAGATGAGATAAGATAAGATGAGAGATGATGAGATGAGAGACGATGAGATGGGGTTGAGTGTCTCATTAGATAACAGGATAGAAACTGATTAACTGATCAGAAAACAAAAGAAAGAAAGACGTCAGAGAGATGGAAAGATAAGTAGATACAAACAGTGAGACATAGAGAGCGAGGAAGAGAGAAAAGACAGAAAGAGACAAACATTGAGAAAAAGGAGGAGCTATAGATAGATTGAATAGCGTGAACGCAAGAGAGAGGAAAGAGAGTGAGTTGAGAGACAGGAACATAGAGACAGCGAAACCAAGAGAGAAGAACATAGAGAGAGGAACACAGAGAGAGAAACAAAGAGAGAGGAACATAGAGAGAGAGGAACATAGAGAGAGAGAGGAACAGAGACAGAAAAGTAATGCTGAAAGTAAAACTGATGTCCAAGAGAGAGGAACACTCAGAGAGGAACATAGAGAGAGAGAGAGAGACGATAATAGAGGGGAGGAGAGTAGGAAGAGAGGAGCGAGAATATAGAGAAGTGGGCGGAGAGGAGCGCTAGTGAGAGAGAGAGGTGTCTAGCCCTGCTATCCATGAGGTAGGCTCGCTGGCTGTGGCTCTTGGTGTCTCGCGCACGCTATCAACATGGACCGCCAGCTCTGCGTTCCGCTTATCTGACTAAGGCACCTCTAACGCGTCATCATTTGTACGCTTGTCCCAATCAATCATCAAATAATAATCTAATACAGGTTTAACGGGTCCTTCCTCAATCCCATATGATATCCGGTTCAATTACTTATCCCCACAGTTTTTGAGTGTCCCCCACAGTCATCATATCAATCAATCGGTCCAAATCCATCATCCATCACTCGGTCCATCAATCAATCGATCCTTCGACAACTCCATTCAGGCATAGGATTCCATACAACTGTCCTCTACAAACACGAAGCCTCAATCCTATCGAGAACTTACTAACATAAGTATTTTGCGAGCAGCCTCCAGCTAATAGAATCGCCCCAAAACCGCTATAGTTTAACTAAACTTATATAATTTTTGAATTAAAAACAAGGTAATTTAATATCTCAAAACACAGTAATCGCTGAATGTCCATTGATTTTTTCGGCAATAATTCAGATCTCCAGCGCGAAGAGAGCTAGAGAGAGATAGAGAGCGGCGAGCTAGAGCTAGAGAGGAGAGAGAAGGAGAGACTAGAGAGAGAGAGAGAAAGGAGAGATAGAAGAGAGAGAGAGAGAAGAGAAATAGAGAGAGAGCATGATAGATATATATATATAATAGATATATATAGATAGATATATAGATATATTATATTTAATATATATATATACATATACACAGTGTTTTTTATAACTGATACCCCAAATTGTTTTAAAAATAAAGTCGTAAGAAGTTGACCGATGTTCTTGAAAATTGCAGTACTTGACCAGCAGCCAATTCTACAAAACAGAGAAATTGCGTTTGAATATCTTTAATAACGTGACAGTTTAAGTTTTGAGAATAGGAGTGGGGTCAGATAAGAAATTTCCATTACAGGATTACGGGCGTGTTACATGCAGTGTAAAATAATCTCTACAAAAATAATAGCGAACACGTCACAAAAATTTCAGCTAATGCTATTTTGAAGACCAATCATTTCTTTTCAAAATGACGTAAAATAAGTGCTGATATGCTCTTAATTGACAAAGCTATAGAACTTTTAATGCATGCATTGCATGTCTGGCTACAATTGCTATCACCGCAGCCACTGCAGCGGAGTCCTCCTTTTTGTTTATTCTCTTCATGCAATGCAGGCCTAAAAAGTTCGATAACTTTGTCAATTAAGAACATATCAGCACGCATTTTACGTCGTTTTGAAAAGAAATGATTGCTCTTCAAAATAGCTTTAGCAGAAATTTTATATTGCGTGTTAGCTAGCATTTTTATAGAGAAAATCTACACAAAATGCTAACATGCCCGTAATCCTGTAACGGAAATTTCTTATCTGACCCCACTCCTATCCGCGAAACTATAACTTGCACGTTATTAAATATATTCAAACGCAATTTCTCTACGATTTGTAGAATTGGCTGTTGGTCAAGTTCTGTAAATTTCAAGAACATCAGTCCACTTCTTACGACTTTATTGTTAAAACAATTTGGGGTATCAGTTATAAAAAACACAGTGTATATACATGTATACTGTAAATATACATACATACATATACATATATATATATATATATATATATATATACTGTATATATCAGGTTGGGTTTTTGCCAGGACACTGGCAAAAACCGGTAAAAACCATGTCAAAAGTCAAAAACTGGCAAAAACCGTCTAAAACACCAAGACTGGTATAGAAATATTTTATGCTTGTAAATGTATTGTATCGTTCACAACGTAAACTTTATAAGTTAAATTTGATGTTAGAAATGTTAAACAATTTTATATCAATTTGCCACCCACATTAAATTTAAAAAAATAATAATTCTTCAGAACTTGCTTCATAGTATTTGAAATTCTAGGTTACCCTAACTAACTTAACTAGCTTGTTAACACAACAGTACTGCTAATTATAAACCAGCTTAGGCTCTTAACAGATTTTTTTATTTGCAGTTCTTTGATGTCTATCCGTTATTTTTATTACATTTTTATTAGCCTCTGTTGCTCGATGCAGTTGAAAACTCTCTATATTCAAAAGTGAAAGCCATTCATCACAAGTATCTGCTAAACTCATTTTGTCGCTTTGTAATCTATCTAGAGCTGCAGCAACTGGTTGAAGCCTTGATATCAAGTCCTTAGTTTGTCAGTAAAGGTTGAAATCATTGACTAGGTGACAAATTCTTGCTTCAATTTCTTGTTCATGCTCTTCTGCAATACTGATATAAGCTTGTCGATTGTGAAGAAATGTATCAATACATGTCAGCTGACTATTCTATCTGGTGTCACCAGGTAGCTGAGGCTTCACCGAAAGTGGATACTCTTTCGGCCATGCACCAGGGGCATGATGGTTCTTGAAATATTTTTGCACTTCAAAGATCTGCTTCAATATAGCAGCCGGTGTGAGTGCCTGTTCAAGTAAATTCAGTGTATGTGCCGCACAGCCATACACAACTGATCTTCTTCCTTTAAAAGTCGTCTCATTTTAACCATATTAGCATAATCTGTGACCACATTTTTTACATTACATCCAATTTTAACCTTTAATTTAGCTACTTAAATATTTTTCAATGTCACCACTGACCACTGGGTGCTACTTTTTGTAATCTAGTTTTTAAAGTTTATAACTTTATGCCTTAGGGATTTGCTTTTGTTATAGGGTGCTACGCTATTAGTTTTTCAACATGTGCTGGCAGAAACTTGATAACTCTGTGTGTGACCAATTAATGGGACTGCAATATAATGTAGTTGTTACTAGTTTTTATGTTTTAGACACGAAAAACTTTTGCCAGAAGGGTTTTTGCCGCTTAGACGGTTTTTGCCAGTTTTTTGCCACGGCAAAAACTGGTTTTTGCCAGGACGGTTTTTTCCACTTAGTGGCAAAAACTTGCCAACCCTGATATATATATATATATATATATATATATATATATATACAGAGAGAGAGAGAGAGAGAGAAAGAGAGAGCGAGAGAGAAAGAAAGACAGAGAGAAAGAGAGATAGAGAGAGATAGGGAGAGAGAGAGAGAGAGCAAGAGAGAAAGATAGAGAGAGAGATAGAGGGAGAGAGACCGGCGTCTGGTATGAGGAGTAGAGAGGCGACAGCTCTCAGGGCTGATCTCTTCAGCTCGTCCTGTTTCTCGAACTCTTGCTTCACTGAGTTGGCCTTGACCTTCGTAGTGCAAGTAGTGCGCAGTGGCTCCACTATCTGGTCTAAATCTGTCGTCAATCAATCAATCAATCAATACATAAACCAATCAATCATTCAATATATCACTCAATCAATCACTCAGTCCATAAATCTATCAGTTAATCAATATATCAATCAATCAATCAATCTATCAGTCAATCAATCAATCTATCAATCAATCAGTCAGTCTGTCAATCAATCATTCGATCCATCAATTAATCAGTCAGACTCACACTACGAAAGTGTTAATATAGGAATATCAATCAATAAATCAATCAATCAATCAATAAATCAATCACTGTAATAAACTAAATAATAATAATAACTAATAATAATAATTCACTACATAAGTGCAGCTGCACAGTTCTAGAGAGTGACAGTGTCGCGCTGAGAGAGACAGACATCAGTACGTTGTAGGACAGCACTGAGAGGGAGAGAGAGAGAGACAGCAGTACGTTGTAGTACGGCACTGATAGACAGCAGTACGTTGTAGTACGGCACTGAGAGAGAGAGATAGAGAGAGAGAGAGAGAGAGAGAGAGAGAGAGAGAGAGAGAGAGAGAGAGACAGCAGTACGTTGTAGTACGGCACTGAGAGAGAGAGAGAGAGAGAGAGAGAGAGAGAGAGAGAGCAGTACGTTGTGGGACAGCACTGAGAGAGAGAGAGAGAGAGAGAGAGAGAGACAGATATAGCTAGACAGAGAAAGAGAGAGCAGTACGTTGTAGGACGGCGCTGGGACAGAGCGTTGCTATCCTGACGAGCATGAGATAGGTGAGCATCTTGATGTCGTAGTGATCGTTCAGCCCGTCCTCCACGTGCTTCAAGAACTCAAAGATCTCAATCCTGTCCAGGCACGAGTCCAACAGTGTGTACATGCACTCAAACGCCGCCTGCGTGCACAACAAGTGTACAACTATTAGTAGAGTGTGCATACTGCTTGCGTGCACAACAAGTGTACAACTATTAGTAGAGTGTACATGCACTCAAACGCCGCCTGCGTGCACAAGAAGTGTACGACTGTTAACAGAGTGTATATACACTCAAAAGCCGCCTGCGTGCACAACAAGTGTACAACTATTAGTAGAGTGTACAGCCTGCAAGCACAACAGTGTACAACTATTAGTAGAGTGTACAGCCTGCGTGCACAACAAGTGTACAACTATTAGTAGACTGTACATGCACTCAAACGCTGCCTGTGTACACAACAAGTGTACAACTATTTATTAGATCAGTAGAGTGTACATACACAACAAGTGTCTATTAATTATTATTGAATGAAACATCCTATTTCTGGAGAATTGGCAGCCGGTCAAGTCAAGTAAATTTCACGAGCTCAATATGCTTCATGGTAGTAACAAAAAGGGGTATGGGATATAGAACACCAGCGTTCAGTACAAAATATCATACACTGAGGTAGCGTTCCCTTCACTTCCACAGCATACAAACCTTTCTGTGATGATAATAACACTGTGTTATAGTAATTTTATATCGAACGATTTCAAAATAGCAAGGTCCTTGAATTTGGGGGGAATTTGCGAAAACTGTTGGTAGCCATACAATAGAATATTTTCAAGTTAGGAAATGGCCAGGCACCGGCAAGTGAAAAATCAAAACACATTTTAAAAAACATCTCTAAATTACTAACAATTTAATAAGTAAACTAAGTTCACACTTCCACAGCAGACAAACCTTTCTGATATCCAGCCCGTCGTCCACTGTGTGCTTGAATGGACCCATCTCCACCTCTCGTATCAGCTCTTTCTGTAAAATTAATCAATCAGTCAATCAACCAATCAAAATGTCTATGAAAAATACATCAATAAACCAATTCATCGATCAACTGATCTAAGCCATCTATCAATAATTCCTTCGTCACTCAATCTAACAAATATCTACAGTAGGAGTCAACTAATCACCATGCCACTGGAGCCAGTGGTGATGTCGATAAGGTATCTGACCATGGATCAGTAGGTGCGGGAATCACATCCTGGGCTTTTCCGTCACTGACATCGCTTTCGAGACGAGAAACTGACGCTGACATCGACTTTGCAGCTTTTCCAATTTCTAACAACCAATCACTCATTCTCCAGAGAAAGAAAGGGGCCGAGATAGATAGAAGCAGCGTGAGAGAGAGACGACAATGAGAGCTAGGTAGATTCAAACAGAGAAAAATGAAGAAAATGAGAGATAAATAGAGATAGAAACAAACATATAGATAGATAGAGAGAGAGTGTGCGTGAGAGCGAGTGACAACTACGTTTATTTCAACGACCACACCATATTGATGTAAAGATGAAATGAGAGATAAATGCTGGTAAAGCTAATGTTAACGTCAGTTTCTTCACTCGAAAGCGATGCCAGTGACTGATGAGCCCAGGATTTGAACTGCACATACTGATACGCGGTCGAGACAATTACCAAACACAAAAATAAATATTCGAAAGCAAAACAGTTTGAGATAGAGAGACAGACAGAGATCAATATATCGAGAGAGAGAGAGAGAGAGACATACAGACACACGTAGATGAACATACCCTGACTTTGGTCTCGCTGTAAAGATGCGGCAGCACGCTCTGCAGCAGGTCTCGTATGAGCGAGGGTTTGTTGTGAGCGGCCGAGTTGAACGCGACGAGAGCCACACGTCTCACGTTCAAGTCGTTGTCGTGCAGCGCTTCCAGGAAATCTCCCATACTAGCACGTAGCAGTGGATCAATGGCTTGTGGCTGCAATCCAATCAATCAATCAGTCAATCAATCAGTCAATCAATTACAGGCAAGTAACAGCGGATCAATAGCTTATGACTTCAATCAATCAATCAATCAATTACTAGCACGTAGCAGTGGATCAAGGGTTTGTGACTTCAATCAATCAATCACTAACACGTAGCAGTGGATCAATGGCTTGTGGCTTCAATCAATCAATCAATCTATCACTAGCACGTAGTGGATCAATAGCTCGTGGCTTCAATCAGTCAATCAATCAATCAATCAATTACTAGCACGTGGCAGTGGATCAATGACTTGTGGCTTCAATCAATCAATCAATCACTAGCACATAGAAGTGGATCAATGGCTTGTGGCTTCAATCAATCAATCAATCAATTACTGGCAAGTAGCAGTGGATCAATAGCTTGTGACTTCAATCAATCAATCAATCACTAGCACGTAGCAGTGGATCAATGGCTTGTGGCATCAATCAATCAATCAATCAATCACTCTATTGATGATAAGCCAGCACTGATAGATGATAACAAGACAACAACAACAACAACAACAATTAGAATGCTACAGTCATCAATGACAACATCGAGCACTATTGAGACAAAAATTAAAAGCCGGCGAGCAAAAAGAAGGTCCAAAAACGGTGCAAATTCCAAAATCCGGAAATTTAGTCCAAAGATAAAGAGATAAGCTTGCACTGATAGATGATAAAGAGATGATAAGCTAGCACTGATACAGACCTGATCAGAGATGATAAAGAGATGATAAGCTAGCACTGATACAGACCTGATCAGAGATGATAAAGAGATGATAAGCTAGCACTGACACAGACCTGATCAGAGATGATAAAGAGATGATAAGCTAGCACTGATACAGACCTGATCAGAGATGATAAAGAGATGATAAGCTAGCACTGACACAGATCTGATCAGAGATGATAAAGAGATGATAAGCTAGCACTGATACAGACCTGATAGAGATGATAAAGAGATGATAAGCTAGCACTGATACAGACCTGATCAGAGATGATAAAGAGATGATAAGCTAGCACTGACACAGACCTGATCAGAGAAGATAAAGAGAAGCTAGCACTGAAACAGACCTGATCAGAGATGATAAAGAGAAGCTAGCACTGATACAGACCTGATCAGAGATGGTGAACTTGACCGCGGTGATGACGGTGCTGCGGATGAACGCTGAGGGCTGAGCGAGGTAGCTCTTGAGGCGAGGCAGCAGCTCGGAGGGGTTGATGAGAGCAAGCTTACCCAGGCACTCTGCCACCACGTTACGAGTTCCCTCCTCAGGGCATTCACAGTTCTTCATCAACAGGTTCCTATCAATCAATGAATCAATGAATCAATAAATAAATCAATAAATCGTCCCTACTCAGGACACTTGCAGTTCTTCATCAACAGGTTCCAATCAATAAATCAATCAATCAATAAATAAATCAATAAGTCGTCCCTACTCAGGACACTCACAGTTCTTCATCAACAGGTTCCTATCAATCAATCAACCAATTAATAAATCGTACCATTAATCAACCAATCGATTTCTTAATCAACCAATTGATTTATCAATCAATCAATCGAATACTTGATAAATCAACTCGAACAGTTTATTGTTCACTCAATTAATTCCATCACGAAATAATTCAATCAATCAAATATTCAAAGTAATAACGAACTTAGTCAATCTTGCAAAATGTAATTAGAGTGCTTTGTTAATCAGAGTGCTCTATTAAATCAGTGAATAAGGAAAAAACTCTCTCTCTCTCTCTCTCTCAGTGCACTGCATACTGGCAGGACCATGGTATATAACGTCTCCACTCTTCTCTGTTTTCCATTTTTCTCTTCATGTCCACATACAAGGGGTTCTTTAAATCATCCATAACATTCCTTTTGATATACCATTATTCTTGGGGGATTCTGCTTATGACGAGGTGGGCCGGCCCCTAGGCCTTGCTCAAGAGGAGACATATTTCTGAATTTCTTCCTGATATCATTGAAATTTAATATTACACATTGTTTTAGCGTCAGTTTCTTCTTCAAAAATATCGTTTACTGCGAATTAACCATATTCGAGAAGGACTGGTGTCTGGCAACCTGGCAGAATATCGAGATCTTTTTTGCAGCAGGTTAAATTCTTAACCCAGTAGAACCCACCCGATTACATAAAAAACCCATCATTACGTTAATCTAACCCGGTTTTAATTATTTAATTTATTGGGTGGGTTAAATTCTTAACCCACCCAATTCATCATCATCATCCTCCTTTGAATCCCAGTTTAACTAGGGTCGGGACACAAATAGACTCTCTCAAATCTTCTCTATCCTACACCACACCATCAGCCAATCCCCTATTTGAGACCTTTCCATTCGTTTCACCCACCCCATTACATTAAAAATCTAGAACCACTAAAACTACATCACTCAAGAGTTTACTAAACAGAAAAACGTCAAATTGTCAAACAACAAAAGTCTCTAACACACTAGTAGATAAATGCATAATTGGACCTGTAGAGTATCAGTTAGTTTTGTGTATGTTTGACTGGAGAGGGTCCGACCAGTTGCCCTGGCAACTTTCTCTATTCAGCATCAGAAGTAGATACAAAATTACGACTAGATTTTGGCTAATTTTGCAGAAAATCCGGCAATTTTGGGCCTTCAAAAGTTTGGTAAATGAAATGTCACAAATGGTACGAGCCAAAATTGCGGGATTTGCGTAAAAAATTAGCAAAATCTAGCCCCGATTCTTTTACGTATAATGATGCTTAATAGAGAAAATTGTAGAGGTTGTAGAAAGTTGCCAACTAGTCCGAGCTGATTAGAGCCAGTGTCGATGTCGATTAGATATCCAACTGTGGATCACTATTTGTGGGGTTCAAATCTTGGGCTCAACCATCACTGATAACGCTTTTAAGATATGAAACTAATGTTAGAATCAGCTTCACAGCTCGTTATGTGCTGCAACTGAATATGCTCAGTGAATAAAGATATATATATATATATATATATATATATATATATGTGTATATACAATTATATATATACATATACGACGACGGGATTAGCGCACTTGGTTTAGTTGCGCGTAAATTATCGAATTAAGCTGCATCGACCTCAGTTAGTACTTTGTGGGTGACCATCTTGGAAGACCGAGTGTTGGTAAAAGCTTTGGAAGGAAAAAATCTCAGGGTGATGGAAGGTTATTCTTAAATCCGCGCCGGCTGCAATTCATGCGCCACAAAAAGGCAACGATTACTAATAACCATGGAGAGGAAGTAGGAAATGGGTCATAAACAAGCAGCTGTGCTTCCTGACCCAGTGTGTCGTTATGCTATGTTTATGTTACATATAGTATAGAAATAACAAGGGTAACAACCAGATGGGCTGTACGACAGGCTTCAGAGCGTCTATAGTCCTGCTGTTGACAGACTGAGAGCTGATGATCTGTCACAACAACAACAACAACAACAACTGAGAGCTGATAATCTGTAACAACAATAACAACAACAACTGAGAGCTGATGATCTGTCACAACAACAACAACAACTGAGAGCTGATGATCTGTCACAACAACAACAACAACAACTGAGAGCTGATGATCTGTCACAACAACAACAACAACAACTGAGAGCTGATGATCTGTCACAACAACAACAACAACAACTGAGAGCTGATGATCTGTCACAACAACAACAACAACAACAACTGAGAGCTGATGATCTGTCACAACAACAACAACAACAACTGAGAGCTGATGATCTGTCACAACAACAACAACAACTGAGAGCTGATGATCTGTCACAACAACAACAACAACAACTGAGAGCTGATGATCTGTCACAACAACAACAACAACAACTGAGAGCTGATGATCTGTCACAACAACAACAACAACAACTGAGAGCTGATGATCTGTCACAACAAAAACAACAACAACTGAGGGCTGATGATCTGTCACAACAACAACAACAACAACAACTGAGAGCTGATGATCTGTAACAACAATAACAACAACAACTGAGAGCTGATGATCTGTAACAACAATAACAACAACAACTGAGAGCTGATGATCTGCACAACAACAACAACACAACTGGAGAGTGATGATCTGTCACAACACAACAAACAACTGAGAGCTGATGATAACAACATAACAACAACTGATTGATCGCTGAAATCTGTACAACAACAACGAGACTGATCTGTCACAACCAACAACAACAACAACTGAGAGCTGATGATCTGTAACAACAATAACAACAACAACTGAGAGCTGATGATCTGTAACAACAATAACAACAACAACTGAGAGCTGATGATCTGTCACAACAACAACAACAACTGAGAGCTGATGATCTGTCACAACAACAACAACAACAACTGAGAGCTGATGATCTGTCACAACAACAACAACAACTGAGGGCTGATGATCTGTAACAACAATAACAACAACAACTGAGAGCTGATGATCTGTCACAACAACAACAACAACAACCGAGAGCTGATGATGTCAAAAATTTAGACAGTTCCACTAGCTCTCCATTTCCACTTTAACCATCGGTTAAGATTAATCTAGAGTGAGTAACTGCATTTTTAAAATCTACTTCAGAATTTGAAATAAGTTATTAAAAATAATACTAAAAAGTGTTGTTTTATTATCAGTAGCATATACACAGTTTAATTCAAGGAAATTAATAAAAGAGTCAGGCTATAAACCTCCTTGAGGGAATGGAGAAGCAGGTACTGACGCTTTGGTTGTCTCTCTATTTCCTCCAGAACAAACGGCAGAAGTCGTGGCAGGTTACCCACCGTCACATTACCTGTCAACAACAACAACAACACACGTTACCCACTGTCACATTACCTGTCAACAACAACAACACGTTACCCACCGTCACATTACCTGTCAACAACAACAACAACCACGTTACCCACCGTCACATTACCTGTCAACAACAACAACAACACAATTTACCCACCGTCACATTACCTGTCAACAACAACAACAACACACGTTACCCACTGTCACATTACCTGTCAACAACAACAACACGTTACCCACCGTCACATTACCTGTCAACAACAACAACAACACACGTTACCCACCGTCACATTACCTGCCAACAACAACAACACACGTTACCCACCGTCACATTACCTGTCAACAACAACAACAACACACGTTACCCACCGTCACATTACCTGTCAACAACAACAACAACACACGTTACCCACCGTCACATTACCTGTCAACAACAACACACGTTACCCACTGTCACATTACCTGTCAACACACTTTTCCTACTGTCATGTTACCTGTACAGTGAAGACCATAGAAACACATATTCCTCATAGTCACGTTACCTATAGAGCATATAAACCACACTCTACTTACCTGAGTCACTGTAGTACAGTGACTGCTATGATACTGTAGTACAGTGACTGCTATGGTACTGTAGTACAGTGACTGCTATGGTACTGTGGTACAGTGACTGCTATAGCACTCTGGTACAGTGACTGCTATGGTAGTGTGGTACAGTGACTGCTATGGTACTGTGACTGCTATGGTACTGTGTTACAGTGATTGCTATGGTACTATGGTACTGTGACTGCTATGGTACTGTGGTACAGAGACTGCTATGGTTCAGTGACTGCTATGGTACAGGTGGTACAGTGACTGCTATGGCACTGTGGTACAGTGATTGCTATGGTACTCTGGTACAGTGCAGCTATGGTACAGATGGTACAGAGACTGCTATGGTGCAGATGGTACAGAGACTGCTATGGTACAGATGGTACAGAGACCGCAGACTTACCTAATGCATATGAGGCGGCTGTCTTCACTTCCTCGTTAGACGACGAGAACGAATCAATGATAACAGTCTGAAGCTCTGCCTGACCACTCAAGTCTCTGCAATCAATCGATCAAGCAATCGATCAATCAATCAATCAATCAATCAACCAATCTGTCAACAAACCAATCAACCACTCACTCAATCAATCAACCAATCAATCAATTAGTCAACCAATCACATCAATCAATCCATCAATCAACCAATCAATCGATCAATCAATCAACCAATCACTCAATCAATCAATCTATCAACCAATCAATCTATCAATCAACCATTCAACCAATCAATCGAGCAATCTTTATTGATGTATTAATTGTAAGTTTAAAATTACATTAATAATGTTAGTTTTAATATTGAGCCACTGGTAAAGCAATTATTTAAACCGTTCAATCAGTCACTAGCGAAGAAATCTTGAAAGATTCTAAATGAAGGAATGTTTCACTAATTGTGTCGTTAAATATTTCACTTAGGCTTAGAAGAGGACTTACTGGCTGAAGCCGGAAGGGCGAAGTCAGTAAGATATTCGACAGCGGATCAGTATGTGCGTGGTTTAAATCCTGGGCTCGCCTGTCACTGGCGCTTTCGAGTTTTCGTCGTTTCTTTCGAGCGAGGAAACTGACGTTAACATTAGCTTTTTTAGCTTCTTTAAAAATGATATAATGTGTTAATGATATAAAGCGTGTTTCACTTTTCACATTGACTTTGACTTACAAGTGATGTGATATAATGAGTTGGAGACTGTGTTACACGCATTAGACAGCGTCATCACATTAATGTGTCATATGATATGTATGTAACTTAACACTATATGTATTGACCGCTAGACTTACACATGCTTGCCTATCTCGCCCAGTGTCAGCAGAGCCAGCAGTCTCACCATATCTGTAGAACCAGGCGACTAAAACAACAACAATTACAATCCAGCTTCATCGTCTATTTATCCAACTTGCAGGCTGGTTAATTGCTAGCCTACATCTTTTTCGCTAGTATTTTTTGCTAATTTTCAATTGTACATGTATGTTTGCCTGTTCTTGCGTGATTGCTGGCTGTCAACTCGATAGGGTATATATACCCTCTTTGATGACCTTATGCTTGTATGCATACCTGTATGTGTACTTCAATAAACATAGTTCTCTCTCTCTCTCTCTCTCTATTTTTCCTCATCCAAAGCGCATGTCAGAGACGGCGTTGACCGTCACCAATGTACTTATATACATATATCAGAAATCACTCATAACATCTTGAGCAGCAGTTCAAACAACTTTGTAGTAGTCTGTACGAGACTGATAGTATGACGGGTTGAAAGAAAAAAATATGACAGAAAGAGACAGACAGATGACAGGTAGAGATAGATAGATAGATAGACAGGCAGATAGAGAGAGAGAGAGAGAGAGAGAGAGAGAGAGAGAGAGAGAGAGAGAGAAGAGAGAGAAAGGAAGAGAGAGAGAGATATGGAGAGATAGGGAGCGACACAGAGAGAGAGATAGAGATAGATACATAGAGAGAGAGAGAGAGAGAGAGAGAGAGAGAGAGAGAGAGAGAGAGAGCAGACAGAGAGAGAGAGAGACAGAGAGAGAGATAGATACAGAGAGACTATACCGAGAGATAGAGAGATTATAGAGACCTTGATATCAGAGATGAACTTGGTGACGATCTCTCCTCCACCAGGTTGTGATCCACACGTCGTGATGGTCAGTGCAGCGATACACTTAGCCACCGAGTGATACGCCTGCACATACACACACATATATGTACACATACACTTAGCCACCGAGTGATAAGCCTACACATACACACACATACATGTACACATACACTTAGCCACCGAGTGATACGCCTACACATACACACACATACATGTAGACATACACTTAGCCACCGAGTGATACGCCTACACATACACACACATATATGTACACATACACTTAGCCACCGAGCGATAAGTCTACACATACACACACATACATGTACACATACACTTAGCCACCGAGTGATACGCCTATACATATACACACACATACATGTAGACATACACTTAGCCACCGAGTGATACGCCTACACATACACTTAGCCACCGAGTGATACGCCTGCACATACACACACATACATGTACACATACACCGGCGATAAGCAAAAGACCTCTACTCTTTGCCAAAGACTTTCGACGTAGCAAAGTTTCAACGCAGTCTGCTTCAGCAATTCTTTTATGCAGCTAGACCTCGAGTAACCGGTCGGCGTTTCTGCACGTATTGCTTGAATTGTTTTATAAAACATCGGGTTCTTTACACCAGGAGTATCAAAAAGTCTATAAACAATAATATTACTTAATATGTTTAAGACCATGAGAGACGGCTAGTAAACCTGTTTGTGTAAAACTATGAGAGACGGCTAGTAAACCTGTTTGTGTAAAACTATGAGAGACGGCTAGTAAACCTGTTTGTGTAAAACTATGAGAGACGGCTAGTAAACCTGTTTGTGTAAAACTATGAGAGACGGCTAGTAAACCTGTTTGGGTAAAACTATGAGAGACCTGTTTGTGGCTTAGTAAACCTGTTTGTGTAAAGCTATGAGAGACGGCTAGTAAACCTGTTTGTGTAAAACTATGAGAGACGGCTAGTAAACCTGTTTGTGTAAAGCTATGAGAGACGGCTAGTAAACCTGTTTGTGTAAAACTATGAGAGACGGCTAGTAAACCTGTTTGTGTAAAGCTTCTCCAGAATCTGGACTGTACACTGGTCGAGTTAACATCTAAAATGAATCAATCAATAAAGCAACTAACAAATCAATAAATCACTCAATCAACCATAATTCACTCTATTCCTATGTGTCACTAAATGTTTCAAAATCTCTGTTTGCCCTTAGGCAAGTGAAAATTAATTGATGAAGCCGCTGCCAATAGGAAGTCACTTAAATATGCCGAAGTCTCTCGTAGCTACATCTTCCTGCCAATTGCTTTTGAGACATTGGGCTCCATCAAGTTGCCACGTCTGACTTCATAAATGAATTAGGCAGGAGAATCAGCGCTATTACAGGCGACCAACGTGAGAAAGCCTTTCTATGGCAGTGCCTGTCTATTGCACTCCAGCGCTTTAATGCTGTCTGCGTTCGTGGCACATTGGATAATGCGGCCTCCCAGAGCGTAGAGGAATTATTTTAAATATTTCTTTTTCAGCTTTCTTTTAATCAAATAGAGTCTTTCCTTTATCTTATTCTAGCCCAGGGCAATAAAAATAACAATATTAATAATATTCATAATGAAGGCTTAACGTCCATTTTCTCATATCACGATGATGTCAGGGAAGTGATTCACAACGATTCCTCTCATCAAATAATTTACTGCGATTAAACTCACGTCATGCTAATTTCATGTTCTAGACTGTATGTTTCTTTAAACTATTTTGTATTAAACTGATCAAATATAAGGAAAATATAAACATATAATTACAAAACACATGGTCGCAGTAAGCAGAGATGGGTCGAAATGATGGCGACCGAAAAATAAATGGAGAAAGAGAGAAAGAGGAGAGAGAGGGGAGATCTAACCTGAAACAGTTCAGGGAAGCTAACGCCTTTGTTCTCAGTCAGTACGAGAGCCTGAAAGAATTCCAGCATAGCTTGCAGTGCAGCACCTATTTGTCAATCAATCAATGAAACAAATTCCAGCGTAGCTTGCAGCCTCCTACAGCTCACAAAATATATCTAAGAAGACTATGTTGAAGCTCCAATATACATAGTATAGCATTGATTTACATTACATAGCAAAATTACGAGGCTAATGGCCAAATACATTTTGCAATTGATTAATTTTGAGTCACTAGACGCCTAATATACCCACATGTTGCGGCCTGAAATAGTAAAAAGCTAATGTTAACGTCAGTTTCCTCACTTGACAGCGATGTCAGTGACGGGCGAGCCCAGGGTTTGAACCCCGCACATACTGATAATTAGCTACTAATTATGATATCATCGAACAGAGCTACGGCTCTTTTATGGTAGCCTCTTTTGTATTGTTATATATTTATCTAACTACATGCACTTTCCTATTGTTTGTGTAATCTGTGCTGTGATGAACAATAAACGATACCAAATACTAAAAAATACTAAAAAAAATACTAAAAAAACTTATATAAATGATAAATAAACACTAATAAAACTCAAAAAATTATGATAAATAAAAACTAATAAAAATATGTGGTTGGAAAAAATATAAATAAATAGATAGAGTAGATAGATGCTCATGAACCCTGTAGCAGAGGAGATCTAATGAGCAGTATGATCTGAGGCAGGATGTCCTTGTTCACCCCGGCCATGGACCCCTTGTTCATCACACACACTGACGTGAGTAGAGCCAGTGACAACTACACATACAACAACACATACAACTACACATACAACTACACATACAACAATAAATACAACTACACAATAGTACACATACATCTACACATACAACTACACAATAGTACACATACAACTACACATACAACAACACATATAACTACACATACAACAATAAATACAACTACACAATAGTACACATACATCTACACATACAACAACACATACAACTACACAATAGTACACATACAACTACACATGCAACAACCATACAACTACACATGCAACAACACACACAACTACACATACAATAATGCATAAAACTACACATGCAACTATACATACATCTACACATACACCAACACATACAACAACACATCCATCTACACATACAACAACACATACATCTACATATATAACAACACATACATCTACATATACACCAGTGACAACTACAAATACAACTAAAAGACAAGAAATTGACGCTAAAGCCTTAGTCCTTTACGTCCCAGACATATACTAAAAATAGAAGTTAAAGGCAGTTCTGTTGCTTGAAACGAAATCAGTGACACACGAGTGCTATCTGAATACCAACAGCCAGAATACACGAGAAGAATCATGCTCTAAATCTTTTCCAGTGATTTTCAACATATGCAAGTGATTGAGCACATGTAGTAAACATACAAAACGTTGACAGATTGATGGATTGATTGATTGATTGATACCTGGGACACATGCAGATCATTCTCACTGATGAGATTGGGAATCTCAACCAGTACAGACTCGTACATACTTGCCGTCATGCTGCCACCTGAATTATCAATCAATCGAATAAGAATTATAATAGTAAAGGTTTAACGTCCGTTTCCTCAACTAAGGACGATGTCAGGGACGTCCCCACAGCACACATCACTACAGATCAATTCAAATCTACTGCTAATTACCAATCAATCAATCGAATAATAATAAAGGTTTAACGTATGTTTCCTCATAAAAGGATGATGTCAGGGACGTCCCAATGAATCAATCAAGTCCTTAAACAATCGATCAGTCAATCGATTGATCAATCGACTGATCAATCAATCAATAAATCATTAAATCAATCATTCGTTAAGTTAGACAGTCAACAATTCAGTCAAACAATCAGTAAATATATCATGAATCAATCAATTCATCAATCCATCTATCACTCAATCCATTTGTCAATTGTTGTTGACTGACCAGAGTTTTGAACCCAGGCCACTTGCTTCTGAGACGAACACTATAACCATTTAGCCATATATCTTTCATAAAATTACAGTTTTGTAAAAGAAGATCAGACCATAGTTTCTGACAAGCACGTCTAGACACTGCAGCGTGGCTAGACGTGCAACCATATGGTTGTCAAGCAGGAATGACAAATGTATCGCACTGTATTGTATAGTATTGTTTAGTTTTGTATAGTATTGTCAAGTATTGCAGAGTATTGTATAGTATTGTATAGTATTGTATAGTATTATATAGTATTATACAGTATTGTATAGTATTGTACAGTATTGTACAGTATTGCATAGTATTGTATAGTATTGTATAGCACTGTATAGTATTGTATCATAATGTATAGTATAGTATAGTATTTTATAGTATTGTGTAGTATTGTCAAGTATTGCAGAGTATTGCATAGTATTGTATAGTATTGTATAGTATTGTATAATATTGTATAGTATTGTATAGTACTATGAAGTATTGTATTGTATATATAGAAGATCAGACCATAGTTCCTGACGAGCACGTCTAGACACTGCAGCGTGGCTAGACGCAGGGCGCGATGGTTCTTACGCAGGAATGACGAGAGTATCGGCAGACACTCCGTCATTATCATAGACAGGTTGATCTTCAGCGGTGACCTAGAGCAACAACAACAACAAGTCTACAATGTAACAAAGAGGTTTATATGTGACCTAGAGCAACAACAACACGTCTACAATGTAACTAAGAGGTTTTTATGTGACCTAGAGCAACAACACGTCTACAATGAAACTAAAAGGTTTATATGTGACCTAAAGGAACACCAACACATCTACAATGTAACTAAAAGGCTTTTATGTGACCTGAAGCAACAAAATCATTCCTTTTGATGTACTATTATTCTTGGGGGATTCTGACTATGACGAGGTGGGCCCCCCGTTCCTTCCTCAGCTTCGACTAACATTTACTGGGCAGGGGCATCATTCCCTGAGAAAACAAACCTGCTTACTAATAGATCTAACAACTGTAATTCGACTTACCCAGCTATAAGAGCGAGTGATTTGACAGCCGTAAGTCGAGTGATTTCGTTCTTGAGCCGGTCTAGAAAGACTGGCAGACAGTTGTTGAGTTCTGGGCCGAGAGCATCTCCCATGTTACATATTATCTGACCCCTGCAGCAGCAACAACAACAGCCCTTATACAACTTCTTCTTCCCTTTAATCCTAGTGTAACTAGGGTCGGGATACGAATGGACCCATATCTATCATATCATATCATATGTCTCTTCCATTCGTTTAAATTTTGGAGCAGTTTCTGGAGCCTAGGCGCTCACCAACCGAATGCCCTTTAAGACATTAGCTTGGACAATGTCAACCAATTCTTATAACAACCCTTATACAACACCAAGATTAATTAAAATGACGTTAGTTAAGAAATCTTATATAAACAGGTGGCCAATGGCCATGTTAGCAAAAAAAGTTTCTTTTTGTTAAAACAATAAATAGATCTCTAAAGGAGCTTAACATGGAGATAGAGTTGAGTTGTAGTGTGTCAAGATACCTATTAGAAGATAGTAGTCTTTACATCAGACAATTTATCCTGTAAATTTATATTAGAAATTTAGCGATAGCTTTAAAGCAAAAGCAAAGCTGGTAAAGCTAAGGTCAGTTTCCTCACTTGAAAGCGATGTCAGCGACGGGAGAGCCCAGGATTTGAACCCCGTACATACTGTAAAGATGGTTTTAGGAAGAAAATATTACTACAAAGCTAGACTGTCTCAGACAGTAAGCCTTGTGATATGGAAGAAGTTAAATTTAGCATTGCAGCTTTAAAAAACTAGATTTCATTTGTTCAATAATTTTACTGATCATAGTAGCTTGATATTTTAAGATAATCCATTTGAAGGTGAATTACAAACTCTATCAAGGACTTCAAATAGAGAATGATGCTTTTTTGTTGTAGAATTTTGCAAGTTAAAAACGAGCAGTTTTATAGCTCCTTCTGTATAAGGTCTTATTTAAAGCACATTAAGATGATCAAGAAGCTTTATCAATGATAAAGTAAAATAAACAAGTTAATTACATGCTGTTTAATAGTGTCAACACGAGAAAACTCAGTGTCGACACAAGAGAACTCAGTGTCAACACAAGAGAACTCAGTGTCAACACGAGAGAACTCAGTGTCAACACGAGAAAACTCAGTGTCAACACAAGAGAACTCAGTATCAACACAAGAGAATTCAGTGTCAGCACAAGAGAACTCAGTGTCAACACAAGAGAACTCGGTGTCAACACAAGAGAACTAGGTGTCAACACAAGAGAACTCAGTGTCAACACAAGAGAACTCAACACAAGAGAACTCAGTGTCAACACAAGAGAACTCAGTGTCAACACAAGAGAACAGAACACAAGAGAACTCAGTATCAACACAAGAGAACTCAAGTGTCAATACAACAGAACTAAACACAAGAGAACTCAGTGTCAACACAAGAGAACTCAGTGTCAACACAAGAGAACTCAGTGTCAACACAAGAGAACTGAACACTAGAGTACTCAGTATCAACACAAGAGAACTCAAGTGTCAACACAAGAGAAGTAAACACAAAAGAACTAAATCAAGCTCTCACATGCATGAGATGGCGCGCTCTTTGACCTCCTGATCAATGTCAGTGGCCTTCAGTCTGGTTAGAGTGCACGAGTAGAGCTTGTGCAGGTGAGGCGTGTAGTCTAGGTCTACCTTCACGTCTACATCAGCAATCAATCAATCAACAAATCAATCAATCTACCAGTCAATCAATCAACCAATCAATCAATCAATCAACAAATCAATCAACTAATCAATAAATCAATAAATCAATCAACCAACCAATCAATCAACCAATCAATCAACTAACCAATCAATCAATCAACCAACCAATCAATCGACCAACCAATCAATTTTAATCAATCAATCAGTTAATCAATCAATTAGAAAGCTTCTTCAGGTAAAGAGAAGTCCAAGTCTATCTTCATATCTACACAGTCAATCAAAAAATCAAGCAAGCGATCAATAAATGAAACTGAGAAAGCAGAATATCAGCTTAAGCCTAACAAGTGTTGCAGTTGTAAGGTTGAATTACCGACATGCTCTCTAGAACGACTGTAACCTGCTCAAAACTCCTCAAATACTCTCACCGCATTAGGTAGATGCTCATTTTCATTTCAGCTTCTACTGTTCGGAACTCCCTGACTCCTGATCTTTGCTCATGTTCTACTATTTCCACTTTCTGTAGGCGTCTGAAAACACATCTCTTCCTCCATAGATTTATATCATATTGCCTGATTGATTTTTTGATTACCGGACCGCATCATTGAATATCTCTTTTCTTTCTCTTCTGTACGTGTTTTTTCAGATGGTTCGTTCAAGTGAATCGATTTGTAGTGACATGCGATGGAGGGACGTCCTTGACATCTTCTTTGCATGAGTAAATAGACGTTAAAACTTATTTTTATTATTACCTGGCTAAGATAATGGCACACAGTATTTAAATCAGTTTGGGATAGCAACCGTGTTAGTCTAGACTATAAGAGACTCCTAGACGCTGATAGAGTATTTGGGCCACAAACCTGTCGTTCAATCATTATGTTCAAGCTATATTTCCATCCAGCTCAGAGTCATTGAGCTAAATATATATCACGATATAACTAACATGCTAACTTGGACGGAATCGATTGCATGTCGGTAGCTTGTCTCACTCAGCTCAGACCAGTGGGCTAACTAGTTATGTACTGAGAGAGAGAGAGAGAGAGAGAGAGAGAGTGAGAGAAGAGAGAGAGAGTGAGAGAAGAGAGAGAGAGAAGAGAGAGAGAGAAGATTGAAAATGAGAGATAGAGAGGTTGTGAGTGAGACATAAAAAGAAAGATTAATCTTTGTCTTGTAAGGGGATGACAGCAAGATCGAGAGAGACACAGCGAGAGAGAAAGAGAAAGTGAGAGAGAGAGAGAGAGAGAAGAGAGAGAGAAGAGAGAGAGAAGAGAGAGAGAGAAGAGAGAGTGAGTGAAGAGTGAGAGAGAGAGAGAGAGAGAGAGAGAGATCTAACCGAGAGGTCTGATGACTTTGATAAGCTGTTGAGTCACCACGAGAGCCTCTGAGGTTATCTTATAGAAAGAGTCGCCCACTGACGTCACTACAGGCTGCGTGCAATGCACACAATACATATAATATAAACAATACATACAATACAATACCCACAATACATATAATATGCACAATACATACAATACACACAATACCCATAATATATACAATACAATACAATACACACAATACATATAATATGAACAATACATACAATACAATACACACAATACATATAATATGCACAATACATACAATACACACAATACACATAATATATACAATACAATACAATACACATAATATATACAATACAATACAATACACACAATACATATAATATGTAAAATATAAACAATTCAATAAACACAATACATATAATTAATAAAATACATACAATATAATACATATATTGTATACAATAAATTGCATACAATACAATACATATAATATACATGTATACAACACACAAACAATCAGCTAGATGATTAGCTGACTGACTGATAGAGTAGACTGATCATCTACCGTCCGACTGAAATTGACTGATTGAAATACTACAAGCGGTTTTAGCCCGCATCACAAGAGATAGATTGATGTATAGACTATAGATCAAATGACGGATTAGTAAACAGCTAGTAGCCAAAGTCTACCAAAGAGTTGAGCTATTGATTAATTGACTGCCTGATCAGCAGCAGGTAACCTATATATAGGCCTACAGCGAGATAATTGATTAAAGCTAAAGCCAAGTTCAAAGTCAGATTCCTGCTAGATAGCACTGATTGACAAACAAATTGACTGAGTGATTGACTGATTTATTGACTGATTGATTGACTGATTGATTGACTGATTGACTAAATGAACAAGAAGAGAACATATACCCATTAGAGCGCTGATCTATTGATTGAATGACTGATTGATTGGCTGATTGATTGTACAAGAAGAGAGCATATGCCCACTAAAGTGCTGATTTATTGATTGATTTATTGATTGACTGATCGACTGACTGATTGATTGACTGATTGATTGACTGATGATTGAAAAACAAGAAGACAACATACGTCCACTAGGGCGCTGATGTGAGGGTGAAACACGGTGGGGTTGTGATGTATCAACAGCAGGTTCACAAACATCAGCGTGTCTATCTTCATGTTAGAACTCGAGTTCTTGTCACTGAGTAAAAATTAATAGGGATTTATCGACATAGATTTATCAAAGAGAATTTAACAAAGACGACTAATCAGCAAGATTTATCAATGGAGATTTATCAATGAGGATTTATAAATAAGGATTTATCAATGAGGATTTATCAATGAGAATTTGTCCATGACGATTCATCAATGAGAATTTAATTATCAGGATATACCAATCAAGATTAATCAGCTGCATTCATGATTTACATAATATGTAGATTTCACGATGTGGATTTATCAATAAGAATTTATCAACCAGAATTTGCCAATCATGATTTAGCAACCAGGATTTAGCAACCAGGATTTAGCAAACAGGACTTAGTAAACAGGATTTAAAAATTAGAATTTTACAATAATGAATCAACTGTCCGAGTTTATTAATAAGATTTATTCTAATCAAGAATTGCATCAGCACATTTTACATCTACATATAGATCAGGTAGGATAGCCAAGTGGTAGTGAATGTGGCCTGATCAGAGGATATATAATAGGAAACAAGAGAAGTCACGTGATACCAAGAGAGAACAACAGAGAACAAGAGAGAGAGAGAGGAAGTGAGAGAGAGAGATAGAGGGAGAGAGAGAAAGACTAAGAGAGAACAATAGGCAATGAGACAGAGAAAATTTTTTTAAAAAAGGATCGAGAGACGGAGAAAACATTAGTGAAAAATTAGCTGCCACGAGGGAATAAGGAAAGAGAGAGAAACAAGGGCACAAGTATTGAGAGAGAGAGAGAGAGAGACAGACAGAGAGAAAGAGATGGATGAACCTGAGAGAGAACTGAATGCCAGGCACTATGGCCGCTATGTGATCACTGAGCGCTCCAGGCAGAACTTGAACAAGCTCAGCGAGCAGACTGAAGCAGCCCTGACGAGTCTTGATGCTCTTCTCCTTCAGCATCTTCTGCACCGCTCTCACTATCAGAGGAATCTGTGCCTGCAGCTGAGCCACCGGTCTGCATCAATCAATCAATCAATTAATGAATCAATCAGCTGAGCCACCGGTCTGCATCAATCAATTAATCAATCAATCAGATGAGCCACTGGTCGGCATCAATCAATCAATCAATCAATCAGCTGAGCCACTGGTCTGCATCAATCAATCAATCAATCAATAAATCAATCAGCTGAGCTGCATCAATCAATCAATCAGCTGAGCCACCGGTCTGCATCAATCAATCAATAAATCAATCAGCTGAGCTATGAGCCTGCATCAATCTTTCAATCAGTCAGCTGAGCCACGGAGAGAGAGAGAGAGAGAGAGAGAGAGACAGAGAAAGACAGAGAAAGACAAAGAAGATAGAGAGATAGCTAGAGAGAGAGAAAGAGAGAAGATAGAGAGTATCTACCCCTCTTCGTGTTCCATAGAGTCGGCCTCTTGCATGACACTGGGTCTCGTTTGCTTCAACAGAGTTATGTACGCCTGGAATATGTCTGCCTTCACATTCTCCTCACGCTCTGTCAATCAATCAATCGATCAATCGATCAATCAATCAATCGTCTAATTGATAAAATCACGAGTATTGGCTGATTGATGTAACTCAGTAGTATTGATTCACTCATTTATGTAGAGGTACTAATGACTGACTTATTGATATTTATATTTATAACCTCTCATACTGAATTTAGTAATAATGAAGTATTGATTGATAGATTGATCACTATCAGTGATAGATTGATTAAACGCTGGTAACGCTAATGCTAGAGTCAGTTTCCTCACTTGAAAGCTATGTCAGTGACGGATGAGCCCAGGATAAGATAATCAATATAGACATGATAAGAGATAAGATAATCAATAGGATTAAACGACGATGTAAATCATCACGCTTTGTTATGTAAATCGTCATCATTAATTGATAAATCTAAATCACTAGTACAGGTAATAGATTGATAGATTGCTGTGAACAGCTCCATTGACTGATAGCTATAGGAGTGAACCTTTAAAGCGAGCGATGAGAGCGGGCGAGATGGTGAGATAGAAGTCTCTCAACATGGCGTGTCTCGTGCCGACCACTGCAGCGAGGCACTTAGCAGCCGCACGACGAACCTTCCAGCTCATGTCATCATCATCACTGTACTCGTCGTCACTGCCTCTACAATCAATCAATCAATCAATCAATCAATCAAGCTCATGCCATCATCGTCACTGTACTCGTCGTCACTGCCTCTACAATCAATCAATCAATCAATCAATCCATCAATCAATTCATCAGTCAGTCAATCAATCTATCCATCGGTCAATCAATCTATCAATCAATCAATCAATCAATCAATCTATCTATCCATCGGTCAAACAATAAATCAATCAATCGATCAATCAGTGTGTCAAACAATCAATCAATCAATCAGTCTGTCAATCAATCAATCAGTCAATCAGCCAATCAGTCAGTCAATCAATCAGTCGATCAATCAATCAATCGATAAAGCCAGCTAAAGAATCAGACACAGAACACTTAATCAATTCGTCATTAAACAATTAATTAACCTATGCATTGCACATTCACTATCTTAATCAGTTAATTAATCAATAAATCAATCAATCAAATGCCCTTTCTATCACTAATAAATACATTGACAAATCAAATCGCAGCCTCAGAATGTTACCTCAACAATTCCAACAGCACTTCTCACTAAGGGCAGCTGATGCAGCACAGACTGTGATCAATGAGCAGACAATGTGTTAAGTGCACATTAGCTCTAAGCTCTATTGGGCGCTACTCTGTGGACACTAGAGTAGTCTCTTCCATTCTCTCTTCCATTGATCTCTCTCCATTGCAGAGTCACACACGTCAACATTTGCACGTTTGAATTTGATATCTGATATACCATTTGATATCTGATATACCATTTGATATCTGATATACCATTTGATATCTGATATACCATTTGATATCTGATATACCATTTGATATCTGATATACCATTTAATATCTGATATACCATTTGACATCTGATATACCATTTTATATCTGATATACCATATCTGATTACCATATCTGATATCTCTCTCTTAGTGCACTGCCTACTGGCAGGTCCATAGTACATTACGCCTCCACTCTTCTCTGTCTTCCGCCTTCCTCTTCATTTCCACATATGAGTGGGTCTTTAAATCATCTAACATACCTAATCTCGGCCTGCTCCTGCCTCTTTTTCCTTCCATTCTACCTTCTATGACCTCTTTTAATAGACCCTCCCCCCTTAGAATGTGTCCTATCCAGCTCTTCTTCCTATTTCTTAATACATTTATCAACTGTCTATCTGTGCCAACTCTCTCCAGGACTTCCTCATTTGTAACCTTTTGAGTCCAGCTAAACCTCTCCACTCTTCTCCAAATCCACATTTCCAATGCCTAAAGTTTCCTAATATCTTCCTTCCTTAAGGTCCATGTTTCACATCCATACAATAGCGTTGTCCAAACCAAGGTTTTCACTATCTTTATCAAAGTTTTCATTATATCTGATATACTATCTGATAATTTGATATACCAGAATACTACAGTAGGGTCCCTACTGCATCCAGTTATGAGTACTATAACACGATCAACATCATCCTCGTCGTTGTAACCACACAACCAATCATTCGTCTTCGTCTTCCTCATCCATGTCCATGCTGTTCTCGGGCTCAGCAACACCAACAGTAGCAACAATAATAGCAACAACAATAACAACAACTATAAAAAGCTAAAAAGAGATAAGGTTAACGTCAGTTTCCTCACTCGAAAGCGATGTCAGTGATGAGCGAGCCCAGGATTTGAGCCCCACACATACTGATCCGCGATCGAGTGTCTTACCGACTACGCCACTGGCTCTAGCCAGTAACAACAATAATAACAACAACTCACCCCGCGTCTTCGTCTTCCTCATCTAGCTCCATGCTATTATCAGGCTCAGCGTCGTCGTCGTAGTTGTAGTTAGGATCATAGACGAGGTAGTCCAGGCAGATCTTAATTATCTGTGTCAATCAATCAATCAGTTGATCAATAAATCAATCAATCAGTAGGATCATAGGCGAGGTAGTCCAGACAGATCTTTATTATCTGTGTCAATCAATCAATTGATCGATAAATCAATCAATCAGTAACTGTAGTTGTAATCGTAGATGAAAGTCAGTGGTTTAGACATCATTTAGTCATTCTGTATATACCAAAAAGCCATAGCGCAAGAGATGATATAAATGCTGTAGATGATAGGAATGTTAGAAGATTTAAAGGTCCACTCATATGTGGATATAAAGAGGAAAGCGGAGGACAGAGAAGAGTGGAAGCGTTATATGCCATGAACCTGCCAGTAGGCAGTGCACTAAGAGAGAGAGAGAGAGAGAGAGAGAGAAAGACAGACACAGAGAGAGAGAGAGAGAGAGACTGACTAGAGGGATGTGAGGTGACACATCTTTAGGACAGCGCCTGATGACAGACTCAAAGGCCTGTATGCAGTACTCTCTCATAGAGCGAGAGAGAGAGAGAGACAGAGAGAGAGAGATAGACACAGAGAGAGAGAGAGAGAGAGAGAGAGAGAGAGAGAGAGAGACTGACTAGAGGGATGTGAGGTGACACATCTTTAGGACAGCGCCTGACAACAGACTCGAAGGCCTGTATGCAGTATTCTCTCAGCTCATCATCATCCACACCGCTGTACCTAACAACCAGTGGCATCACCCGCTCCAGGTGCTCCCCAATACGATGTCCCGCCTGGCGCCTTATCAATCAATCAGTCAATCCATCAATCTATCAGTCTGTCAGCTAATCAATCAGTGAGTCAGTCGATCAATCTGTCAGTCAATCAATCAGTCAGTCCATCAATCTGTCTGTCTGTCAATCAATCAACCTGTCAATCAATCAATCATTCAATCAATCTGTCAATCATTCAATCAATCAGTTAGTCAATCATTCAATCAATCTGTTAGTCAATCAATCAATTCATCTGTCAGTCAATCAATCAATCATTCTGTCTGTCAGTCAGTCAATCAATCAATCGATCAATCAGTCACTCAAACAGTCAATCAATCATTCAATTAATCTGTCAGTCTATCAATCAATCAGTCAGTCAAACAGTCTATCAATCATTCAATTCATCTGTCAGTCAATCAATCAATCATTCTGTCTGTCAGTCAGTCAATCAATCAATCAATCGATCAATCAGTCACTCAAACAGTCAATCAATCATTCAATTAATCTGTCAGTCTATCAATCAATCAGTCACTCAAACAGTCAATCAATCATTCAATTAATCTGTCAGTCTATCAATCAATCAGTAAGTCAAACAGTCTATCAATCATTCTATTAATCTGTCAGTCTATCAATCAATCCACCAAATGAATCAATCAAATCAGTGACTAGATCATTAAACAGTCAGTAGTCAGTAGATGATCAATTAACATTCACACATCAGAACGTCTAACACTAAACAGAAACAAGCGACATATCTACTGTAGGTATTCTTCTAAGCACAGTCCTGTCCGATTAATCCATCAAGATCAATCAATAAATCAATATCCATCAATCAAACAATCTGTCAATATTGCACCAGTCAATCGAAGAACCTACACACACCAATAGTTTGGTGCCAGTCTATTATCAGCACAAAACAGTCTTGTGCCAGTCTATCATCAGCACAAAACAGTCTTGTGCCAGTCTATCATCAGCACAAAACAGTAGAGGTTGCTGGTAGAATTAGAGACAAACAGAGAGCGAGAGAGACACAGAGAGGTATAGAGAGAGAGAGAGACTTAGAGAGAGAGAGAGAGAGAGAGAGAGAGAGAGAGAGAGAGAGAGAGAGAGAGAGACTGACGTGATGCCGCCGAGGCACTGTATGTAGGTGCGAGTTGTTGATATGGAAGAGTTCTTGTTCAGTTCCACCAGCAAATAGTCTACCAACTCATCAAATAGTGGATTACTGCAACTCATTACCAGGTGAGCTGTATCAATCAATCAATCAAGCAATCAATCAATCAGTCACTCAATCATTAAATTAATCAATCAAGCAATCTCTCTCACTAATTCTATCAATAAGTCAATCAAATGTCGTCAGTAAACTTATTTAGACAGCTAACTGGGCCGTGTGAAAAAAAAAACTGGTAAAAAAAGAAAGAAAAAAAAGACCACAACTGATGTAGCATACATGCTAGACCTCAGTAATGAAAGGCCACAACTGATGTAACAGACAGGCTAGACCTCTGTAATGAAAGGCCACAACTGATGTAACAGACAGGCTAGACCTCTGTAATGAAAGGCCACAACTGATGTAGCATACATGCTAGACCTCAGTAATGAAGGCCACAACTGATGTAGCAGAAAGGCTAGACCTCTAGTACACAGGACCTACTGTAGTGACTAGAGAGGCTCAGCTTCAGTCAGTTCTTACCAACATGAGCAGCTATAGTGGGTTCAAATCTCAACTCTTCTACAGTGCTCAGGCTAACGCCAACATGTAGCAAAGTTTACTACAGCTGAAGTTGCACCACCTGTTTCTTAAACACAGTGTATGTAAGCCAAAGAAGATTTAAGTTCTAGTTCTAGTTTTAGTTTTCATATACGAGTACAAGCACAAGTAGAAGAGAAGGCTAAAAGATAAGGTTAATGTCAGTTTCCACACTTGAAAATGATGTCAGTGAAGAGAGAGCCCAGGATTTGAACCTCGCACATACTGACCTGCTGTCATGTATCTTACTGATATCACCAATGGCTCCAGCTTAGGAGATAGAGAAAGAGAGAAACTGTGTTTATTTTCAAAAACACTAAAATATGCAATAGCACTCACTAGGCCGTCAAAAATAAAAACCTATCTAGTCGACCACCCGTCATGCATACAAAATAAATACAAAATAAAAGAAAAAATAGGCAAACACAATTTTTATTTAATCAAACCTTATATATATATATATATATATATATATATATATATATATATATATATATATATATATAGACTCAAAGAATAGACGCAATATGCACATACAGTATATACATAGATTGACTACAAGTAGTAAAGGTAGTGAGTTGTAGAAATCCACCGTTTGAAGAGTTAATGGACTTATTGATCGACAGATTGATTGACTATGCAACAACTGAGGAAGGCAACGGGAAGCCAACACAGAAGTCATATTTTTCCCATGCTATAGGCAACATTAAGTATGAAAAAGGCATAGCCTTTGTGATGTTATTAACTTGTTGATCTATGGAGTGCTGTTATGGAGCGACAGACTATGAACGTCCTATTTGATAGATTGACTGATTGATTGATTGATTGCTGGCAGATACCTATGGCGCTGATAGAACGTTTTCTCACAGCCAGACGAGGACTGGAGAGCTGCGGCTGCAGAGCCTGCTGTATGCTCGGGTGAAAAGCTATCAGCAGATCTATATCAATCAATCAATTGGGCACTCAGTCGATCAATCAGTCAATCATTCCAATATTTAATATGTCCATAAAACGATCAGTAAAACATTCATTCAGTCATTTAATCAATCAATCAATCAATATATTTATTTAGCATAAGCATTAATCCAGGTAGCAGCTTCACTTGTAAGACAGCTTAATAGAGACAGACCAAAGGCAAGTTAATCTTTCTTTCACAAGAAGTGGCTTTCACTCGAGCAACTGTAGCTAGCACACCCTCTGCCCTCGCTCAACAACAAACAAGGGGGGTAACCATCGATTAAACCAGTGGAACAAATTTAATGAATCCCAGTCGTCCAGGTGCCAATTAAGAGAAAATCAATCAATCAATCAATAGTAATGAAACCTATAAAACTTTAATGTCTGTCTTCTCATAGAAGGATGAAATCTCTTTGACTTAGGACGTTGTCTTAGGATGAGATCCCTTGGACGTCAATCTAGTAAATCATTTACTAGTGAATCACTCATAAAACGCTACATTTAATTCATTAAAAAATTAATCAGCAGAGGCATAGCACAATAGTAATCCGTGTGGACGAGATGCTACAATAAAAATTTCTATTTACCGATGTTGTAGTTGCTCTTCTCACAATTTATTATTCATTAAATCCTTGTTGCTAACTCTCAAATTATAATTATTATTATTATTGCTATTTTGTTAATGCTACAATTATTAATATTAATATTATTGTTATTACAAATTTTGCAATAATTTACTTCCAAATCTGCTGAGTAGATCACTGAGAATATCAAGAGCTTCCAACTGTACAGACACATCCTCCTGCTGTCCTCAATCAATCAATCAATCAATCGATCGATCAATCGATCAATCAATTTATCAGCCAATCAATTAGTCAAACATCATCATTGTCACCCTCCGTTGAATCCCAGTTTAATTAGAGGGTCAAGATTAGAGAATTTCGTAGAAATTTCTGGAGCCTGGGCGCTCACCGACCGAATGACCTTTCAGACGTTGTTTTGGATTGTAGTGCTTTGTCACCTTTTACGACAAGTGCAGTCCACGTTTGGTCTATTCTTCAGCCATCCGGACACAACACGAGTCAATCAGTTACTTATTTCATTAATTAATCAATTAATAACCAAGTATAAACCAGTAAATAACACAGGATATGAGGGGCTTCCAGCTGCACAGGAATGCTCTCCTGTTGTACTCAATCAAGAGATTCATCAAGCAATCAATCAGTAAAATAATCAATCAATCAGTAAAATAATCAATCAATCAATCAGTAAAATAATCAATAAATCAACTATTGCATCAATTTGATAATCACTGAGAGACTAAGACATGATTCATGGAGCTGGCACAACAATTATGAGCAGTTTCAACTTGTAGAGTAGTCTTGAAGACCATTTATACAGCTGTCCTCAAACAGAACTATAACAGTGTGACATTTGCAAAACAACACGAATACCTCAAATTATAAAGGCAAATTTAACAAGTCTAATGAAAGTTTCCTGCTAGATGGCATGTCAGTGACCGAGAGAGCACTAAATTTAAACACTGCACCTACTGATCCGCTGTAGAACAACTTGCCAACAATCCACCAGCTCAGCCGAATTTCTATAGTGTTAAATCATCATCATGTTCCATTGAATCCCAGTTTAACTAGGTTCTTATGACTATCATGTTAATAGAACTAAGAAGCACGCGATATAGCGGTGGACAGAGAGAGAGTACCTTGGACACAGCACTGGTCAGTCTGCCCGTGATCTTCTTACATATACTAGCAGCTAGCGACGTTGAGCTAGGAGCCAGCTCACTTATAACTGTCTTCAGCCCTGCACAATACAATAGAGTCAAATATAGAGCTTAGTGTTCTGTGTAATATTGCAATACACAATACAATATAATATGATATAATATATAGAGCTTAGTGTTCTGTGTAATATTACAATACACAACACAATACAGTACAGTCAAATAAAGAGCTTATTGTTCAGTATCATATTACAATACACAAAAAGCTGGTAAAGCTAATGTTAAGTAGATAACGTCAGTGTCCACACTCAAATGTCAGTGACGGGCGAGCCCAGGATTTGAATCCCGCACATACTGATCTGCGGCCAAATATCTTACCGACATCGCCACTGGCTCCAGTTACAATACAATATAATATTATGCGTGCATTTATAGATAATTATGTCTATATATTTATCTGGCTGGAGCCAGTGGCGATGTAGGCAATATATTCGACCGCGGATTAGTGAGTGCTGTTTTCAAATCCTGGGCTTTCCCGTCACTGACATCGCCTTTGAGTGAGGAAACTGACTTAACATTAGCTTTACGAGCTTTTATCAACACATACATATATAAACACACACACACACCCACATATATATATATATATATATATTTATATATATATATATATATATATATATATATATATATATATATATATATATATATATATATATATATACATAAACATACAATACATGTTTATTTTATAAAGTTATTTATTCATTGATTGGCACGTACCTATGCTAGATAAAAATAGTTGCGAAGAGAGAGAGAGTACTAAGCTGTTTACTACAATTATTGTTATCTATTAACTGACAGACTGATTGATTGATTGATAGCTCGTACCTATGCTGGAGATATCTCTAAGTTCGTACCTATGCTGGATATATCTCTAAGCTTGTACCTATGCTGGATATATCTCTAAGCTCGTACCAATGCTGGATATATCTCTAAGCTCGTACCTATGCTGGATATATCTCTAAGCTGTTCGTTGTCACTGAGCATGTTAGAGCAGAGAGTATCAACAATCGTCTCCACCTGCACGTCCTTAACCTTGTTCACCAGGGGGCCCAGGCTGTTGCAGACATAACAAAATATAGTAAAGAATGTTACCTAAAATACAGCGATGAGATCAAGTCATGTTTCTCATCAAATGCTGACATAAGGGAGGCTTAAGCCATCTGGCAAATATATGGAACTTTGAAAAGCAGATCTTACCTGACATCATCCTTGTATGAGGAAACAGACCTTAAACCAAGAGAAATTCAATTTAAAAGTAAATTTCATATGAAGTGAAAAAATGACATACACTGAGTGAGTAGAGACATCAGAAGAATTAGTTATGTTACGTATATATAACAGAAGAGTTTATGGAGTTGAGAGATATGCAATTGACTTAGCACACTAGAAGATTTAAGGTCTAATAATATATCACAAGATCTGGATCCAGTCTTGAATTCAGCATCAAGGCATCATCAGGCACCATCAGGGATTTAGTCCTACTGCCTAGCTAGGAGACCGGTAGATTCGGAAGTAATGCTACTAAACAATAGAGCTGATCTAATCTATGTTTTAATTACATTATTTGCATTACTACGCTACCATTTTCAAATATAGTGTATAATGCAATTATATTCGTATGTTCCATTTAGTATGTTTGTACGTTATTAATCTGCGGTTGTCAGATGGTTTTGAAATATAATATTATTATAAATATTATATTATATTGACTTATAATATAATGACTAGACTGGTATTAAAAGTCTTGCGACTTCCTGAACCAGTATAATTAAATTAAATGAAATGAAATTTAAAAAGTTATATAGATTTCTCAGAGAACTGCAAAATCATTTTAAGTATTTTCATATACCGAAGGAACAAAGCAAGTTATATTTAATACATAATAGAATATATCGTCAGATTATTTGAATATTTATTTGTCTTCCAATGCACATAAACGGTGTTGTCTCGAAAAAGCATATAGCCCCCGACACAACACAATCCAGCCATAGACTGTTACCGGCTTGGTTCATGAAACAACAATCCAGCTGTAGACTGTTACAGGCTTGGTTCATGAAACAACCACCCAGTTGTACACCGTTACCGGCTTGGTTCATGAAACAACAACCCAGTTGTACACCTTTACAGGCTTGGTTCATGAAACAACAACTCAGCTGTAGACCGTTACCGGCTTGGTTCATGAAACAACAACCCAGCTGTAGACCGTTACCGGCTTGGTTCATGAAACAACAACCCACCTGTACACCGTTACTGGCTAGGTTCATGAAACAACAACTCAGCTGTAGACTGTTACAGGCTTTGTTCATGAAACAACAACCCAGCTGTATACCGTTACCGGCTTGGTTCATGAAACAACAACCTAGCTGTATACCGTTACCGGCTTGGTTCATGAAACAACAACCTAGCTGTATACCGTTATCGGCTTGGTTCATGAAACAACAACCTAGCTGTATACCGTTATCGGCTTGGTTCCTGAAACAACAATCCAGCTGTAGACCGGCTTAGTTTGTACTGTACAAATCGTAATTTACCAATGAACCGGTAGCAATACTTGAATGCTATATAAGATGATACAGACCATTTAACAGCAAGATTCTGCACCTCTCCGTTCTTGTCTTCTAGCAGCTTCAGTAACATCTTTACCACCTACATTAAAATGTATAACAAATAGACAGATAGATTAGACAGATATACTTAGATATATATAGATAGACATAGATAGATTAGATAGATTAGCTAGCTAGACAGACAGACAGACAGTCAGATAGATAGACAGATGGATATATATGTTTATTTCAGGTTCAACTCAACACTAAAAGCACTGACACCATGTACAAACACAATTAGAAATAAACATTTAAATAATTCATTGTAATACAAGGTATCACATAATAAATAATATCACAATTTCAGATATCAAAATTACACTAAAGATATTGAAAGAAAACTCAACATCAGTCTATGATTTACTTATTAATAGTATGAAGGCAATTAATCATATAAAATGAAAAGAATCTAAATTACAATGTCATCCTGAGCACAATATTTTGTTAAATGCTCAATGTTGTCATGGACAACAGTAGCAGCCTAATTGTGCGGTGTTATAAATTTATTATGGAATAAGTATCTCTTACACTAGTTAAACAATGCACCAATATCCAACCTTTCGCTCGCTTTCATCGTCCAGTTTGATGGAATCTTTCTGCAACTCTGCCATGAGATCATTCGTAGCCATGAACCGAAAATCCTTGTCATTGGACGTCATCTGCACGGATCAATCCATTGTAAAGCAAATCAAAATCAATTAATGAAACATAAATGACTACAAAATTCAAAAACAACAATAGCAGTCAGAGTGCTACAGCCAACTCCTCGTAAAAGTGTGACGATTCATTGTCAAGGTTAAACGATATAGCCAATAGGAAATAAGTAAACAGACACTAGAAGGTGATGGTCGGATGCAGCTTGTTGACACACAAACGCTGCTTTGTATTGTCAATCCTAGCATTTTGATCTTAAAAGCACAAAATAATCGTTTTCAATGTGTTTCTTTCTTATTAGAAGATTATATATGGTAAAATGCTTTACAGCCGTATGTAATAATCAGCTTCTACAGGGTAAAAACTAATATAAATGTCAATTTAAGGAACATTTTATAATTTTTCCTGTATTTAGCAATGTGTTCATTGCATTGTCTATAAACAAAAGACTATCAGCTGTAGCGTCATGTAACGTAAAGACATTTATGCCCAATAATGAAAACATTGAGCAAGGACAACATGGAATTAAAACCAGGCTTTACTCCAGCAAACCATTCAAAAAAGAATTAAAAGAAAGGAGTTTAGGTGTTGGTTATAACTCATGGACACCTAATGAAAAAGGTGATAGTAAAAAGTACATTTCTATCTGTATATGAAGCTGTTCAACCATTCATTGAAAATCAAAGATGACGTAAAGAATAAGAAACTTTATGAAAACCTGAGAAAATTAACACTCGGAGATGCTAACACTACAAATAAATTCTATATCATACAAGAGAACTACAAGAAACATGTATCGATAGTCTTTTTCCATAATACAATATCGTACAGACTAATAACTAAGTTGGTTTGTTCCCTTCTTTAAGCTGGCTGATTTTCTGAATTTATTACAATTTGGATCCTTTTGTTTTTTGAAAGTCGGCTTTAATTTGCTTCGATAGTACTCGATGCTATCATAGACCACAATAACACCAATTGTTGTCGCTTGCACAAATTCGAGAAGTTCTTTTAGACATTTCAAAAAAAAATTTGCAGCGTAATTAAATCCAAATTCATGACACAATAAAATAATGCAAACCTTCTCGAGAAGATTAGCGATGTGATAGGATACACTAGCCATGCTGCCGGTAGTGACTATGTAATTAGGCGAGTGAAAAAAGTGCAGTTTATTTATCTGATTCCGTTGCTAAAATATTTCCTCAATTTCTTACAAAAATACAGAAAATTCAAAGACACAACAGTGCTGCCATGAAAAATCCTTGCCGGTAATGTTACTCATAACTTTGGTAACTGGAATATAATCTAAAGAAAGAGTTTCGATTTTACACTTAATTAAGCTAATTATAAATGTCGTCCATGAAAACAGCTGCATGGTGAGCAAACGGACCAAAACGTTGCAAATTACAATGTCCTGAATATCATGCAATCCAAACTCATAATTAATTAATATAATATAGATTACATTACATTACATGTTAATTAATTTCAAGCTGTATATGTTATACATTTTAGTCGATATATTTTACTTGTAACGAAGTTTTTTTATTTCATTACTTCACAACACTGTCTTCATGCCAAACTAGAACACCATCTGCATGGAGTATGGATCCAAAGCCAGGAAAATTAATGAAAGCAAAGATCGACGTGCATTGATCAAAATTAAGATGGAGTGTCTAAAAACGTACGGGGAATATTAATAGAAGTATATATTTTATTCAGAGTACCATAAAAAGAAGTAATGAGTAAACAGGCATTGTAGTGTGATGATGAACTATGTTGAAATCTTCCACTTTTTAATTTCACATGTTTAAACCGTTAGGTAATATAGTCCATTTTCCACATAATAGTCCATTGAATGTCCGAGATTTTACTCTCAGATCAGCGCTGCTGGGATTCGAATCCACAAGAGTTCAATGATCATGACGTTACATCTACTCTATTGAGACATTCAGACATGCAGCTATATATAGTCCCCAGACACGGAAACCGAACACTGTCAGTCGTATTCTAATGGCTTTATTGAAATTTAATTGGCACGACACTGGTAGGAAATGACTATAGGTGTATACTATTTTTAGACTCTTCATACTCACTCACAGGTAAAGGGGCGGTTCGTGAATGAAATGTGTTTATGAATAAAATCTATGACGTTTTTTTATGGAACTTCACCAATTATAATCAGTTTTACAAATATTGATAAATATAAACCAATTGCTGCATGTCTCTCATACCTGTCCACGTGATGACTCATTTCTGTTTACATTATGTGATTGTCAACAAACCTGTCTAATCAATAGTATTCACCTAAGTATTGAATTTTATGCCTAACTGCCTACAATTCTAGTCAAATAGTATAGTCATTTATGTTCATTTTCATTTAGTGTAGTTAATCAATATGACGAAAGATCGCTTAGCTGCCTTGAAGGCGGTAAGTATGATTTTTACTGAGCCTTTTATAACTTTTAAGTAACAGCAGGGAACTATGATGTTAAATGAATGATTCTTAACAAAGAGAGTATAACGTTAAACTTATACAAGAACAGTTAATGGATAATTATTTATCCATTAACAGTCAATAAATACATAAATATAAAATGTAAATGAGAACCGTAGCTCTAATCACTGGACTATGTAGTCTATGTATCATATTATATTAAACAACTAAAACAACTACAATAACAATACGGTTAGACTGCTACTTTTGACCATATCAACATAGAGCACTGTAGAATCAAATCAAAACGGATGAGAAAAGTGTGGGTGATCACTAAATTGTGCAAACCAAAATTCGGGTATTCAGTTGAAGGAAGGATACTATAGCGGAATGAAGGCTTGCGTGTTGATGTATGTTAGTGAACATTTGGTGGACGGGAATGATCGAAGAGAAAAGCTTTTAACCGCTTATGAAGCAGTTAAAAAAAGGTTGATCAGGAGAAGATGTGGAGGGGTGAAAAATTGAAGAAAGAGAATTTCAAATCTGTGGGGCAGCATATGCAGGAAGAGCACTTGGAGAGTTTTCTGCGAGAAAACTTTCCAAAATAGTGAAGATCTTTAATTGAACTCAGTCATATATACTTGATCATTTCATTCATTGTAAACAATTTTAAACAAAAAGTGATATTCAAATTTCCAAAATGTATCAGGTGAGAATGGTTTAGAAATTCTTTTTACATTTTCTTTGAAAGGACCCCATTATTATGTTACACTTAAGTATCTTCATCCATAATCTACCAATAATCTGCATTATATTCATATAAAAAAGTGTATACTGTATTTTATGTTCCATATTTTGTACATTGTTTAAAGTAAATTGTTGAAATACTATATAAAATATACTATAAATAATAATTATTATACTATAAATACTATATAAAATTTTTGAAATGCTCTATATATATATATATATATAATGTTATATAATATATATGTATATATATGTATATATATATAATATTTTATAATATTATATAATATATATGTATATATATATATATGTATATATATAATATTATATAATATATATGTATATATATATGTATATATATATAACATTATATAATATATATGTATATATATATATGTATATATATATGTATATATATATAATATTATGTAATATATATGAATATATAATATTATATATATCTATATATATATATTATAAATATATTGATATATATAATATATGCTTCAATATTTTTAATATAAATTATAATAATGATATATATATATATATATATATATATATATATATATATATATATATATATATATATATATACTTCAATTTTTATCTTTTTGCCTGTATTCTTTATAGTCGCAGCCCGATGATGATGACAATGGAGACGTGTGCGCTATCAACATGGGCTACACTGAAAACTATATGGAGGCTTTCTTTGAACAGGTGAGAAATCAATTAACCCTTGTCCAACTGATAATTATTATACCTATGTACACCTAGTCTCAAAATAAGCCAACCCCTAAAGAATAAATTTATTAAGCACGGAGGGATGACGCCGATATATGCTGAATAAATAGATACTCCAGATAATTGTCTGCACTTTATCTATCAGCAACACAACATTGTCAAATTCTTATCCATATCTTTTTTCTAGTATATACTTTGATATTGATACCTATATTGTTTATACTTTGATCAGATGTGTAATCAATCAATCAATAAACTGATGATGAACTGATTAGTAGAAATACATATATTGCATGCAGACTCAGCTATTTTGCTTATTGGTAACTGTAAGTTTACCAACTGCTTCGAGCAAGTTAGGGAGCTATTGATTGATTTTTTGATTGTTTGATTGATTGATTGATTAATTGTTTGATTGATCAGGTAGAGGAGGTGCGTAAGATGGTTGAGAAGATATCGGTTAATGTTGAGGAAGTGAAGAAGAAGCAAAGTTCAATTCTCGCCTCACCTCAGAATGATGACAGTTAGAACGGATTCTAGTTACCCCATACCCCCACCCCTCTCTCTTTCTCTCTCTTTCTCTCTCACTCTTCAAGGACTTTCGGAAATGTTTAATTCCTATATCTTGCTCTTCGATCTCGTACATTAATTTTTACATGTTGTACAACATTATTGTACAAATCAAATCGTAATTTACTTTTTTAAAACTTCCTTAGATGAACAGATTGCACTGTTGTTGATCTCACTTTTTCTATGTTCTAGGCAATGCAAACTACTACATATTATCAGTTACTGTATTTTATTGTATTATCGTGTATTGTATTAAATATTATATTGTATTATCATGTATTGAAATGTATTATGTTGTATTATATTGTATTATCATGTATTGTATTATATTATATAGTATTATCATGTATTGTATTGTATTGTTACAGAAATGAAGGCAGAATTGGATCAGCTGATGGATGATATAAAGTTATATGCTACAAAAGCCAGGGGAAAACTAAAGGGTATATAAAAGCTATTTTCAATTCTAGCATGTTTGATTTCATTAGATATACTGTAGTAGGTAGGCATCATCATATCATCAATATTATCATCATCATCTTCTTCTTCTCTTGAATCCCAGTTTATCTAGGTTCAGGGTTCAAAAATGTGTAGCAACTTCTGGAGTCTAGGCGCTCACCAAACTAATTCTCTTTCTGACGTTGGTTTGGATCTTAGTGCTTTGTCGCCTTTTAAGTCATGTGTAGTTCACAGTTAGTCTAATCTTAAGCAACCTGGATATCTCATGGATAAAATCAAAATACAAGTCATTGAATGCAATTAAATAAAATAGAATTTAAACAAGTAGCAATCAATGTAGGAATATCAGGAGGAGAGATTGCAGCATAAGGACACTGATTGGTGGAAGATATGCCTTGATATTCCTGTAATTGTGCTTAAAGTGTTAAATTTACTGAATATTTCACTATTGGCCTTCATGCTAGTCTGTATATATCTTCATGTCTCTTGGTACATCTCTCTATGTCTAACTGTATGCCTATCTATGCCTATGGCTCTCTGGATATCACTACATTGTATATACATATAGCTATCTACAATTATGTGTATATCTCTATTTGTCGTATTAAATTTTCTATATGCTTCTTATTGTATTTTCTCTATATGTCATATTCTATTTCTCTATATGCTTCTTCTTGTATATCTATCTTACTGAAATCTGTGCTACAGTTATGGAACAAAATATCGTACAAGAAGAAAGCACTGGGAAACTATCAGCTGATTTAAGAATAAGGAAAACACAGGTAGATGAAGCATCTAAACGTTTATCCAAAAATTTAATTGTTATTTCATTTATTTTAATGAAATCTGTAGTAACTTGGAATGAGAATGTCCTTAAAAGTATTCTTTCTAGAATTAACGACAATAAATTTTTAGAATTCCCCATTACTAATTAAGTAAAAGTTTTGATAGATTTTAAATTTTATTCTCCTTTTATCACAAAAATATTGCTTAGTAAATGTCTGCTTGAAACTTTCCGTATTTTGGACACTGTAGAAGAAGCTATACGTTGAATTCTCATTCCCATGTCGTGTCCGGGCCGTTGAGGACTACACTACCAGTAAACTGCACTTTTTATAATAATAAGCTTAATAATAATAATAAAGGTTTACCGTCCATTTCCTCATACAAGTATGATATCAGGGACGTCCCCCCATCACGTGTCACTATAAATCGATTCACCCCAAACGATCTGAAAAAACATGTGCTGAAGAGAAAGAAAAAGATCCTAAACGGTACCGATCTGGTGATTAAAAACACAGTCAGGCAAAATGAAAAAATCTATGGTGGGAAGAGATGTGTTTTCAACCTACAACGAAAAGTGGAAGTAGAACATGAGCGAAGATCAGGAGGCAGAGAGTTCCAAAGAGTAGGAGCGGAGAAAGAAAATGAACTACCTAACGAAGTAAGGATATTAGGAATTTTGAGCAGTTTGGTATCGGAAGAACAAAGCTTACAAGAAGGTTGATATAGATTGGTTGAAGGTTGATTGGATTAGGAGATCAGAAAGGTAAGAAGGTTTACCAAAGAGAAGTTTTTGAAAGATAACAGAGCAATATAAGAGTGCGACTAGTCAAGAACTAATTAACGCAAGCTGAAGACATCTCGTGAGTCTTATTTTTCTAAATATAAAGGATAAATAAAGATGTGGAAAAGGCATTGTCTTTTGTGAATGAATTAACTTATTGATCGATGGAGTGCTTTTTTCGGAGCCTGAAGCAGACTGTCAATGGAAATGTTTAGCGTTGTGTGTCATGGACCTGCCACTTTACAAGAAACTAGAGAGATATTTTTATGAATTTGCTTTTATTAATAATTGATATATTACTGCATTTTACTTATTAAATATCATGGGCGATGATATTTAGTGCTGATATGGAGTGATAGCGTCTCTCGACGAGCAGTTCTCTTCGATTTGTTGACCTATTCTGGGCTCACCCGTCACTGATACTTTCGAGAGATGAAACTGACGTTAACATCGGCTTTAAGCTTTTCTTTATTAACTGATAAATGGACTTTTATATATTTTATTTGATTTATATATAGATCTGGTTGAATGACTGGTACAAAAATTTATTGATTGATAATTTGAATTACCTCTTCATTTATTAATTGATTGATTTGTTAAAAGACAGACAATTGATTGATTGATTGGTGTTATTGATTGATTGATTTGTTGAACGATTGGTCGATTGATTGATTGATTGATTGTTTGACTGATAGATAGATTTATTATTTTTCTAATTGATTGATTGATTGATTGATTAATTGATTGATTGATTGATCTTAACAGCATGCTGCACTGTCGAGGAAGTTTGTAGATGTAATGAACGACTACAACTCTTGCCAGGTGGAGTACAGAGAGAGATGTAAGGCTCGTATACAGCGACAACTGGAGATCAGTGAGTCATCTCAATCAATCAATCATGCAATTAATCAATCAATCAATCATTCAATTAATCAATCAATCAATCAATAAATCATGTCAGGTTGAGTACGGAGAGAGATGTAAGGCTCGTATACAGCGACAACTAGAGATCAATGAGTCATCTGAGTCAGTTAATTAATCAATCAATAAATAATCAATTAGTCCATTAATCAATCAATTAATCATGTCAGTTTAGGTACAGGAATGCGAGTGACCTAAGGAAATATGAGTGACCTAATGAAATATGAGTGACCTTATGAAATATGAGTGACCTAATGAAATATGAGTGACCTCATGGAGTATTAGTGACCTTATGAAATATGAGTGACCAAATGAAATAGGAGTGACCTAATGAAATATTAGTTACCTTATGGAATGAGTAACTAGATGTAAATAATTTTACTTTTTGATTAATTGAACGATCAATTGATAGACTATCTAATTAATTTGATCAATTCATTTATTGCATTGATATTTTTATTGATTGGTTGATAAATTGATTGTTAGATTGATTGGCTGACTGATTATTGATTAATGATTTGATTGATTGATTGCAGCTGGCAGGTCGACCACAGATTCTGAATTGGAGGATATGTTAGAGTCTGGTAACCCGGCCATTTTCACTCAGGGGGTGAGCTCGCAATATATAAACCTAAAGAATATTCCTGAAATGATAATTCTATACAAGTACTGCATAGTGACAATTTAATTACCTACCATCATCATCTTCCCTAGAATCCAAGTTCAATTAGGCTCGGGATACGAATAAACCTTCTCCAATCCTCTCTGTCCCACACCAATCACAATAAGCTAAGCCCATACCATTCCATTCGTTTAAATTTTTAGCAATTTTCTGGAGCCTAGGCGCTCACCAACCGAATGCCATTTCTGACTTTGATTTGATTTTTGACTTTGCTTCTATGTTTAATTTTAAAGTCCTTACCAAGATAAAACAAATCTTTGCTGTTGATAGCGACAACAGGCAGAAAGCTACGATACTGAAGCCCTAGGGGATATTCTGTAGTTGTTGATTAACCTGGAATTTGAACCCAGACCACTAGCTTACGAGGCGAACACTCTAACCGTTTCTTCATCTCCCCTTATGAGTTAATTTAATACCCTTTTCATCCGTGCAAGAATTGGACTTGCTGATGTACTGCAAAGCTTTTAAAGCTCTGCTCTCTTTCTCTCTCTTCATTGATTGATTGCTTGATTGGTTTAATGTTTGCTTTTAACTGAGATATTGAACAATGAATTCTAGTATTGTGAGTATTCTACTTTGTTTTATTGCTGGAATATTTTTTATGGAATTGATACTACATTCAGTGTTTATATTTTAGGATTTTATTGACAATGTTTTGAATTTCACTATTCATGATACTGGCATATACTCTGTATATGTACGTATATGTATAAATGAATATGTGTATGTATGGATATATACATGTGTATATATGTGTATGTATGTATATATGTTTATGTGACTTGATGTGGGTCCCTATAAGTGCTTAGTGCCTTGGTTTAACCCTGATTTTGCAATTATGTGCTATTTAATTATTTGCATTGCATTGTGTATTTGCTATGCAAAATCGAAATTTATTTATTGATTTATTGCTTGATTGGTTTATTGATTTATTGCTTGATTGGTTTATTGATTTATTGCTTGATTGGTTTATTGATTTATTGGATTGATTGATTGATTTATGTATTTGATAGATAATTGAATGAGGATTGAAAGAGGCAGGGGCAGGCCGAGATTAGGTATGTTAGATGATTTAAAGACCCACTCATATGTGGAAAAGAAGAGGAAGGCGGAAGACAGAGAAGAGTGGAGGCGTTATATACCATGGACCTGCCAGTAGGCAGTGCACTAAGAAAGAGAGATTGAATGAATGAGTGAATGCAGTGAGTGAAAGTGGATTTTGATTGATTGATTGATTGATTGATTAGATAATGACGGACACGCAACAAGCGAAGCAGTCATTGAAGGACATAGAGGCTCGTCATGCTGATATCATAAAGCTTGAGAACAGCATTAGAGAGCTACACGACATGTTCATAGACATGGCCAACCTGATTGAATCGCAGGTTTGTGTAAATGTGTGTGTGTGTGTGAGTGTGTGTGTTTCAGTGTGTGTTTTTGTGTGTGTGTGTGTGTGAGTGTGTGTGTATATTTTTGTGAATGTGTGTGTTTGTGTGTGTGTGTGTTTGTGTGTGACTGTGTGTGTGAATGTTTGTGTGAATGTGTTAGTGAGTGTGTGTGTGTTTGCGTGAGTGTGTGTGAGTGTTTGTGTATGGGTGTATCTGTTTCTTTCTAACTGTATGTCTCTTTCTCTCTCTTGACTCTCTATTTGTCCATTTAGAGTATTTTGTGGTCTCTGTGTATCTCTTTTTCCATCCATTCTTTTCTTTATCTCTCTCTCTTTCTCTCTACATGATTTCTCTCTACAATCATCTAACATACCTAATCTCGGCCTGCCCCTGTCTCTGTTTCCTTCCATTCTACCTTCTATGACATCTTTTAATAGACTTTCCCGCCTTAGAATGTGTCCTATCCATCTCTTCTTCCTATTTCTTAATCAGAATGCTTTTGGCGCAGTATATTTAAAAATGTATTACAATTGCTAAAAGCCTAAATCTTCATTTATAAATGTTTATCTGCCTAATGTTAGAGCAGAATCTGATATAGAATTTAATACTGATATCCTACTTGTATTTTACACTGGAATTCAGGAGTTAAACATTGTCATTTGTAATAACTTTTTATTTTTATCCGACGTTAATTCGGCAGATTACACATTTTACAATAAAGCAGCTTGCGGATACAGTTTAATAGATTTCTTTTTTATTGGTAGGCAACTTTACATCAGTGCTCAAGATTCTAATATCTTTTATAATCTAAAAAAATATGTCAGTTCATAATCCTGTCTTGTTAAACATCTGAGTGATTGATTGATTGACTGAGAGTGACTGACTGACTGACTGCCTGAATGACTGCCTGACTGACTGATTGACTGATTGCCTGAATGGCTGACTGGCCGATTGCCTGACTGACTGGTTGATTGATTGATCGATCGATTGATTGATTGATTGATTAATTGGTTGAATGATTGACTGGTTGATTTGATTGATTGATTGATTGATTTGCCCAGGGAGAGATGATAGATCATATCGAGTATAACGTAGAGAAAGCGGTCGATTACGTCGAGACAGCCAAAACTGACACCAAGAAAGCCGTCAAATACCAGAGCAGTGCTCGTCGGGTAGGCGTCTCGGTCTTCCTCTTTTAATCTCCCCCTCTATCTCTGTCTCTCTCTCTTTCTCTATCTCTTTCTCTCTCTCTATCATTCTCTCTCTATCTCTTTCTCTCTCTATCTATTTCTCTCTCTATCTGTGTCTCTCTGCTCTAGCATAAGTAGCCTATTCCTAATGCTGCTTCGTCCAATGCTGTTTGTCTGTTTATAGCGCCATTGTGTAAGATCATTGCTTTCAGTTGTTTCTAATGACAATAGTTCAGTATTACTGTTGACCATTACTATTGACGGTTATTGACTACTGCTGACTATTATTGACTAAATATATTGTTTATCAACTGCTGACAATAATTGACTGAATTTAAGTTTTTCTTACTATTATTGACTATTGTTGGCTACTAATGACTACTATTGACTGTGGCTTGCTATGATCGACTATTATTGACTGCTGTTGACTGTTGTTGACAGCTGTTGACTGCTGTTGACTCTTGTTGTGTACTGATCTAATTGTCGCAATGATGATGATACTGTTACTCAATTGAAATTGTGTTAACGATCAATTTATCAGTTTATCAGCTTATTAGTTTGTCAGTGTATCAGTTTGTCAGTTTATCAGTTATTAGTTTATCATTTTAATTCTCCCTTTCTCATCTAAAGAAGATGTCAGATGAAGATCTAAAGCTGGTTAAAAAAAGCTAAAGTTAACGTCAGTTTTCTCACTCGAAAGCGATGTAAGTGACGGGCGAGCCCAGGATTTGAACCCGCATCAACTGATCCGCGGTCGAGTATCTTACCGACTTCGCCACTGGGTCCTGCCAATGGCGAAGTCGGCAAGCCATCTTGATAAGAACTAAATTCTTACATCTTGCCTCCTGTCGATATGTTAAAATAAATGTATATTTTTATATCTGAAGAGAAATTTCTGATGAATCATCTGGAATAATGATTTAACGTCTACTTCGTCTGGTATAAAAAATAAAACAAAATATAAACAATGTAAAATCTTAACAAAAGAATTTGGTCTAAAGTGTAAAATGAAATGTTTAGATAATGGCTTTGAATGTCTTGTTTATGGCTTATCACGTATTCCCTTTGTTGCTTTACCCTTTAATTGTAGCTCTACTTTATATATTCTTTTTGTACCATTCAAACTGTTTATTTATTTATCTGTGCAGTAATTTTTTTATAGATAAAGAATATGTGTACACATATTAGTATACATGTATAAATGAGCGAGCGAGCAATAGGAGGTTGGCTTCCATATGAGAGCCTAAGCTCTGTGACGTATTATAAAATGGAGGACTGTTCATCCATTTCTGAATATGATTACATGTTATACATTACCCGTGTAGAGTCCGGGCTGATGATGTATAGACCAACCGTGAACTGCACGTGTCTTAATAGGTGACAAAACACTAAGGGCATTCGGTTTGTGAGCACCTGGCTACAAAATTTTCTAAACGAATAGAAAAGTTTATCCCGACCGTAGATGAGTTGATTTCAAGGGGAGATGATGATTCATGTCATATACTGTACATGTATGTTCGTGTATATACGTGTAGTCATTAATTTGTGGCTTTGGTGATAAACTAAAAGGATGACAGTGTAAAAATGTAAATAATAAAATAATATACTAAAATGATGAAACAGGTAAATAAGCAAAAATTACAGATCGTTAAAACAAACATAGTGTAACGGAAAGCTAAACAAAACTAATTAAATGAATGAATGATTTCATTAATTACTATATAAATATATTAATTTGATATAGATTTCATGCTTTTGTTTTCATATTGTCGCCTGCCTATCTCTGTAGTTTGACTATTAAGTTTAGTCAACATTTTTTAATTTATTACATCATTATTATATTACTATGCTATATTATTACTATTATTATATAGTTTAGAGTTTAGCTTCCATGAATATGGTCATTATCATCAGTATCATAATTGTTATTAGTACCATTATCATCATCATCGTACTCAGCAACGTCATCGTCATTATTGCTAACTTTATCATCATCATCATCATCATCAATATTATCATCATAATAGGCTGGAGCCAGTGGCGACGTCGGTTACCTACTCGACCGCGGATCAGTGCGGGGAGCAAATGCTGGGCTCGCTCGTCACTGACATCGCTTTCGAGTGAGGATACTGACGTTAACATTAGCTTTAGCTTTTTTACTTTTAATCATCGTCGTAATCATCATCATCTCATCTTCATTATTATTTCCACTAAACGCCCTGTTGACCAGAAAAGTATCTCCATGTTTTGACGCATTCACAGCTTGACAATGAAGCTGTTGTGTATTGTTGCAGAAGAAGATAATGATACTAATCTGTGTCGTGGTGGCCGTGCTAATCCTTGCTCTGATCATAGGCCTAGCCGCGGGGCTATCATAGTCCCCGGGTCAGGGCGCTACCCTATACCCTGTAAATATCATCAACCTCTTCCTGCATTCCTCTGCTTGGTATATCATCCCTCTGTTTGCTTCTACCGCTAGTTAAGTTAGATATAGCTTACTCGCTTGTATATTTTTCTGATTTTGCTTTTGTATATATATATATATATATATATATATATATATATATATATACATATACATATACATATACATATATATATATATTTATAATTTATATAATTTATATAGTATGTTATAGAAATTGGTTCAATAATACTTTATTTTTTTAAATCATCTGAATGTGGCATTCTGTTAGAAATTGCTAGAAAAAAGTTAGAAATTGCTTTGCTCGCTTGTTAATTTTACTGATTTTATTTGTTTAATGGCTGATTTAATGTCTGAGGAAGGCAACGTGAAACCACCTCAGAAGCCATACTTTTCCAAAGCTTTAGGCTGCATAAGGTATGGATAAGGCATAGACTTTGTGAAGGGATAAACTTGTTGATCTAAGGAGTGCTCTTATGGAGCGAGAAAGTAGACTTTGAGTATGAATATGTACCTTGAAGCTGCCACTTGGCAGTGCACTGAAAAGAGAAGATATATTATGTATATATATATATATATAATATATCTATATATATATATATATATATTATATATATATATATTAGATATATATCTATATATATATATAATATATAGATTATATGTATATATGTATATATATATATTATTTATATATATAATAGTATATTATAATATTATACTGATAGAGATATATATATATATGTATGTATATAAAAGCTGGTAAAGCTAATGTTAACGACAGTTTCCTAACTCGAAAGCGATGTCAGTGACGGGGGAGCTCAGGATTTGAAAAGGTTATTGAGATTTCGTTGGGGGTGCTTTGCCCCAGTCTGAAATTTTTTACACTTTGCTTTCTGTCTGTTAAACTTATTTGTTTGCTACAGTTTGCTATATACTAACGTTTTAGCTATATTGTGGTGCTTGTTAATGTGTACATTTTACTGTATATTGCTTGTTTTGCTGTAATTATTGTAAAGTATGAATTTTAAGTTTTTGTATTATTGAACTATTTATCTTCTCTTAAATTTTCACGTTCGTTTTTTGTCACATTTTTAGATGCGCATTGCAATTAAGTAATAGTAAAGGTAATCAGCTAGACAGAGTGTATTTCGCTTCTACTGATGACCGTTTATTTGTATCTTGATTGATTTACTTACGTATTTATATATCTATCTATCATTCATACATATAAATATATTTGTGTTGATTCATGATAGAAATTAATAAACACAGTTCTATCTCTCTCTCTCTCTCTCTCTCTCTCTCTCTCATTCTCTCTCTCTCTCTGTAGCATGTCTTAGGCATGCTATCGAGGAGGAAACTTTAGAGCATATAAACCATTTCCTTAATTCGCTTTATCTTTGGACTGGCTCTCTGGATTTTTAATTTGCTCCGTTTTGAACTTTCGTTTTGCTTACCTCTTGGATTTGTCTCACTAGTACTAGATGTTGTCATGGACGACAGTGGCACTCTAGTTGTTTAATTGTTGCTATATATATTATAACTGCGGATCAGTATGTGCGTGGCTAAAATCCTGGGCTTACCCGTCACTGACATCGCTTTCGTGCGAGGAAACTGACGTTAACATTATCTTTACCAGCTTTGCGTTTTGCTTTTTAACCTGTGACTTATTCGACTTATGACCTTGGCTTCATTTGAAATCATAACTTATAACTTTTGTTGTATTTGTTTTTCAGAAATTTATTTGGATCATCATCATCGTCATCGTCATTCTTGCCCTGCTCGCGCTCATTCTCGGTCTTTCTCTCGGCCTCTAGCGAAACGTCGAACACATGTGGACGAATTTAACATTTGAAAACATTTACCATGTGGACACATTTATCATGCGAAAACGTTTAACATGTGAAAACTTTTAAAATGTAAAAACGTTTAACATGTGAAAACGTTTAACATGTGAAAACGTTTAATATTTAGACGTATTTCACATGTGAAAATATTTAACATGTGGATACATTTAACATGTGGACATATTTCATATGTGAAAATATTTATCATGTGAAAACATTCTACATGTGAAAACATTTAACGTTTGAAAACGTTTAACATGTGGACGTATTTCACATGTGAAAACGTTTAGCATGTGGACGTATTTCACATGTGAAAACTTTTAGCATGTGGACACATTTAACACCTGTGAAATGTGCACACATTTAAAACTTGTTTAGGACATTGAAACACTTAGCACGTGTAAATGTTTAATACACGTAAGCATGGCGTGTGACGACAATTAGGACTATAGAAGAAACGAAGAAATGGGAACACTTGATGCGTCTATCGTTTGATAAGTTATGGGAACATTTGACATTGATGTGGGTGACTTCATGTTTACACAGTATGCAGACGCTACTCTTCAGGAAATTGTTAAAAGAATGGAGTATGCTGTTAAGGACTATTTAGCTTTAAATAACGCTACCGTCGCATTTTAAATGTGCAATTTTTAATTGTTTTCGAAATGTGGCTCAAATATATTCCACGATTAAAAAAAATTAACACGCAATCAGTGGCGGATCCAGGGGGGCCCAGACCGCCCCCCCCCTTTAGGCCCGGCGATAAAACATTTAAAACTATATTTTCATTGTTTGTATGACAATTTCTGTGTGTAAATATGTATATAACAGCATGGTTAAGGGGGAGGCCCGAGAGAACTCGGTTCCACTAGCTCAAGTTTTTTCTAATATGGTATACTAGGGCCCTTTTCCAAAACAAATGTAGGATTTTAGCCATATTAGGTTTTCCCCTGACTTTAGTACGGGTATGAGTGGGGGTGTGGGGGGGTAAGATAAGGGGATACACTCACTCTAGGAGCCGAGCGCAGTAGTGACAAAATTGTGAGCCCCCCCCCCGCACAGCATTTCTTCTGGTTGCATCACATGTCCAGGAGAAGGTGGGGCTTAAGCAAAAGATGTGTACACTGTCAAAAATATTGGGGCCTCCCTCCTTTAAAATTCCTGGATCCGCCACTGTACGCAATATAGTGAAATGATCAACTATGTTGATATCTATCACTTTAATACCGCATGTTTCAATCGTTAGGAAATTTAGACCATTTTCCATATAACCAGTCCAGTCAATGTCAGAGATTTTACTCTCAGAGCAGCGCGGCTGAGATATCGAACCCACGGAACCCACGAGGGTTCAATTCACCTCAGAATCTGTCACTTAAAACTTCATGATGTTATTTAAAACTACGCTATTAAAACACGCTATGAAGATTTACGAAGCATTAAGCGGTGTCTTTATATAATGAGTAGTTGAAGGCGGGAACTTAGCTGAGCGCTAACATTAACGTAAAATATTTACATCTGACCTCGAGCTACTGATGATCTCTGTGAGATGTAAATCTTGTGATTCAAAGAGGTCGTTTATTAATCTCATTTTGTTTCTTCCACATTGTTCCGTCTCTGTGTGTGTTTCTGCTTCCTCTCTCTCTCTCTTTCTCTCTCTTTCTCTCTCTGTCTGTGAATCTCTCTCTCTCTCTCTCTCTCTCTCTCTCTCTCTGTGCATCTCTCTCTCTCTGTGCAGCTCTTTCTCTCTTTCTCTGCATCTCTCTCTCTCTCTCTCTCTCTCTCTTTCCTTATCTTTTTCTCTATTCCACTATTAAGTCGTTTATGTATTTCTGATTATATTATTTTCCACTCGTCTGCTGCGCAGAGTGTGATTTCACATTGCCCATTGAATTCTATGCTATATTTTTGTGTAATGAAATGTTAATCACACTTATTGACAATTTAATGCAAACTCGTATTTCTCTATTTGTGTATTATAAATAATTCATTGTGCATTTTATTTCACTTGCTGTGTATCGCCATGTAAATAATTGAATTTCCAGGGGCGCCCCACCCCCCCCCCCCCCATATGCTTCAAACTGATGGCGGAGTGTTTTTGACAAGTAACATTCTATTTTTGAGCTATCTATAACGTATTAATTACCTTCTTAGGTAATTATATATACTGTATATATACTATAGGCCTAATTCGCTACATTTCAGTTATGTAGGCCTTTTTATTGATAGGCAAATACTTGATAATTTATTGTTTTCAAATCTTTTCAAGATATTCTATTTGACGAAGTATTAGAACAGAAAGTATAAACGTATGTGTATTGTAGAATTCGACATGTAGCTCTGACACTAAAGATTTAATATCAAAAACCTTACATAATTGTGGTGAGATCTCATTAGGCCTACTCCCATATAATAACAGAAACTATAGTCATATCAATTCATAGTAGTGCGTCAATAAAGAATCGTGAAATAATAATAATTAATTAATGACCTCGAGTAGCCGGGCGGCGATTCAGCACGTATTGCTTGAATCGTTTTTATCAAACCCCAGGTTCTTTACACCGGGGTAATAATAATAATAATAATAATAATAATAATAATAATAACAAGAAGAAGAAGAAGACGAAGAATAAGACTGCCCTGGATACACGCAGGAGGAGTCACCAGGGCCTACAGGTGACTAGTGGCGATCAACTGTCCGGGGCCTCTGACTCTGAGGGCTGCGTCAGCCCAAGTCTTCTCCCAAGCTGCCCAGACTGAGGGCCAGCTCGAACAGTGCGTCCCCTAGCTGCAAGGATAACAACTAGAAAAATTTCTTCACTTGAATTATTCCTTTTATAAATTTAATAATAATAATAATAATGGTTTGTGTAGAAATGTATAGCACTGTAGGTCAATCGCTGAGCAATGTGCCCTGCAAAGATAGAGTGGGAGAGAGTTAGACAGAGAGAGATAGAGGTAGATATAGAGCTAGCAGGAAGTTGCTCCATGTTTAAATATCCTACATTTAGCGATACTAGTCTATCTAATGCTGCTATATAGTTAGTTGTTGTTGTTTTGTGCGATTTATATATTATATAGATACATAAAATTTTATTATACTGCACCGTACTCTATTATGCACTCTATTCACTGTAATTTTATTCAGTTTCGATCCTGACTTCCAGTGGTATATTAATATGTCAATAAAAAGAAATTAAACTCGTTAAGGTTATCTTCGTAGATAGAAAATTAGCTACTTTAAACTACTTTAATTTAACTACTTTAAACTACTTTACTTTAACTACTTTAAAGTAGTTTTGCAAATATTCGCTCATGTAAGAGGCGACTAAGTCAGTACTATGTGTGTGTGTGTTTTACAGTGAATATGTGAAATCAGGGAATTTGTAAATTCTCTGAAAATTTCAGGTGATTTGTAACTTACCAGAATTTATTAATTCACTTAAAAAGGCCAGGACATTTACAAATTTCATAAATGTTTCAATGCTTTTTGACAAATTCCCTGAAGCAATTATTGAATAAAGCAATTTGAAGCTTACGACGCTCGAAAGTTGTGCACAAATTCAGCCGAACTCAGCCGAGAGTTGTGCACAAATATAGGCGAACACTAGGTAGGCCAACAACATTTCAAAGTTCAGTTAACACTTGTAAATAGTTTGCCAACCAAGTTTTTAATTGATATAATATTACGCATACTTGTAAATGTGAATAACTCTGAGTTTAAAACAAAACTCATATACAAGAGGTTCTGTTTAAACATAGAACTTAAACACATAGAAGATGTTCTGTAACGGTTGTTTAACACTTGTTATTACATGTTAGGCTAGCATGGCATCGGCTATTACATTTTATTTTCACTTTATAACATTTACAACGGTTACTCTTAGAACCATTTTACCTCCACAATTACATTTCAAGAACCCTTGTCCACCGCACTTCGATTATATTTGGACTGCTGTTCTCAAAGCCACCTCCTCTTTCTGACTAGCATCGCTATCAGTCAGAAGCAACGAAGTATTAGAGAGAACATTCTTATATATCCTATGCATATATATATATATATATATATATATATATACATATATACTATATATATATATATATATATATATATATATATATAGTATATATGTATATATACATATATATATATATATACAAAAATGTATATATATATATATTATATACCAACACTTCTTATATACCTATGGTCGGAACTTGGAAGCTTATGAGCACAAACTTAGAATTGTTTCTAGATGTATTTGCCCTTCAACACTCCTGCGCGCACGGCTAAGCGATACATGCTATTCATATCCCTGTCAATAATTACACCTATTAAATTTCGTGGATCACCTCGACCCCTATCCACAAGACATGCTCTACATGGCTGAGCTTGACCATGCGTTCAGCTTGACGGATCATTAATTGCATCTTGAGCTCGTTTACGATTTCTCTTAATGTGATTGTCTGTTGATAAAGAGGCAGCGACGTCAGTGACTTCAGAGTATATATATATATATATATATATATATATATATATATATATATATATTATATATAATATATATTATTATATCATATAATTAATTATAATATTATGATATATACATATATACATACAGATATATATACTGATATATATATAGATATATATATATATATATCTATATAGATATATATATCATATCTATATTATAAGAAGAAGATAGATATATATATATATCTATATAATATATATATTATATATATATATATATATATTATATAATATATATATATATCTAGAGAGAGAGAGAGAGAGAGAGAGAGAGAGAGAAGAGAGAGAGAGAAAGAGAGAGAGAGAGAGAGTGTGTGAGAGAGAGGAATAATGTACTGAACACGCCTTGTTCACAATTTATATATTAAGAAATATATATTTTAGATAGAATGCAGATATTATAGAGCAGTTATTTATAAATAATAAGTAACGCAGGGTTTTTCCAAAGATTTATATTAGATGATATAAGTCAAGATTATAGCTAGTCTATTACGAAGGGTATTTCCAAAGTGACGCAGCTGCGTCGTAAATTAGCTAAGCGAAGAAGCGCTGTGATTCGATAGAAGCGTTTGACATCGATCGACAGCGGTGTATATAAGGAGAAGCTAGATACAGTAGAAGCAAGTTGGGGCCAGGGGCCTACTTGGTTCGTCTGACTAGGTTCCCAGGAGTGGGGCTCCGGTGGGGCTATACGGTGTACAACGTGTAGTACTCATAAAGGATCGAGTCTCAATGATCCTTCCTCTTACTGACTCACTACGGGATAGGTAAGAGGGCCCCTCAGGTTGGCTAGTTTCTCAAGCCGCGAAGGCTAATTGGAGGCGAGAGAGTTCGGTGTCCCCCTGGGTAGGCCAAGGTAAGAGGCTGGTAGTCCACCTCATTACTCGGGTCGAGTTCGTCTCTGCGAGTATTTGCTAAGCACCTGGGTCGAGTGTCTCTGCAGGCGGGAGGCTAGCGACGGCAATGCCTGGATGGAGTTCGTCTCTGCAGGCGGAAGCGGGATTACAAATGACCAGCTGACTATCCACGAATTTCAAAGTGACTACACGAAAGCCATTGTACCACCTTCAGCAACGATGGACGAGAGAAGGGTCTACGGGAAGACCAATATTAAAAGGATGGAGAAACGGGATTACCAATGACCAGTAGACTATCAACGGATTTTATCGCATTTAGCGAAAGGCCCATTACACCACTTCAGCAACGATGGACGAGAGAAGGAACTACGGAAAGACCAATATTAAAAGGATAGGGAAGAATAAGTCTAAAAAAGATATAGGTACTTTTTAATAGGGCAAAGAAGAATAAAGTTCATCGCAGTTAAAACAACCAATCATATATTTATCTATTACAAGTTTGAAGATTAGGAAGCAAGGCGGAAACCAAGTCGTAATCGCCTGAAAGTTCGCAGACGCTTCCACTCCCGGTTCGGGTCACCATATCACTTCGCCCCGAGAACCACGGAAGAGAATCTACTAAGGAAGCATGGCAGGAACTCAGTCATCATCGCCTAAATACGTAGAAGACGTGGAGTACGCTCCTACTCCCGACTCGGGGACAGCGCCGACGCTGTTCACCGGGTTCCCGAGAACCCAATTACGAAGTAGGCAAGGGGGGTTGGACCCTAGCCTACTCAGTCGGAAACGAACATGAAAGGCCTATCGAGACGGATGATGCGGGGAAAGAAGTATCATCTGAAGACGCAACACCTCGGTTCCTCCTGACAAGCAGCACCCTTAGTAAAACGTTCGACGAAAAAAGCTGCCGTCTCGAAGCACTGCCGGCCGGCGAGCGAGTACAGAGGTAGGCAAACGCTCGATTACGGGCAAGCAGTAAGGCCGTTCGCGACAAATAACATCCAATGTAGGCCTATACTTAACAGAGTTACTTACCCCGCCACAACTTGCCCCGTGTTAAGTTCGGGTGTGTTTGGACCATTGCAGAATAGGGCAACCGCAAACAATCTATCTGCTGCGTGTACGTCTGAGGAGACAAAGGAAGGACTGAGGATGGCAAGAGGGGACCCACCTCACCATGAAATATTTTCCCCCAGGATTAAATGGTAATTAATCCATCTAACTGAGTAAGGCAACTGGAAACCACTTCAGAAGCCATACTTTTCCAAAGTTATAGGCTACATAAGGTATGGATAAGGCATAGACTTTGTGAAGGGATTAACTTGTTGATCTAAGGAGTGCTCTTATGAACGAGTAAACTTATTTTGGAACGAGTGTAATGAACACGCCTCGTTCAAAGTTTATATATTAAGAAATGTATTTTATAGATAGAATGCAGATATTATAGAGCAGTTATTTATAAATAATAAGTGACGTATATAAGCGGTGTATATAAGGAGAAGCTAGATACAGTAGAATCAAGTTGGGGCCGGTGGCCTACTTGGTGCGTTTTAGTAGGTTTCCAAGAGAGCGGCTCCGATGGGGCTATAAGGTGTACAGCGTGTAGTAGGCCTACTCATAAAGGATCGAGTCTCAATGATCTTTCCTCTTACTGACTCCCTACGGGATAGGTAAGATGCCCCTCAGGTTGGCTAGTTTCCCATGCCGCGAAGGCTAACTGGAAGCGATGGTTCAGTGTCCCCCTGGGTAGGCCTAGGGAAGAGGCTGGTAGTCCCCGGCAATACTCGGGTCGAGTCTCAATGATGTGGTCGGTAGTCCACGGAATTACCCGGGTCGAGTCCTTCTCTGCGGGTTATTGCTAAGCGCCTGTGTCGGATGTGTCTCTGTAGGCGGAAGGCTAGCGACGGAATTGCCTGGATTGAATTGCCTGCAGTTTGTCTCTGCAGGTATTTGCTAAACGCCTAGATGGAGTTCGTCTCTGCCGGCGGGAGCGGGATCACCAATGACCAGTTGGCTATCCACGAATTTCATAGTGACTACACGGAAGCCATTGTACCACCTTCAGCAACGATGGACGGGAGAAGGAACTTCGGGAAGACCAGTTAAAAGGATAGAGAAGCGGGATTAGTAATGACCAGTAGACTATCAACGGATTTTATCGCATTAAACGAAAAGCCCATTACACTACTTCAACAACTATGGACGAGAGAAGGATCTACGGAAAGATAGATACTAAAAGGATATTGCAGAATAAGTCAAAAAAGATAATTTAATAAGAATAATAATTTAATAAGAAGGTAATTTTTAATAGGACAAAGAAGAATAAAGTTCGCCGAAGTTAAAACAACCAATCATATAATTATCTACTACGACCAGTTTGAAGACTAAGAATCATGACAGAAAACTCAACCGTAACTACGCCTAAAATATAGCAGATGTGAGTACGCTTCTACTCCCGGTTCGGGTCACCATATCACTTCGTTCGCCCCGAGAATCGCATTACGGAAGATAGGCCTAATCTACGAAAGAAGCAAGGGGGTCGGCCCTTGAATTAACATATAGAAGTCAATCGAAGATATAGGCCATTCGAGATGCAGCACCTCGGTTCCTCTTGACAAGCGATAGCCTACCTGAAATAGACCATTTAACTAGTCAGCTGCCATATGGAATAGCTGCCACTTCATCGTAATACCCTACAACAACGCGACGACGTGGAGTGAGTCCCCAATCCCGATTCGGACCGGGCCTCCAAACCCGATGTCCCGGGTTCCCAGGACCCAATATTGAGGGTGAGAGAAATACGCTCCCCTCGCTGTAACACGGGAGGCCTCGCCAGCCGCGAGCGCACGCACGCAGAAACCCCGTTCGTTACAAATAGTGTCAGAAGTGGGGTCTCGTATAAGAATATATCTACTCTCGCTGTAACACCGGAGGCCTAGCCGGCAGCGCTGTTTTTACTTTTTGTTTTTATTAATTAGATTAATTCGTTAAAATCGTAAGGGGAATATTTAGGTTTGTATACAATCTAGTGTTTAGGTAGACTTGAATTAACAGATCTTAACCATAGTTTAATATCAATTTCCTTATACAAAGATGATGTCAGGGACGTCCCGCGTTATATGTCATCAATCTATTTACCCAAGCAATTTTAAAAAAATGTGTGCTGAAGAGAGAGTGAAAAATTCTAAATATTGTCGGTCCAGTGATGAAAAGAGTTGTAAACTAAGAATTGCAGGATGATATAAATCTATGGCGATCCCATGGTGGTATACATTGAAATGAATATATATATATCATTATGGATAAATCAGTTATGGTATATCATTTGAGTTTGCTTAGTGACAATTTTATATAAAAATTGTAATAATTGAAATATAAATTAAATGATGTATTTCATTTAGTTCATTTTTCATTCAATTTTAATCCTGCAAAATTACCACGTGGCTTAAGCTGCGGATGAAACGATTTCAGGCCTAATTATTTTCATATTTCAACGATCAAATATGCACTATAGTGTAGTGCTCATCAATGATGGCATCTATCTTCTGATAAAGTTATATATTTTGGGAATTAGGCACTCATATTTTATTCATGTTTCGATCCTGTCAATGCCAAAATCTACAACAATATTTATTCATTATTTCGCTTTGTTCTCTACATTTGCTTGTACATGTTATCGGTGTGGTCAGCTTATATTTTAGACAAGATAAGCTTTAGTCGCCATATCAAGCTTGTCTTTCTCGTAGTGTTTGAAGTTATAAGATATTGCTCGATTTTATAAAATATTAATTATTCTTAATGTTTAACTAATTTTCAAAGCAATTTAAATATGTGTAACTATATTTTATTTAAACCCTTTAAAATTTCGCGAAGAAAGATAATTTTATATTCAACATGTAACAGGAAAGATTTGTGTATATTTATAGGAATGAGATATGAATGTAACACCAGAACTACGTAACTGCTCAGTTGTACTGAGACGTTCGGATATCACATCCTGTCTGAGATCAGGTTCCAATCATTTAACAACTTCTAGTAACATCTTTAAAAAAGTTATAGCTAATTAATGTTAACGCCCGTATTGTCACTCGAAAGCGATGTTAGGGACGGGCGAGTACAGGATGATTTGAACCCTGCACAGAAATAATAAGTGGCTTTATTACGGACGTTAAACCTTTATTATTATTATTATTATTTAATTATAATTGAAGTAATATATGTGAATAATATATATGCTGTGTCTTTTTCACTATTTATAAAAGGGTCTTGGGTTTCAATTTTTCTGGGCTGAGCTGGTGGTTTGTTGGCAAGTTGTTCGACAGCAGATCTGTAAGTGTAGGGTTCAAATCCAATTCTCTCCTCGTCACTACATGCTGTTCGAGCAGGAAACTGACGTTAGACTTGGCTTGAGAGTTGAGGCTTAAATTAATTAATAAATATACTTTCTAAATAAATATAAGTGAATGTATCAGGTCCTACAGAAAACGTTTCAATACGACACAGGCAGTGAACTCCGCCGTGACTGTACGGATGCAGTAATGAATGATTTATTTAATTAAATATTAAATTTCTCTCTTCGTGCTGCATTTATTGTGAATGACTTTAAGGTCTGTGTTGACTACTGTTTCATTTATAATAAATGACTGTGAAACATTTGTGTTGCCTACTATATCTTGTTGTTTACTACAAAATATGTATGGTTGGTAGCTTATGCTACAAATTTTGGGTAAGATGACTGCAAACTTGTAACTGTTTAGTCAATTCTTTTATGTGTTGCATAAAAAGAAGCAAGCAAAGTTTGATATAATTTTATATAGAGCCCTAATAAGCGCGATCAGCTGAATTGTCATTGGCACATATATTTTATATATTTTAACTTGTTATCATTGTAGGTGTGATAGATTCGAGTAGGAAATCATCAAGTGAATCGGACCCTGCACGACGTGACAAATGTTCTCAGTGTGAGGTAACTTTCAGTGAAACAGATCAAGCGAAGCCAAGTATACAGTGTAAACACTTGAGTGACCTTCGGTTTCGTTGTACTCAGTGTGACAAAACATTCAGCAGTAAAGGAAACTTGAAGCAGCATATACAGCTCAAGCATGTGAGCAACAGACCATATTGTTGTACTTTTTGTGACAAATCATACAGTCTTAAATTATTTCTATCTCGACACATAGAATATACGCATGGTGATAAGAAATACAAGTGTGACAAAAGTGATTGCAGATCTAGGTCAAAACAGCATCTAAATACTCACATCTCGGCTGTTCATTCAGAGGAGAAACCTCACAAGTGTCCAAAATGTGACTATTGCTTCTCACAGAAGTGTCATCTAACATGTCACATACGTTCTGTTCACAATCCAGAAAAGTCTTTTAAATGTTGTTCTTGTGATAAGAGATTCTCTAGACACTCTCATCTCAAGCATCACATACGTACTGTTCACAATCAAGAAAAGCCTTTTAAATGTTCATCTTGTGATATGAGATTTTCAACACACTATCATCTCAAGTGTCATATGAAATCAGTTTGTTGTGGAGAAAATATGTTCTATTATCATCGTTGTGAATATGGTTGTGGTAATGAGAGAAATCTTACACTGCATAGAAGACGTGTCCATGGTGAAATGCAAAGCTTGAGACGTTTCGGCTGCGCTCAATGCGAGTATGTGAGTGGAACAAAGAGTTGCCTGAAGCAACATTGGATAAATGTACATTATCAAGAGAGACCACACTGTTGTGGAGAATGTCGTAAATATTTCAGCAATATCTCTAACCTCAGAGTGCATCAGAATGCTGTACATAAACAACTTAAACCGTATTCGTGTACTGAATGCAATAAAGCCTTCTCTCATTTATCATCGGTCAGGAAGCATATTGCTGTTATTCACAAAAATCATAAACCCCATTCATGTACCCAATGTGGTCACGCTTTCTTTGATCTATTGGATCTCATTAGACACATTGCTGTACACAGTCGAAGTAAACATCATCCATGTTCCGAGTGTAGCAGAGTTTTTACTTCAGCTACATTTCTCAAGAATCATGTGAATGCGGTACATTGAGAAATTAAGTCATACTCATGTAGAGTGTAGCAGTTGAGTTCTAGAGAATGACTGTCTTAAGAAGCATTTTTGCAGCTGTACCTCTTTTAATTTAAATAACTGAGACGTTATTCAGATTAAATAGATTCTCGATTAGGACTAGGCTTTAAAGGCCAATGGTAGGAACATACAAATCCAGCAGATGCGTCATGCAGTGTGCTTGCATTCATTCTCATGAGCAGTAGTCACTTTCTCTTTGGTCTTTTCTTTCACTGCGTACTGATTGTGTAGAACTGCTTGAGACCTCTCGGACATTGATCTCGCGTGAGAATCCTGAGTATAAATATGTATTGCATCATACTGTGTTTCTGTGATCATAATAATAAGACAGTCCTCTGGATGGATGAAGTTTGTGTTAGAACTAGTTCTTGCAGAGTTCTATCTCAGCGCTGCATTGACTTAACCAATGTGAGCGTTGAACCTCCTTGGAGGTCAGTCGACCTGGTCAAAGACTTATTTTAGTAATAATGTAATGTAATTTTATTATTGTAATGGTAGTTTATTGGAGAGGGTCTCTTCATATCCCGGCCCGGGTTAAACTGGGATTCTAGGGAAGATGATGTTGAGGAATTATAGTTTATTGTATGTTTGTTGTTATGATTATTGTTTTTAAACTAACAGGTACCAGTACATGGTACTGATTGGATGACTAAATGGATAGCTTACTTGGCAGAGGAGGACATCGGTTCGAATCCCAGCTGGGTCGTCTCTGGCAGTATCCCATTTGATACAGAGTATTACAGACACAAACATTGTGAAAGCTAGATTCGATATATTTTGTATACGATGTATGGTATTTGTATTTCAAGTAAAGTATTTAATAATACTGCTGCATAAGTAAAGATTTGAAAGTAATGTGTTTTATGGAAGTGTGATCCTAGGCGGTAGTTAAGCTAGGGCAAGTAACCAATGAGGGCATGCCTAGAGAGGAAGTAAAGAAGAGAGAGATTAAAGATGGAAGTGTGACAACAAGAACGTAAAACGTAGCACGTTGGAAAGAGATTTAGTAGATTTGAAGAATAGTAGTAGCCGAATTCAAGAGTAATTCGAAGAGTTCGTTTAGTAGAACTGATTGTAGTCCATCGAACAGTCGATGTGAAGAGAATGATCTGTAGACGAGCAAAATGGGATGAGTGTTCCACCGATATATTCTGACCTAGGGATTATGTTAGAAGGAATCCAAGTAGGCGAGTAATCGAAAGGAAAGTAATTTAAAATGTAGGAATTTGTGCTAGAGAGCGTTGTAGTAATTTGTGTGTCGAAAGTAATTGTATTGTATGTAAAGTACTTGCTTTTGCGATATTTAGAATGAATTTGTAATTCGGTAGAAAAGTATAATTTTAAGTCATATGAAGTTCACACACACGTACTAATTGAAATCGTTTTAATTTTAGTTCTATTGCATATTAGTGTATTATTTTATTTCTTTTCGTCCTAAATGAATATTTAATTTAATACAGTCGTTGAAGTCATTATTCAGTTACTAGGATATCTAGATTCAGCCAAAAATTGAGGACAGGTAAAGATTCCAAAATAATTATAAGAGGCATATTATTAGGAATTTAGCCCTGGAACATTTAATCTTAGGAACTCATTTCACCTCAGATAAAATTGTTGAATCAGGTCCCTGACAGTGATTAAACTTAAAAAGACGTTAAACGTACTTAAGTTTCTCTAGACGTTGACTATCTCAACGCAAGAAAAGTGCTACCATTGGTCATGACAACATCGCGCCCGGTAAAGTTAAGATCTTATGTCGTCCCTGATATTGACTTATGGCGAGGAACCGGACGTTAAATTCTTATTGATTGATTGATTGATTATAGTCGGTAGCACTGGATTAATGCTACTTAAGTTATTAAATTACTTAAGTAATTAAGACCTTGAGACATGGACCTTAAGGAAGACATTAGGAAAGTGGAGGCGTTTGAAATGTGGATTTGGAGAAGAATGGAGAGGATTAGCTGGACTCAAAAGTTTAAAAATGAGGAAGTCCTGGAGAGAGTTGGCACAGATAGACAGTTGATAAATGTATTAAGAAATAGGAAGAAGAGATGGGTAGGACACATTCTAAGAGTGGAAAGTCAATTAAAAGAGGTCATAGAAGGTAAAATGGAAGGAAATAGAGGAAGGGGCAAGCTGAGATTAGGAATGTTAGATGATATAAAGACCCGCACGTATGTGAAAATGAGAAGGAAAACGGAAGACAGAGAAAAGTGGAGGCGCTATATACCATGGACCTGCCAGTAGGCAGTGCACTAAGAGAGAGACAGAGAGATATTTTGATATTAGGCCTATAACTTATCCAGTTATCCTTGTAGTTTAATTAAGAGAGACTCTTATTATACTACTGTCTTTGAAGTATTCAGACTTTTAGTATCGCTCTTGGATTTGCCATTTGGTATAGGAATCAGCTTTAAGCTAAATATCACTAGAATCATTATCGCAAATTGATCATCTAAGATGATAAGTCAATTAATGCTTCGTGCGCTTTCCCCAAGATATCAGATGGCCTTTTAAAAGTTTTGAGCAAAAACTAAATGTTTTCCTCACCAAGATTAATCATGGCTAGGCCAACGGTGAAATGGATTAGAACTCTGAACTTACTGATCCGATGTCAAGAAACTTGCCAACCAGCCACCGGTTCAGCCCACGATGACATCAGTTACTTTTAAGGCAGCATGTCTAAGCCGGTCCTTGAGAAGAAGGGATATGGCGTAACGGTTAGAGTATTCGCCTCGTCTGCAAGTGGCCTGGGTTCCAAGCCCAGGTCAGTGAAGTAATGATGGATATCCCCTTGGGCCCATGGAAGGTTAATCTTAAATCGGAGCTTGCTGCCTTTTTGCGCTATCAATAGCAAAGATATGATTAACCATGGAAAGGTCTAATAATAACCTGCCAGAAACCTGTAAAGCCATCTAGAAGACCAGACACCAGCCAAGACACAGTTATAGAAATTGTCGGAGGTTATTATTAATATTGAGGCAGTTCATAGTCAAGTATCCGGACTTGATGAAAATTAGAGATTTCGCGCACTGATCAGCTCGGCAGTAGATCTAAAATGAGAGTAAAATCTATCTGAGGATCATTTAATATTTCCTGACTTGTCGCTCTATTCACTTGAACTGCTTAGACACTCTAATACAAAGCTTTTCCGTTTCACGCTGCAATAACAGCATACAAATACTGAAATCAATAGTTTTGCACTTAGATGTTTTATTCTCTTTCATGTCTATACACCTCTTTTGTTTTTATGTTCGAGTCTGTGGATTGATTCTACGAAATAAACATATACATTAATGTTAGACTGCAGGTGTAAGTCTGAGTAACTGATTGATTGAAGAGAATATGGGAAGTTCCTGGAGGCCTATGAAATAAACAAAACGGTAGCGGCTTAACCGTCTCTTTGTAATTTTCAGTACAACGAAAGTAAATGCGATAAAATTAAAACACAGCAAGGAAACATTCGACATAAACAGTGAGAGCATTTATAGATAGCACACGACGTAGGTTAAAAGAAAAGCTGTGCGTAAACTACATTGAAACTATATACACTAGCATTTTAACATCACGTGTTTAAACCACTGGAGAGTCTTCCGATCTGTGCGGGAACTTTTCCAGTGATCTCTGCATGATCAGCTAGTTTAATGTATAATAATTAATACCACGCCATACACTGACGTGATCAACTACTCTGATATCTATCACTTATAATACCACATGTTTAAACAGTCAGACAACTTAGTCCATTTTTATTATAACCAGTCCAGTGAATGTCCGAGATTTTACTCTCAGATCTGCGGAGTCGGGAAATTAAAATTTCGTGAATTAAAACTAGAAATTTTTATAACTATTTATCAAATATACGTTACCTGACAACCAACGCACGTTACCTGACAACTCACACGCGTTACCTGACAAGCAACACACGTTACCTGACAAGCCACACACGTTACCTGACAACCCACACACGTTACCTGACAAGCAAAAAACGTTATCTGACAACTCACACACGTTACCTGACAACCCAAACACTTTGGACGTCCATTACACTGGCGCTACCAATGCTGAAGATGACGCAAGTAAAATTAAATAGTTAATAAATAAGACTTCGAGGGAAAACATAGGATTAAGAAATGTCTAAAGAAGTTCACGACAATTAACGAGAGTTTCACAGTTTATAAATGACAGTAAAATAAAATGCTGAGAGAAAATAACATATCAACACGGAGTTCATACGAGCTCAAGCGAACAATAAATTTAATAACATCTCCTGGAAGGCAGCTGCTTCGATAGACAGGCTATGCGAGTATAGAGATTTGTTTTACCAGTCAATAACTCAAACAATAAACCAATCAGTCAATAAATCAATTCTTTATATTCTTCAGAAGAGTTGACAATAGTCAGGAGATTTTCTGATATGACAAGAGCACAGGGGATGTGGTAAGATCCCTACAGATCTTTGCATGGAACCTGTGCTGAGCAGGGCATGACCTTTACGTCGCAGTCAGCCGAAGAAGCGGGCGCTACATCTGCATATACAAATATATACCTGTGTACATCTCTACATACAAATATATACCTGTGTACATCTCTACATACAAAGATATACCTTCATACATCTCTATATACAAATATATACCCGTATACGTGTACATCTATACATAAAAATATATACATCTGTACAAGTGTAAATACAAGGATATACCTATATACATTTCTACATACAAAGATATACCTGTGTACATATCTATATACAAAGATATACCTTCATACATTTCTACATACAAGATATATATCTATGTATAGTGATATACCTATATCTGTATATATCTCTGTATGTATTGACAGAAGTACCGGTTGAGCAGCCTAATGGATAGCAAGCTTGCCTTAAGCAGGAGGCTATCTGTTTGAATCACAGCTGGTCCATCTGTGACAGTACATTTGTGATTTTGAAAATACACATAAAACGTTTGCAGTTTTTTTTATTATCTCTATAATAAAACTTTTCTGTATTTTTACTATCTCTATTAGTCACTGGTTTATGGAAATAGTCAGAAAAATTTGCTCTATTTTACTATCTCTGTTAGTCACTATTCCGACACTTATTATTGGTGTAACTTGCACTTCTGGTTGACAGTAACAACCGCTGTCTACTTTATTCTAGCGCAGCACAAATACAAAATAGTAACAATCATTGTCATCTTCTTCCCTTGAATCCCAGTTTAACCAGGGTCAGGATACGAATAGACTTTCTCTACTCCTCTCTGTTCCATACGATATCATCAGTCAATCCTCTATTTTTCATATCATTCTTAATCACCGCATCCCATGACAAAATAGAAAAAATATGTCGCATAAAATAAAATAAGCATGCAACTACAGCACGATATCTAAACAATAGAAGTTAATAAATGTTGAAACAAATGCTAGGCAAAATAATCTCTCTTTTTCACTCTGTTTCGCAAGCACACACTCTTACGCATTCTCACTGGCTATTTCTCTCAATGGACAGCCAAACGACAGATCTAAAGCATATTATTACTATTCTGGTTAATGATGTAATATGCCTTAGGTCAATTTAACCAGTCACTAGGTTAATTGAATGGTCAATTAGCACTTGCTAATTAACCAGTCAAACGTATTTCCAGTGCAAGCTCCATTGAAGCATGCAGGAGTGTGGAGAGTCGTCACTCATTCAGGAGCGAGGCTTGGGTCATGAAATAGGGGGAGGGGTTGATTCTAGTCTGTTTATAGCTTTAATGACAAGAAATTTAAAGTGGGAGGAAACCAAATTTAGGGGCTCAACCCCCGCCCCCCCAGTCTCTGCTAACGTTCAGATACATCACTCAAGATTTACAACAGAAGCAACACAACATCTCCGGCCAAACAATTAACATCAGTCAGTAAACCACAAACTAAAATATATATAATTACCAGTTCCCGACAACAGATAGCGTTACTGTAACTGAAGTTTTATTAAAGTGATGTTTAACTTCTCATTTCCTGACACTGTTACACCCAGTACGACGTTACAGACAATGCTGCTTTGATCAACAAATTTCTGACAGTAATATTTTAACATCACCCATCATCATCATCTGCCCTTGAATCCTAGTTTAACCAGGGTCGGAATTAGAAAATTTTTGTAGCAATTTCTGAAGACCAACCGAATGTCCAGCAATTTCACCAACCGAATGTCCTTTCTGATAGTGGTTTGAATCTTAGTGCATTGTCGCCTCTTATGAGACAAGTGCAGTCTACGGTTGGTCTATTCTTGAGTAACCCGGACACACACGGATATTTTAACATATCAGTTCATGACAATGAAGTTTTAGCTATTATTTACTTTAGCTTAGAAGTCATACACAAGTCAAGACTTTATCCATTAAAATTTTGAACAATGTAGTCAGAACAATTTATACACCAAAATACTCTCTCTTAGTGCACTGCCTACTGGCAGGTCCATGGTATATAACGCCTCCACTCTTGTCTGTCTTCCGCTTTCCTACAGTGCTGGAGCGCCAAAATCCAACGTTCTCTTGCACAAACAGCGGACACTATTAACATTCTAGCAAAGGACTCAGGCTATGATGCCGTTGATGTCAGTCCAGCTCTTCAGCCGAGATGCCGGTATCCATTACTCTCTGCTAGAAAGCAGCCCAGCACTGCTGCTGCTGATATAGCTGCTGCTGGGACGTGGGTTCTTAGAGAGACGCAGGGGAACAAACTGGTAGGCGGAGTCAGGAAATATACTCCTGTACAGAGAGTCACCTACATACTGGACTGATATCACACGCCCTGCGACCAATCAATCAATCAATTAATCAATCAATTAATGTACACCACTAATCAATATAATATGGAATAAAAGAATTACATGCTGCATCAATCAATTAATCGATAAATGAATATTGCATATACGTTTATTGAGTCTACATACACAATTCCACTGAAAGCTAAACTCAAGTTTACCGTCAGTTCCCTGTTTCAAAAGCGCATCAGTGGCCAGGCGAGCAGTGGATCGAGCAGTGGAACCAGCATCTACAGATCAGCAGTCCAACATATAGTCCACTATGCTACTAGTCGTTATCAATCAAAAATACTACTACAAACAAATAAATAATTACAGGTTAATTTATTAATTACTAATAAGATTTAATGCATTACTTAATAAATAGTAATTACAATAAATAGTATTTGAGAACTTGTTTATTGACCCAAAGTGACAAAAATAAAAAATAAATTACAGCATAGAGACACATCATATGTTTGCACTGAACCAATAGTTCATCAATTAATGTCTAATTTCTTTTGTTCATCTACTACATAGCCTAAGTAAATTTCTGCAGCTAGCGACTTCAAACAGTCAATCAGTGAAAGCATTGTCAGGGGCTTAGCATATGCAGAACATTGTGACCTCGGATAGAAAGAGATTTAGAATGATTAACGTGATCCGTCATACCAGCAGAACATTGTTTTTTGTTCGTATAGTTACACACATGACATACTGCATGTGCTACATAGTTTCCTTTCTTGGCTTCTGTTTTTGTAGTTTTCATTATTTCCTCTTTCCTCTCCATGGTTATTAGTAATCGTTGCCTTTTGTTGGCGCATCAATTGCAGCCGTGGCGGATTTAAGAATAACCTTCCAACACCCTCGGGATTTTTCTTTCAAAGCTGTCAACACTCGGTCTTCTAAGGTGGTCTGGTCGCCCACAAAGTATTAACAGGCGCGATGCAGCTTAACTTCATTCAACTGACGCGCAGCTTAGCAGAGTACGCTAAATCCCCCCACTGTGACCTCAGAGAGAAAGAGATAGAGAATGATAACGTAAGCACATACCGTCATACCACCAACCGTGCAGAAACTTGTAGTTCTGTCCCGCCGCTTTCTCACTCACACACTTTATGTACACTGAGTCCTAGTCAATCAATCAACAAGTCAACTTATCAAACTATTTATATACTGTTCAGTCAATTAATAAATCAAGTCAACTTATCAATCAGTTTATATAGGGTTCAGTCATTCAATCAATCAGTCAGTCAATGAATCAATCAACCAAACAATCACATAATCAATTAATATATCGTTCAGTTAGTAATCAATCAATCAACTAGCCAACCAATTAGTATATGGCTCAGTCAGTTAATCAATCAATCAATCAGTCAATCTATTAATCGTTTAGTCGGTCAATCAATCAATTTATCATTAAATAAGAAACTACATTACTTTTCCTAAAATTCTTATTGCTTGATATTATTACAGTATAATACCGAAACTAGTTAAAATAGCGCGAGAGAGAGCGCGAGAGAGAGATAGATCGAAAGAGAGAGAGAGAGAAGATGAAAAAGAGAGATATTACACAGACACTATATCATAGGAAATGTTCCCAATGTTCTTCCAGAATATCTTACAACATAACTAACGTTGAACGCTCTTTATTAGAAGAATAATCGATGATAAACAGAATCTTCCTTAATCCAAACATCCTAGTATTATCTACCGTTATGATCTACCGAAACGGTTAGTCACATGGTTGACAAGGCTACTGATTGATAGGTCTAGATTGACTGATCGTTAAGCACCTTGATGGCAGAGTCGACGGCGAGGTGAAGAATCCCGTGATAAGTGCCGCACCTCTCCAGAACAGAGTCCCTGATCTCAATCAGTCTCTCGTCTGAACAGTCCCCGCTGCGTACGCCAATCAATCAATCAGTCAGTCAGTCAATCAATCAGTCAGTCAATCAATTAGTCACTCAATCAATCACCTAGTCAGTGAATCAATCAATCAGTCAGTTAATCAATCAATCAGTCAATAAATCAATTAGTCCGTCAATCATTCAGTCAGTCAATCAATAAGTCAGTCAGCCAATAAGTCAGTCAGCCAATTAGTCAGTCAGTCAATCAATCAATCAGTCAGTCAGCCAATCAATAAGTCAGTCAGTCAATCAATCAGTTTTTGAATCAATCAATCAGTTTTTGAATCAAACAATCAATTAGCAAATCGATCAATAAGATAATCAGGCAATCTATAAACCAATCAATCAATCACAAAGTCAATAATTCAATTATGTAATTAAGCAATCCATCAATCTATAAGTCACTCCACACTTAATCCGTCCTGTATTCTTCTATACAGCATAGATTCTCTAGATGTGCTTATTTCTAATTATTTATTGATAAATACAATTCAAACAAATTACAGCAAACAAGCTCAATACAGTTTATCAGAAATCCACGAGGCCTATGGCATACTTTAATGACGTCCCTTACACTGCCTTATGGCGAGGAACCGGACGTTGAATTCTTGTTGATTGAATTTTTATGGGGATGAGTTGTTGAAAAAAATCTAAAATAGGAAAGATGACTATTCATTTCTTATTATTTATGCTTATTTGTTGATCTTTTCCTCTGGTTAAACTAGGATTTAAGGGAAGACGATGATGGTTTGTTTATTTATTTAAAAGATGTTTCTAATTGATATGATGAACTGTAGAAGAAACAAACTTGATGAGATTGGAGATCTTAAGACAAGAGGAGTACGGCTTAGTGCTGAGTCCTGTCAGAGTAGACCTCGTCTGCTCACGTCCTACACAATACGAGCAATACAATACAATACATGATACAATACGAGCAATACAATACAATACACAATACGAGCAATACAATACAATACATGATACAATATGAGCAATACAATACAAGATAAAATACGAGCAATACAATACAATACATGATACAATACGAGCAATACAATACAATACATGATACAATACAAGCAATACAATACAATACATGATACAATACGAGCAATACAATACAATACATGATACAATACGAGCAATACAATACAAGATACAATACGAGCAATACAATACAATACACAATACGAGCAATACAATACAATACAAGATACAATACGAGCAATACAATACAATACATGATAAAATACGAGCAATACAATACAATACATCATACAATATGAACAATACAATACAATACATGATACAATACGAACAATACAATACAATACATAATACAATACAATACGTGATACAATACAATACATGATACAATACAAGCAATACAATACAATACATGATACAATACAAGCAATACAATACAATACATGATACAATACAAGCAATACAATACAATACATGATACAATACAAGCAATACAATACAATACATGATACAATACAAGCAATACAATACATGATACAATACACAATACAACCAATAATATAGAATACATGATACAATATACATAATTCCCTGTGTAGTGTCCTGGTTGTTTGAAGAATTGACCAACTGGTGACTGCACGTGTCGTAGAAGGCGACTAAAGCACTAAGATCCATACCAATTACAACGTCAGAAAGGGCATTCGGTTGGTGAGCGTCTAGGCTCGAGAAATTGTTACTAAAATTTAAACGAATGGAAATGTCTCAAATAGGGGATTGGCTGGTGGTGTGGTGTAGGACAGGGAGGATTTGAGACAGTCTATTTGTATTCCATCCCTGGTTGAACTAGGATTCAAGGGAGGATGATGATTATGATACAATATACATAATACAATCAATAAAATACAAAAAATGATACAATACAAGTGATAAAAAAATATAATACATATTCATGATCATCATCATCACCTTACCTTGCATCCCAGTTTAACTAGGGTTGGCATACGAATAGACAGTCTCAAATCCTCTCTGTCCTACACCATATCATCAGTCAATCCCTTATTTGATACATTTCCATTTGTTAAAATTTTTGTAGCAATACAACACATGATACAAAACATAATACAATCAATAAAATATAATACATGATACATTACAATATATAATACATAACAATAAAATACAATGATATACATTATAACATATCATACATGAAACCATAAAGTATATGAAGAGGTACAGATTATTATAAAATACATGAAACAGTTCCATACATGAGAGAACAACACAATTTACACTACTTGATATAACATGAAACACAAGAGAAGCCACAGTGCTTAGTCCAATTAGACTATACCTCGTCCTAAATTAGACTATACCTCTTCCTTAATTAGACAACACCTCCTCCTAAATTAGACTACACCTTCTCCTAAATTATACTATACCTCGTCTTAAAATTAGACTATACCTGGTATACAGTTTGATATGATATGGTTGGAGCCAGTGGCGAAGTCGGTAATCTGATCCGCGATCCAGTGGCGATACTAGATCGCGGATCAGTATGTGCCGGGTTGAAATCCTGGGTTCGCTCGTCACTGACATCGCTTTCGAGTAAGGAAACTGACGCTAACATTAGCTTTACAAGCCATTCACAACTTTCTTACTCCTCCACATAGCACATCATTACGAGTAAAATGTCTACAAAGTATTGGTCCAAAGTATTGGTCAGACGATAGAAAGCTAATTCAATTTCAGTTATCACAACTAAACTTCACAGAACATTTGAGAAGTCATCATCATCATCGTCTTCATCATCGTAATCATCATCGTCACCATCATCATAATAATCTCTTGATCGCAGTTTAACTAAAACTAGGCGCTGGATACGAATAGACCTTGCATTCCATTCATTTCAGAAAATTTTCTAGCAATTTCTGGTGCATAGGTGCTCACCAACCTAATTCTCTTTCTGACACTGGTTTCGATCTCAGTGTTTGTCACTTTTTTACGGCACGTGCAGTCAATGGATGGTCTCTTCTTCAGCAACCCAGACGCAACACGGGCAATATACATTTGAAAACTATTAGCGCAATATTAGTTAATTTAACCAAAATGTTATGGACTCATCTGCAACACTTGTTACCAGCAATATGCACGTTCTGCCGTGTTGAATATGTTATATTGATTTTCCAGTAACTTTATTAAATTATGATGTAATAATTTGTAGTCAAAACACTATTTCGGTTAAACTTATGCCACTACAGAGAGATAACGACTTTGTTGTTAGTGGCTGAAACTCAATTACCCTCAGTCTGTCCTGGGCTTAGACTGATTGTTTTATAATTGAATAACTGAGAGAAAGAAACTATTAAAAAGAAAATAAAGAATCCACATAAATTAACATCATTTGAGACGTCCCTGACAGTGCCTTATGGCGAGGAATCGGACGCTAAATTCTTATTGATTGATTGTCATCAGAGACTTCGTAGCTGCTACTTTTAGACTTTACGAGTAGCTTCTAATGTATTGAGAAATAGGACGAAGAGTTGGATAGGACACATTCTAATGGGGGAAGGTCTATTAAAAGAGGTCATAGAAGGTAGAATGGAAGGAAAAAGAGACAGGGGCAGGCCGAGATTAGGTATGTTACATGATTTCAAGATCCACTCATATGTGGAAATAAAGAGGAAAGCGGAAGAGAGAGAAGAGTTATGGCGTTATATACCATGGACCTGCCAGTAGGTAGTGTACTAAGAGTGAGAGAGAGAGAGAGAGAGAGAGAGAGAGAGAGAGAGAGTATAGCTTTCTTTCCACGGCACCAGAGTTGTGCCAAGTCTCCCACGTCTACAGCTCAACACGAAGTCAAGCAAAATGCTCAACGCAACTCGATGTGACAGATTGAAGGAAATGAGAGCACAAAGCACAACAAACCTGTAGTAATTAGAGAGCTGTTGCTGTAAGTCTAAAACACACAAACAGCAAAATGAATGTGAGTGAATATCTCTCAGAGATAAAAGAGAGACATCAATCAATATCTCAACCTGTCAATCAACAAATCAGTAAATGTATCAATCATCAATCACTATCTCAACCAGTCAATCAAAAAATCAATCATTCTCGCATTACTAGGCAGTCAGTGCTGCAAGCAAATATACAAATAATGTTATAGACGTAAACAAGCGCATCACACACAGAACTGCTGCTCTTATCTTAGTAATCAGATAATATTGTTACGTACAGCCGACATGTTAAGAACACCTGAATTTGGGTATATACGTCCCAAATGCTATAACTTAATAACCATATCATTACTAAATTATAAAATTTTCTATTCCATAAATATCTCTAACTAAATATAAAATTTGGTTACTTTTTTTTTCCTTCATGCTGTAGGTTTAACATTTAAACGTCTCTCATTTTTCTGGGCTACAGCGTATAAAGTAGTTGACGTTGCTGCACGTACATGTACGTGCAGGAAGGAGTTCTATAGAGCTCTCAACACCTCCCTTCATCCAATTTATCAAACACCATAATATGAATGAACTATACAAAATTACCAAAGTTCAGGAGGAAAATTACAAACATATATCACACTGCAGAAATACAACACAGTATTCCACTTCAGCTACGTTAGTTCTCAGAGCTGAGTATATGTGGTCGATAGTGGTTCAGCTAATACGATTTTAGACAAGACAACATAGAGCACCTCCAGCCACTTCCAGCAGAGCGTCTCCTCGCCATCGATCAGGTGAATCTCTTCCCTCACACGAGACTCATTCGCTGAGAGAAACCTGACTGCCTTGTTCCACAGCGCCTGCTTCTTCTTCCTGATCAATCAGTCAATACTAGATCAATCTATGAGTGTCAATCAATACTAGATAAGTCAGCAATCAATACTAGATCAGTCAGTCAATCAATACTAGATCAGTCAGTCAACCAATACTAGATCAGTCAGTCAATCAATACTAGATCAGTCAATCAATCAATACTAGATCAGTCAGTCAATCCATCAATACTACATCAGTCAGTCAATCAATACTAGATCAATCAATCAGTCAATTAATACTGGATCAGTCAGTCAATCAATACTAGATCAACCTATCAACCAATTGACTGATTGATTGATCTAAAAAGATTTTAAAGCTAATGTAAGATCAGGTAATTGGCTGGAGCCATTGGCAATGTTGGTAAGGTACTCGACCGAGGTTCAGTATGTGCGGGGATCAGATCCTGGGCTCGCCCGTCACTGACATCGCTTTCGAGTGAGGAAACTGATGTTAACATTAGCTTTAAAATCTTTTTAGATCAATCAATCAGTCAATCAATAAATAGTTGATCAATATATCAGTTAATCAATACTAGATTAATCTATCAGTCAATCAATACTAGATCAATCAATTGATCGGTCAATCAAAACTAGATCTATCTATCAATCAATCAATCAGTCAATCAATCAAGCAATAGGTCAATAAGTCAGTACCACAGATTGAACAAGAAAAGAGATCTGGAACAAGACAAGGGCTAAGCTGTCTTTCAGGAGTAAGACTGGAACAAGACAAGGGCTGACCTGTCTTTCAGGAGTATGACTGGAACAAGACAAGGACTGACCTGTCTTTGAGGAGTATGACTGGAACAAGACAAGGACTGACCTGTCTTTCAGGAGTAAGACTGGAACAAGACAAGGGCTGACCTGTCTTTCAGGAGTAAGACTGGAACAAGACAAGGGCTGACCTGTCTTTCAGGAGTATGACTGGAACAAGACAAGGACTGACCTGTCTTTGAGGAGTATGACTGGAACAAGACAAGGACTGACCTGTCTTTCAGGAGTATGACTGGAACAAGACAAGGACTGACCTGTCTTTGATAGATAAGACTGGAACAAGACAAGGGCTGACCTGTCTTTGAGTGGTATGAGAGCGTCTCTGACATGAGGCACGGGTATGTAGGACGGTATATCAGCCGATCCTCTGTTCTCTTTGTACGACGTAGCGTGATTCTTCAACATTCCTGCCAACAATCAGTCAACCAATCAATCAATTAAACAAAAAATCAAACAATAAACCATCCAATTAATCAAACAACCAACCAACCAATCAACAACCTATAAATCAAACCGATCAATCAACAAACCAACCAATAGTCAATAAACAAACCACCAAAACATTCAATTGATCAATTGATTGATTAATCAATCAATCAATAAATAAATCCATCAATCAAGGAAACAAACCAACTAAACACCAATCAATCAAATAATCGACCCACTGATCAATCAATCCACTAATCAAATTACTAGAATTTATCAGTGAATCAGTGAAATAGTCTTTTGTCAACAGAAAAGTTAACTCAACAGAACATAGAAGCACATTGTCTGTCATACAAACATATGAAAACAGAAGTTCAACAGAGAGACCATACTGTCTAACACGACTAAAAGCTAAAACCTAGCTTCACTACAGCATTGTGATGAGTTGATCAGCTTGGCCGGGATTCGAACCCACGAGAGTTCAATTCACCTCAGGATCTGTCACTTAAAACTTCATGACGTTATCTACACCTCTAACCATTGCGCTATTGAGACATTTGTGAGGGGGCTGGTTTTGGTCTCCAGGGGACCAAAACCAGCCAAACTTGCATAGATTGAGAGTTATAATTAATATTGATTGGAGAGAACAAAGAGAAGCCTAAGTTCAGAGTGACCACTCTACAGACCACCTCATTATATTCCTCGACTTCTGTGTCGGGCGACAATGTCAAAGATGAATTCTGAATGTTAGACGTTTAAAAGAAGTTGTTGAAGATTTTAAGTGTTGTCATTGTTCTCTGATTGCATTCTGTTCATAACCAACAAAAGTTTAGGCAACTTCTCCATCTGTGTGCAATGCACACAGATGGACTATGTTCTTAAAATCTTCTTGAAATTTTTATACTGAAAAAGTTACAAAAGACTAAATTCCGATCCCTTGATTTTTTCTTTTCCCAGATTATTCCCTGCCCACTGTTACGTTTTCCAGGAGAATTGTCACCCTGTAAGTTTCAAACCCACCTACATACTGGAGACAAGGGACAGGACGAATGTGTGGATTGACTGATTCACGTGAAGGTGCAGGGTTCTAACCACAAGCTGCCTGTCGCTGAAACTTCTCTGAGAGATAAAAAAGCAAAAAAGCAAATGCATACGTCAGTTTCCTCACTCGAAAGCAATGTCAGTGACGGGCGAGCCCAGGATCTCAACCCGCACATACTGATCCGCAGTGGATTACCGATTACCGATATTGCTGTTGGTTCCAGCCATATGAAATAGACATTAGACTTTTACTCAGAGACAACAGAACAAGAGCTGACCAATGATGTCTTCAACCAGCACGTGCAGTTCCTTCAGCTTAGCAGCCTTGTGCTTCCTCCACAACCTCCAACCAAGTATCAGCAGCAGTACAGAGGATATACCTGTGTTAACACGTGATAAAATCAAATAACATAACATTGTAGAGCTTGTATCAGCAGCAGTACAGAGGCTATACCTGTGTTAACACGTGATAACATCAAATAACATAACATTGTAGAGCTAGTATCAGCAGCAGTACAGCGGCTATACCTGTGTTAACACGTGATAACATCAAATAACATAACATTGTAGAGCTTGTAGCAGCATAACATATGATAACATCAAATAACATAACATTGTAGAGCTAGTATCAGTAGCATTACAGAGGCTATACCTGTGATAACATCAAATAGCATAAACGATGCAAGCTGATTGGTCGATCAGCCTGAACGACAGCGCTTTGATTGGCTGAGTGACATAATGAGTAGACAATGATAAATAATGAGACAAAGTCTATAAAAGAACTTACAGATAATGAGTAGACAAAGTCCATAGAAGAACTTACAGATAATGAGTAGACAAAGTCTATAGAAGAACTTACAGATAATGAGTAGACAAAGTCTATAGAAGAACTTACAGATAATAAGTAGACAAAGTCTATAAAAGAACTTACAGACAATGAGTAGGCAAAGTCTATAGAAGAACTTTTGTATGCCTAGCTGCACTCGACAGATCAATCCAATGTTAGCTCTGATGCTCTCCAGACATTTAGTGTCCGCTGCATCTGTCACCTCAGTCTTACAATCATCATCCAGCAATCTACATGTACAGTTCAACACAAAACAGGACATGATATGCTACATGCTTTGTTTCAAATAGTTATGATAGGGATATCTGATACATGTAAGATTTTGCATAGCTAATCCAACATTTGACAGTTATTTTGGCTATATTATTAGGTCTTAAATGTTCCCCGTGTTGTGTCGGGGCTGCTTGAAGAATAGACCAACCATGTAAATATGCACGTGTCGTAGAAGACGGCATAAAACAAGATCCAAACCAACGCCAGAAAGGACATTCGGTTGGTGAGTGCGTAGGCTCCAGAAATTGCTACAAAAACTTAAACGAATGGAAATAGTCTATTCTTATCCTGACCCTGGTAAAACTGAAATTTATGGGAAGATGATGATGATGTTTAAGTCTTAAATGTAACAATTTCTCTAGTTACGCTGCACGAGCAACGTCTCTGGACATTCACTGCAGTCACACATTTGTTGGTAAGATATACGACCGCGGATCACTATGTGTAGGTTCACATGCTGGGCTCGCACGTCGCTGATATCGCTTTCAAGAGATTAAACTGACGTTAACATCGGCTCTGAACCTACATATTAATTCCAGCACCTCATAGAATGTAAATGCGTAGAAACAAAATCAATCAACAAAACCAAGTCAAAGTATTTCATGTACAAATCTAATTACTTTCAATAGTTAAATCTTTGAATTCCCCGTCGTAGAGTATCAATTTCACTACTATTTTTAGTGTGCGTGCGGTAATTTTATGAAGTAATTATTGAAATTGTAACAGCAAGTACAAATCATCTGAACAGACCACTGTTCAGATAAATTTTACAATAAATTGGATCGCGAAATCAGATTGAATGATGGACAGGATGACCAAGAGATCATTAACGGTAATAGAATATATTTACTGTGTACGGCGATTCCATTAGAGACAAGTACAGCAAATATGTTCACATTATTCCATCAAACTGGGGTAGAAATGAGTGAGAGAGAGAGAGAGAAGAGGAGAGAGGGGTAGGGGGTAGAGAGAGAAAGGGGGGGGGGGGAAGAGGTGAAGCAGTGCATAAAGCTCAAACAGTTTCCAGAATTATTAATAAACGAGACTGGTGAGATGAAATAGCAACAGTTCTGTCACATTATCACTGACGAGCTGTTTACTAATTAAAACAATAGCAATGAAACTGAAGTGCTCAGAATTTGTTACACACTTGATCTGGAAATCTCGGTTGAGATCTATGACAGTCAGCAGCTTGTCTCGATTCTGTACAATACAATCATATTACACATTATATAAAGCTGTTAAAGCTACGGTTAACGTCAGTTTCCTCACTCGAAAGCGATGTCAGTGACGGACGAGCCCAGGGTTTGAACCCGCACATACTGATCCGCGGTCGAGTATCTTACCGACTTCGCCACTGGCTCCAGCCATATAGTGATATATACAGCCTGTTTGCAGTCTGTAACACATATTCTCTCTCTTCAGTGCACTGCCAAGTGGCAGACTTAAGGTACATATTCATACTCAAAGTCTGCTTTCTCGCTCCATAAGAGCACTCCTTAGATCAACAAGTTTATCCCTTCACAAAGTCTATGCCTTATCCATACCTTATGTAGCCTACAGCTTGGGAAAAATATGGCTTCTGATAACATACATTAATATTAAAATAGATCTCTTCTCTCTCTAATGTTCAGCGTAGTGGCATGTCCATGGTACATATTCATACTCAAAGTCTGCTTTCTCACTCCATAAGAGCACTCCACTGACTCCACAGATCAACAAGTTAATCTCTTCACAAAAAACAATGCCTTACCCATACCTTACTAGGCCTGTAGCTTTGGAAAAATTTGGATTCTGGGGTGGTTTCCCTTGTCTTCCTCATTTTATGCTTTGTTGCCTCTTGCGACAGATACAGTAACGATAGATCTATTCTTCAGAGCACTGGACACAACAGTGGAAAAATAAAATAAATTACATAAAAAAATTTAACATCTAAAATACACACATTAAAAATATTATACAACTTGCCAATGACTCTATAAGATAAAATTCATAAACAACAATACTTGAACTAATTCACTAACAAAACAATACATATACCACAGCCACTCACACCGGTCGTGTCACAACTATTTAATGCAATATAACATGCAAACACTACTGCAGGTTCCATCAATATGGCTATAGCAGCGTCTGAATGGTATCATTGCAAGATTCAAGTGAAGAAGAAATAATTGCCTTAAATCTCATTTCAATCAGAACAATGACCCAGTCAGTCTGCCAGGAGTGCGCTTACACTGCTATACAGTGCAGCACATAAAACAACAGCAATATTAAACTATCCAATAGACAGGCTGGCAGAGCAGAACTGTCAGGGACGTCCCTGATGTTGTCATTGATAATGAAACTGACATAAAACTGTTACTCAATTGTACTTCATTGACGGATATTCGTTTAATTGACAGCACACTATAAAGCAGTCTCAAAGACCGATGCTAGTCACAACTTACGAAAGTGTCAGTGTACTGAAATACAATTCAATTTGTACAACAGCCAATGGACTGCACTGATAGTAATCTCTCTTCTTTTGGCCCAGCCACATATGTATAATTGCATTCAGGTGGAGTAAAATCACTTGCAGATTCATAATCTGCCTGAGACGTCCCTGACAATACTTTCTGACAAGATACCCAGTGTTCTTCTTAGCGTATGTCACACTCGTTCAACCATCGTTTAGCAACGTCATCAACTGCGTTTAGACGAGCCAAACCACCATCAAGCTTTTGACGTAGGGCACTCTTCCACAACGTCATCCAGAAACCCCATGTTAAAGCTGGTCCTCAGACTGGCACTTTATCCAGTATTTTTAATAAGGTTGCTGAAACCCTGATATAACCAGGATTTCAACGAAATATGCCCAAAAAAATCTTAAGTTAAATTTAACCTCACTTTACGTCCTGATTGGGATTAAAACCCATGCCTATTAGACAGGCAAGATAGTACTAGAAAGACTTGACAAACCAAGACGCTAATATTATAGTATTGCTGTAGAGCTGTCAAGCTTTCATCCAACGTCGCGGCACGAGGTAGACTTGTGTAGCCGCAGTCATATTCACCTGTAGAAAACATGAAATATCCCAGACATAAAATATTAATACTCGCATTTACTAACTTTTCTTTAATCAATTGATCACTTGATCTGTTGATTGTGTAAACTATTGTTCAGCAGTTTTTGCTATTCACTAAAAAATGTAGCGTGGTTATTAGCTACAAGGTCAACCGCCAAAATTATGTTGCTCAGCCAAATACAGTGCTCTCCTTCAGGCTGAGCGACCAATCAGCTTACTTTCGTAAACAAAGCCAGAATATTATTTCTTAATCAGTGGTGCAGCTAATCAACAGTGTAAATGCTCCAAAACACGCGTGCAGCTATGCATTACTTTACACATCTATTCAAGCTTGCAGAATATCAAATTGTGACTAATGAGTAGTTTATGCAACTATTGAGGTTTAAACACTTGAATATCTAACTAGTAAGTATGATAATAAATACCTCATATCAAATAGAAATTATAGCTGTCAAGAATGTCCTATTGACTGATTGATTGACGCAATGATAGTTTAACTGATTTCTTTAATTTTTTGATTTACTAACTGATTATTGACTCAATCAGACAACTGATGTTGACTAAGTCAATCATTGATTTAGTGACGGATTGAAGAACATCGTTATAAAATATATCCATCATCATCATCATTGTCTTTCCTGGAATCCCAGTTAAACTAGAATGGAGATAAGAATAGACCATTTCCATTCCTCTCTGTTCCACACCATCTCTATCTCTTAGAGTACTGCCTATCGCCAGGTCCATGGTACATATCTCCTCTACATATTTAGTTATCAAATAATCAAATCTATACATACATGTAGATGTATGTATACTGTGTATGTGTGTGCACGTACGTGTATATATATGCATATACACATGTATATATATATATAAATGTATGACTATGTATATATATATATTTGTGACTTTATAGGGTCCCCATAAGTGCCTAGTGCCTTGGGTTAACCCTGATTTTGCAATTGTGTGTTATTCAACTATTTACATTACAATGTGTATTTGCTAAGCAAAATCGAAATTTTAAATAAATAAATAAATATCCCAAGTCTTGGTCTTCCTATTACCTTTTTCCTTTCATTCTTCTCTCAATTACCTCTTTCTGCAAAGCATTCACCCTCAATACACAACCCATCCAGTTCCTTTTATTCCTAATGATATATTAATTCAATATAATTATTCAATTAATATATTAATTCAATATAATTATTCAATTAATATATTAATTCAATATAATTGTTAATTTAATATATTAATTCAATATAATTATTAATTTAATATATTAATTCAATATATTCAATTTTATGAATTGTCTGTTTATGCCAATCTTATTCAACACTTTTTCGTTCGTAATTCTGTCAGTCTATTTGATCTTCTTCTCCATAGCCACATTTCGCATGCTTCCAGTTTCCCAAGATCCTCCTTTCTTAACGTCCATGTTTCATAACCGTACAGTAACGTGGTCCACACTAAAGTCTTTACCATCTTTATCTTCGTGGCTTTCTTCAAACTTTTTGTTAGTAATTCTTTGCTCTCGCAGAAATCCTCATGCTTGAGCAATTCTAGATTTTATTTCTGCTCCACATTTACCATCGTCTGTTAACGTATGTCCTAAATGACTAAAACTCTTGATCTGTTCTAACTTTTTACCGTTTATTTCTATAGCAACTCTTCCTTCTTTTCTAGATGCTCTAATCACTTCGGTTTTCTTTATATCAATTTTCGTTCCATACTTTTTCACACCGCATCATCAGTCCTCGATTTACAAACCTTGCCTCCTGCCACATTGCCATCATCAATTTCTGATTAGATGCCCTCTCGCAGTTTACTGTTGGTGACAAACACCGTGTGGTGCATTGGATAGAGTCTACAAGAGACGTCCCTGACATTGCCCTATGGCGAGGAAGCGGACGTTAAATTCTTATTGATTGATTAAAATGTAGCACAACATAATTGTCTCTCTTCTCTCTTCAGTGCACTGCCAAGTGGCAGGTTCAAGGTACATATTGATACTCAAAGTCTGCTTTCTGGCTCCATAAGAGCACTCCTTAGATCAACAAATCCCTTCACAAAGTCTATGCCTTATACCTTATGTAGCCTAAAGCTTGAGAAAATTATGGCTTCTGAGGTGGTTTCACGTTGCCTTCCTCTGGTAGATGTATTAACTACCACTTAATCCTGGTAGAAAATATTTCATGGTGACATAATTTCAAACATAATTACAAGTTAAAAATTAGCTGTCTTTAACCTGCTCTTCTACTGAGAACATCAAGCAGCTTGGGTAGAGCAGCCCTGACCTCCAGCACTTCAGCCTCTGTCAGGCAGTTCTGTTCCACACATCAATCAGTCACATCTACATTCTGTTCAATACTCGAAAAATTATATACGAAAAATAATTGACATGCAAATAAATGCATAATAAATATCAGAAATATCACATGAAATGTCCGAAACCTCGAAGAAATACAATGGTCTGTATGTAATTTAGTATCAATAAATAATTAATATCAGAAATAACATAGTAAATGTCAGAAAACTTGTAGAAATACAACAGCCTATATGTAATTTAGTATCAATTCTTGAATTGGCTGATAAACAATAAAAGGAAGTAATGAGCCAGACAAGGAAAGAAAATCAATTTGAACATCATAAAACTGATCTAGAAACCAGAACTTACAAGACAAATTGACTCATTCAAGGTAACATATTCCACACGTTATCCTGTACTCAGAAAAGGACTTAACAAGTTTCTAAAAACCATTTTCAGCACTTCAGTAGTTAAATAATCTCTCCACAATATTCTTTTTATAATAATGCTAATGACGTATTTGTCCACATTTCAGCAAGTAAATGATCTCTAATTCTCTATTCCATAGCTACATACAGCATACGCAAGTGTACACGTACCATACACATGAGTACATATATGGCATACACAAGTGTACATATACCATACACATGAGTACATATATAGCATACACAAGTGTACATATACCATACACATGAGTACATATATACCATATACATGAGTACATACAGCATACACATATGTACATATGGCATAGACATATATAGCATATACCAGTGTACATTTTCTTGAAATTCTGATTAACAATAAAGGAATAATGCCCCGACAACTGAAGAAATTCAATTTGAAACATAACAAAACCAAGAGCACATGCACACACATGTAACATTCAGAGACTGTACGGCGAGGATCAGAACCCATCACCTCTGGTTTATCAGGAAAGCGTGCTAACAGCTAAGCCAAATTTTCTTTTATATTATTTTGCTTTCTATTCAATTTGACTAGTTCCATGTTCTTGTATTTATCTTGTATGGTATATGCTGTGTTGTAACGTAATAACATATTTTCTCTCTCTCTCTCTCTAGGCCATTAACCAGTGCAAAGAAAGCCATTAACTATTTTAAATAGAAAACTAAAAAGCCATTAATTATTTAACTACCACTAACATCAACATTTATAAAACAGAATGAATGAATTACCTTATCAGCTTTCTCAGACCCAGAAACACATGCATTTAAATTGCCTGTTCAAATTAAACAAATACAATACAATTAAAGTTTAACTTTAATTAACAATTCATGACTAGAGCAGACTCGCTAGTGTTGATAGTAGAGAGCAAGCTGAACAGTTGAACTATTAAATTCCAACTGATTGGATAATTTACAAGATTACTGAAGTACACTTAGCAGAGCCAGTATATTCTTCAGATAAATAGGCGCAAAGTTCAAATTCAGTGCTCGCTTAACATGTTTTCGAGACAGGAATCTTACATGATGTCAAGAGAGAAAGCAGACATTATAATGGACTTCAGCATTTAAAGTGCTAAAAAATTATGACAAATGAACACATACCTATATCAGAACAAAATTACCAATATTATATAATTGTATTACTCAAATAGGGGATTGACTGATGGATGATATGATGTAGAATAGAGAGGATTTGAGACATGTCTATTCGTATCCCGACCCAAGTTAAACTGGGATTCAAGGGAAGATGATGATGATGATATAATTGTATTACTCCTTATGATTATAATTTGAGTATAATTTACATTATTACGTTTAGCATTTATAATAATAAAAATAATAATAAAGGTTTAACATCTGTTTCATCATACAAGGATGATGTCAGGGACGTCATATTCTTATAATTCTTCTATTCTTATAATAAGAGTATAGTCATACACTTATCTAAATATTTACAACTAGGACTCGACTTACACGAATTAGTGTCAATGCTGGGGGTAAGTTTGAGATTGACGTATAGGGCAAAGATGACGGCAAATATCAGCACAGGAATCACGCACAGATACTTCACGAAAAACGAGCAGAATGTCTGCACGGACTTCCCGTCGAACCAATTCTTAGCCGACCAGTCACTAGCTGACGCTCTTCTGCTAGACTGAGTCGAATACCGACTTCCCACATCAGGCTTGCTGCGCCACTCCTCGCTCAGGCCGCTGGTTATCCTCGCAGACGAGCTACCAAACCCGGGGCTTCTGTCGTGCGTCGTCTTGCTAAAAGAGTAGTCGCTCGTCGCGTAACCTCTGCTGAAGGAGCTGTCGAGCGGTTTATCTCGACTCTGAGACGACAGTCCCATTCTAGAACCAGTGGCGCTCAGATCAGAAGAAATGGGTGAATCCTGCCATCTGTTGCTCGTGTTTATGCCAACGTCGCGTCCCATGACGTCCGATTCATCGTCTGAGAATTCAGATAAACGATTTCTGGTCGGGGTGGAGTGAGACGGGACAGTTGTATTTAAATCCCTGCCGTTACTTTTCACTTCATACTTGTATCGCGAGAAAGGGAGAGACACTCCAAAGAGACTTCTACTGGAAGCTTGCGGCTTAGAAGATGAACTTTCCGACTTGCTTGACTCACTAGATCGACTGGGTATTGGTCCAGCGGGTACTGGAACTCCTAATCCTGAGCTAGACCACTTACTTTTACCTTTAGACTCTCGGGTTGTTACAAAATCTAAATCACCAATATCATCGACCACAGACATGTTCAGAGCAGCAGTTCTTCTTCTGGTATTCGGCAGATCATCTTCATCCCTGTGGCGTAAGATTGGTCCTGCAGGGACGGGTACTCTGGCTCTACGTGATGGAGAAGTTCTGCTCGTAGAAGGCAGCTCGTGAATAGTCTGCCTACGAGTTTTTTTCTCTGTGACACTTCTCTGAACGACGACACCTCGACGAGTCTGTCTCGTTGTTTGTTCCTCTTCTTCATCTTTAACATATAATTATTATTTGTCATCTATGATGAATAGTCAAGAATCTTTTAAATAGATTGTTTTCGATCGCATGAAAAAGTTGGGCAAAAACTTATTAGTGTTAGCAATTGATAATTCATAAAATTGTAGAGAAATTAGACTATGACGTGCGTTACAGTGCGTAGTTACAAGCATAATTTACATAAGGTTCTAAGTTAGAAGTTTATTGACTACTTTGCTATATCAGATTCTTAGTTTGCAAAGATAATTCACTCTGTTGCAAAATCAAGGAACTCACAATAGTTAGTAGTTTAATATATTTCTATTCTCATTGCTTTCATTTTCAGTCTCAAAATAAACATAGTATTTATAGTACAGTATTTTAAAAGTAAGTATCAGAGTAACCAGATGTATGTAAACAACTTCACACACACACGAATTTCGTAAAATATAATTACATGAATTTGGAAGGCAAAATATAAGGTCAAAATCAAGGTTAATATTATACTACACAGTAGGATCACTGCTGCACGTACATTAGTTAAAAACCGCATTCTCGTAGGCTCGCGGTTCTATAGTGAATCTAAAAGCGGAATAGAAAACAATTTTCACTGACTGATATATCGTTAAACATTTGATTTATAAAATGTTTATCTAAAATACCGTCATCACTTTCATCACTTTCATAATTATCCTCATTATCGTCCACCCGGCTCCTGTTGGTCAACCTGCCGGCGCGCTCCGGAGTACTCTGCTGCTTGCGGACGCGGAGATGATTGAGCTTCTTGATATAAACATCGGGGTTCTTGCTCAGGCGCTTTCGATCAATTTCGATCTCGCCGAATTCCCGCAATTCCGCCTCAATAGCTTTCAAATCTACAGCCGCCATTTTTAGTTTTTAAAAGTAAACAATCAAATTGGCGTCCACTGTTACCAGACCAATTTTTCTCATCTTCCTTGAAAATGTAAATTATTTGATCCACAGACCTTGAGCAACGTTAAGCGCGGTACTAATTTTAAGGCCTTAATGCGTAAACATATAGAACAGTAATATATGCATGCAAATATTTTAATATATAGAATATATTAAATATTACCTTTAGAATTAAAAATATTACCATTATAGAATATATTAAAATATTACCTTTTTCCCATGCATATAGGCTACATTAGGTATGGATAAGTCCTACACTTTGTGAAGGGATTAACTTGTTGATCTAGGGAGTGCTCTCATGGAGCGAGAAAACAGACTTTGAGTATGAATATGTACCTTGAACCTGCCACATGGCAGTGCACTGAAGAAGATTAAAAATATAGGTTATATATGTGTATCTTTGTTTTTCCAAATACTAAAAGTAAAAGCTAAACACGCATTATAGTGTAATGATCAGTCGATATCAATCACTTTTAATACACATGCATAAACCATTATACAATTGTTTTTACAAATTTTTAGACAAACAGAATTAGAGAAGGGATGCTAGGTCCATTACATAGAAGATGAGGGGGTGCGCAGCGTGGCAGGAAGAGAATTCCAGATCTGAGGAGCAGTGTGCTGGAAGGAGTGCTTGGAGAGCTTGCTGCGAGAAGGGATGCTAGGTCGCTCTAAAGTAATTAACTTGGATGACCTAGTAGATGATACTGTTGGTTAGTAGTTCTTTTCTCTTTCCGAGTAAATTATTTTCATATAAATAATTTATATACTTTTTTCATATAAGCTATAAGCCCTATATGACTATATAAAAATTCAACAGCTCAATCCTAACCCCATCCGGTCACGCATTCCACACAATATATTTCTTCTAAAAAGAAGAAGAAATTGAGACTCTAAAGATGTAATTGAAATCTGAGTTATTTTAAGAAGTAAAATAGAAATAGAAACTTTTGTGAAGAATGATCGAAATTAGAAATAAAAATGTGTAATAACCTTAATTAGGCTACAAAATAATTATATATGCAAAAATGGAAATGTTTGTGTAATGCACGTCCTCGTATATATAGCAGTAGTACATAATATTATATACATGTATGTACATTATATTATATGTTTGTTGTCCTATTTAGTCCAAAATAAAATTGAGACCCCACTCCCCCGATACCTGGAAGTGTAAAAAATGGCCACAGTTATAATGAAATTTCGTTGAATGTCTCAGTGGCTCAGTGTGTTGACGCGTTACGTAACGGTATAAAGTTTTAAATGGCTGTTTGTGAGGTTTAGGCCATGGGATTAATTCCCGGTAGAGCTGATCACAGAGTAAAAATCTCGAATATTTATCACATGACCAGTATGCACCGTTACACCTGAAGTCTTGAAAGTCGACATTGACGTCCCTGACATTGCGTTACGGCGAGGAACAGGACGTTAACAAATTCTTATTGATTGAAGAAAAGCCTCGGGGCTTCTAATTTTGAACTTATTCCCTCATTTAAAAATTAGCAAAAAACTTTGAAATTAAACAAATAAGAACTTTGAACTTAACCAACATGAAAAAATGAAATTACATTACACGAAACTGGGCTCTTAGACACTGTATATAGACTCCTCTCTCTTTCCCTCTCTCTCTCTCTCTCTCTCTCTTTCTTTCTCTCTCTCTCTCTCTTTCTCTTTCTCTCTCTCTCTTTTTCTCTTTTTTTCTCTCTCTCTCTCTCTCTCTCTCTCTCTCTCTCTTTCTCTCTCTCTCTCTCTCTCTCTAGTCTCAGTGAATTTCGTGTTGACAGTATACGCTGTGGAATTCTCTCAGTCGACTCAGCTCGGCTAAAGGGTGAACGTTTGATGTTACAGTACCGCAGACTTTATTATTGGATGTTTAAATAGTTATAGTAGACGTTAATTTAATTAAATAATTTGCACAGATTTCAATTAAAGAAATATTAATGAGACAAGTTTCCATGGTTGGCTTACAAGTTTTGAGATCTTGTGAAAGATTTTCTATATTCTATAGATCTTCTGGCTCTTGAAATTTGTCGACTGTGTAATTTTTGATTTGCCTGTTTGAGGAATCATAGGATCTTTACGAAGGCCTATTTTATAGATTCGTCATTATTGCAGTAACGGATGAAATATTTAATTAAACCTTCAATCCACATCAACTAAATGGTGAACGTTAATCGATCTTTAATAGAACATCAACCTGCTACTGTTGCTTATATGGTTCGTTATTGTGCACTCCTTCCGATCATACGCATGTACAACTGTAACTGTGTAATACGATCACATACCGTTATTGGTAAGCAAAAATTTATTCTTTTCTCTCTCTCTATCTCTCTCTCCCTCTCTCTCGCTCTCTACCTCTCATTTTCTCTGTCACTTTCACTAATGTTCATAAGATACTAGTTTTAATTTTAAAGATTTTTATTTTCTAAATTTTTTTCGTGTTTCAAACGGATAAACCTTGTTTTACGCACCTTCATGTTAATTGTCTCCTCGTCCTGCTTTCCCTCCGATCTTTACATCTTTGGACTGATTCTCTGGATTTTGGTTTTTACACCAGTTTTGGAACTTCTTTTTGCTAGCCGGCTTGATTTTGTCTCAATAGTGATCGATGTTGCCATTGATGACTGTAATACTCAGATATCATGTAATGAACGAACATATAATGATTTTCCCAAAATTATCATTGCAACACAACAACAATTAGAATGCTACTGTCATCCATGACAACATCGAGCACTGTTGAGATAAATCCAAGCCGATGTGCAAACAGAAGGTCCCGAACGGCGAAAATTCCAAAATCCAGAAAACCTGTATACTAAAGATAAAAGGAATTTTAAAAGAAGGTTTGAAAAAGAAAAAACCTAAAAACGTAGGTTTACGTGTGTGTCTTTGCAAGCCGTTGTACTAGCACTATGAAAATGCCACGTCGCCGTTTTAAGCATTTATGCTCGATATTGATTTGGTGGGTATTAGGCTGCTTCGAAAGATAGTGGAAGCGGAAAAGATTCGCCCATGCTGGAATTGTGAGTAAGTGAACGTTAGAGGAAGAAAATTGACAAGTCTCCGATAACAAATGACCGGCGGGATTTCGTTAGAGAAG